>JAVSCE010021615.1:0-184333 GCA_032199065.1 Smutsia gigantea | reverse complement strand
GGAGAATATATTCATAAATGACGTATCCGATAAGGGGTTGACATCCAAAATATATAAAGAACTCATGCACCTCAACAAACAAAAAGCAAATAATTCATTTAAGAAATGGGCAGAGGACATGAATAGACACTTCTCTAAAGAAGAAATTCAGATGGCCAACAGGCACAGGAAAAGATGCTCCACATCGTTAATCATCAGAGAAATGCAGATTAAAACCACAATGAGATATCACCTCACACCAGTGAGGATGGCCAATATCCAAAACACAAACAACAACAAATGTTGGCGAGGATGTGGAGAAAAGGGAACCCTCCTACACTGCTGGTGGGAATGCAAATTAGTTCAACCATTGTGAAAGCAGTATGGAGGTTCCTCAAAAAACTCAAAATAGAAATACCATTTGACTCAGGAATTCCACTCCTAGGAATTTACCCTAAGAATGCAGCAGCCCAGTTTCAAAAAGACAGATGCACCCCTATGTTTATCGCAGCACTATTTACAACAGCCAAGAAATGGAAGCAACCTAAGTGTCCATCAGTAGATGAATGGATAAAGAAGAGGTGGTACATATACACAATGGAATATTATTCAGCCATAAGAAAACAAATCCTACCATTTGCAACAACATGGATGGAGCTAGAGGGTATTATGCTCAGTGAAATAAGCCAAGCTGAAAAAGACAAGTACCAAATGATTTCACTCATATGTGGAGTATAAGAACTAAGGGGGAAAAAAAAAAACAAAAAACTGAAGGAACAAAACAGCAGGAGACTCACAGAACCCAAGAACGGACTAATAGTTACCAAAGGGAAAGGGACTGGGGAGGATGGGTGGGAAGGGAGGGTAAGGGAGAAGAAGGGACATTACGATTAGCAGATGTAATGTTCAGGGGGCATGGGGAGGGCTGTACAACCCAGAGAGGACAAGTAGTGACTCTATGGCATCTCACTACGCTGCTGGACAGTGAGTGCAATGGGGTTGGGGGGGGGGTAAACCTGATGAAGGGATAGTGTAATCACCATAATATTACTCATTTAATTGTAGATTAATGATATCAAAATAAATTAAAAAAAAAATAGAGGCCAAGCCTAAAATATAAAGATGATAAATGAGCAAAAAAAAAAGTACGTATGTATTTTTAAGCCTCACATTTTAAATGTACCTTTGTTACTAGTATAAAAACCCTTTGAGGTGAAGATACAATTTTGTACCTTTCCTAGAGAAAAAACTCGAACTCGAATGAACTACAAAGCTTTTCGGTAGTCTAGATATTATATGTCATCTTTGTGCTGAAAATTTAAAATTTTCAAAGAATCCTTAAAAGAGTTTATATTATGTATAAGGTGCCACAGGACATACAATAAAATATAAAATATAGTTCCTGTCCTTAACAAATACCATGACGAATACAACATAATTTCCAAGTAAACTGAAGCAACAAATTTATCTTTAATTATAAAGGAAAACATATTTTGATCTAGCAAAAAGTTCTATAATACCCAAACTGCAGATCAACTTTTGACTTTTTTGAGAATCTTGGTTCCAGGAAAAGCAAAAGTTAAGTCCAGAATAGCAAACTATGATCGGTCTGCTGCAGCTCAGAACAGCAAATTTAACCTTAAAATGCCCAAATTAATTTGGAAATGTGCCCCTATCTACTACTGAAAAAACTACATAGTAGAATCCTTTCCTTTTTTTCAATTTATTTGCAATTATAAAATACAGGTTAGAAAAAAAAAACCTATCACATTGTCTCTCCAGCAGCAGCATTCTTCCACTGCCTTTTCTAGAGTAAACAATGTTAAGTTTGGTTGGTCTCCTTCAACATCTTTTTCTGTACATATAAACAGTCAATCAGACTTGTATTTTTACATGAGAGAGGCTCAAATTATAAACCCACTGTCTTCGCTTAACATGACCTTGAGCTCTTCTGTGTCCTTACCTGAACTTTCCCCTCATTCTTTCTAACAGCTGCTTCACACCCACCACACAGAGCACCAACAGAATACCTTCACCATTCCCCGCTGCTAGACATTCAGATGGCTTTCAAAATTCTCACTATTAAGCAAAGATGCAGCAAACATCTCTGTGACTGGACTGAGGGGTCAGACTGCTGTGTTGAAACCTTAGCTCCACTATTAGTCACTGGCGACCTTAAGCAGGTTTCTTATTATCAGTTGCCTCAACTGTAAATGGAGGTAACCTAACAGTAATTCACCTCCTAGGGCTGTTGCAAGGATGAAATGTGTGAATACCTGGAAAGTGCCTTAGAACACATCCTGACACATTCAATAATGCCAGCTCTTCATATCTTTGTATATAGATGCAATTATTTATTTGGGCCAGATTCCTAAAGGTGGAACCGCATACTTAAAGTTCTGGTATTGCAAAACTCTCCTCCTAAATGTCTATATCACCCACCATCTACCTCCCCCATTTCCTGCAGTCTTGCCAACGCTGGATATTAGCAATCCTTCTATGCTTTTGCCAATCTGATTGGCAAAAAAATAGTACCACGCTGTTTCGTTTTGCATTTCCTGATTGAAGATAAACATCTTCTCACTTACTTATTGGTCATTTGTGGATTTCTTTTGTGAATTTTTTGTTCATATTCGTCACTCATTTTTCTCGCCTTAAAGTTCTTCTCGTGTTTTTTTAAAAAAATACTTCCTGGTGCTTTTAATATGTAGTGAGAGCGCTAGAAAACTGCTTCAGTAAGAATTTTCATGGAACAAATTTTAGTTTTAGAAAGTATAATAAAAGCTCATTATCTAAAACATGAAAATAAATGGGATCAGGAGTTGAGGTGGTGGCGGGAGAGGGAGGACGGACTACTAAGATCCCGGAATGCGCGCTCTTGAGCAAGTCGCTGAAAATGAGAGAGCTGGGCCCCAATGCCTGGGGCTGCTCTGCCTCCCTTGCCCAGATGGGCAAGCAAGCAACTGGGCTAGATCCGGCCGATACGCAGCACCCTGAACTTGCTGTCATCCACAAAGCCATGTGTCCTTTCTTCCACCTTGCCTCCACACTTCCCATTGTTTTTACCTTACCTGCTTTTCTTTCTGCCTTGCACCTGACATTGGTACTGAGGCACGCATTCATGGGAAAGGCTCTACATCTACCCTCACTGCACTCTACCTGACGGCCAGCTTCAGACAAGGTCCACACTGCCATGACTACTGTTAGCCACAGGTAATATTTTAGAAGCTTTTTTATAATACATGCTTCTAAACAAAGGCATTTTGTTGTCTCTTTGACAAGTCAAAAACTTGTACTGGTACTTTTTTTCCTCACGTGATGGTTTAATAACAATCTATTTTTTCTGGAATTAATACTCCAAGGTAAAAAGTAAAACCCACACATGGTACAACAAAGAAAGTTATAAATGAGACCATCAGACAATACTGCAGGTAAAACCTTGGTTCATTTTCAGTTCTATTCAGACTTGCTTACCATACATAATCAGAACATCATATGCATACACTGACAGAAATAATAAACACATGATCTTTTGGAAAAGCATCCATGTTCACTGTTAACTGAACTTGAAAGAGTAACATATCCAAAGGTATTTTATTGTAATTTACTTTTAGAAATATTTTTTCTTGATTATAAAATAAATGCATGTATGTAAAATATTTGCAAAATTGTTTTTTAAATTACAAAACTGAAAGAACCATCCTGAATCAACTCAACTATTGTTAACTTCCTGGATTTTAGTTCATTTTTTTCTTCTTCTGATTTTTACATAATGGAATCATACTATATCTAAATTTTTTTCTATTGGTATTTTATAAACATTGTCTCACAGCTGCAATTTAGCTTAAAATCTACTTGAATAAACAGAAATGTCATACATTAACATCAAATCACATTGTTTCATTTTACATTTTTTTCTGGTTTTAAGTTTGGGTCAAAGATGAGGAGCAATTTCCAAATCAGACTTGGCAGCAATTAGAACATACCTTTCTCCGATCTTTAAGAATCCTGTCCAAACTCTCTTCATTAACTTTGCTTGCATAGTCATAAAAACTGTTTTTTGTTTTAAAGAGAAATAAATTTTATTAAAATTACATGGTATTGTGACATGAATTTGCTTAGCTACACATGTCTATGGGTCATCTAATCCTAAAAGCTATAATTGCTTGCCTTTAATAGGTATATAAAAGAAAAATCAACCTAAATGCTTTATTGATAAAAGGTATCCTTTGTATCAGAGAATACTCAAGAGACTACTACATTCAAAGGGTATTATTTCCACATGTAGGAGGCGCTGATAGCAAGTAATTATAAAATGTGTGGTGTCAAATGGCTGTGACATCTCTTCCTTGTTTCTAAGTATCAATTACTTAAGAAAAAAAGAACACAGGAACTCATTTTCTGAGAAATGAAGAAGATAAATGAAGATTTGCTGAATGCTTAAAAGACACTCCGCTGCATGCTCTCTTATGTCACCCCACTCTTGCCTTAATGCTAGAAGGTAAGTAGTAATTCAGCCCAACAAGTCAACAAGTTTTATTCCCATTTTTGTAGATAAAGATACTGAGGTTAAGTGACTTGCCCCATATCAAATGCATTCACCACTAAAACAGACCAATGTGATCAGGATCCTGCAGTGAGCAGGCCAGGCATAATACTGTGTGGGCTTTTCCACCACTGGTCATGATTTTATGAATGCCACCCTTCCCTTCCCCTCTTCCTCCTAACACCATAAGCCCAGGCCTTAAAAGGCAGGAAGGAGTTCAAGATAGAATAAAAAAGCATGGAATTGGGAGTCAGGAGATAGCAGCTCCAGCTCAGTTCTGCTTCTCACTGTGTGACCTTAGGTAAGTCCCTTAACCTACATGGTCTCCATTTTCTTCTTTTGCAAAATATAGTTTGGAGTAGACAGATGATTTCTAAGGTTTCTTTCAGCTCTGAGAATTCCAAGTCTATGATTAAAACTTTAGTTAAATTCTTATAAGGAATTCCTCAAAAGGGCAAGGCTGGGCACCTAGCAAAACTCTGGACAGTCAGAGCCAAACTGGACATTTCCATGGACCAGACAGAAGCAATGTGTGGCCCAGGGCCTGCATCATTTCATTTGTTCTAAGATTCTTCTCAAATGAACTGCTGGTTGTTCACCTTACTTCCCACTCCTCTTTCAGTTACGTGTAAATCTAAATGAGAGGAGGTTCTCAGCTGCTGTGAGGCTTCGTTCGGAGGTAGCCATCTTGCATGACAGTCCTCTGAAACAATCAAAGGGTAGGTGGGGGGCCAGAACCCAGAGATGCAGGAGGGACTCCAACAAGTTTTACCCCATCAAGATGCAGACTGCCTGCCGCCTTCACATGGGTTTGGGGTTGGGCACTGAACATGATACAAGTTCCCAGGAGTTCTTGGATGCCAGGGAGCTGGGTGTTTGGGCTAGCCAAGAATGGAGAGGGGTCAGGGTGAAAGCCGCAGAGAACACACAGCAGGAACAGCCAGGCACAGAGGGTTGGCAGGTGTTAGAGGAGGAAGTGCTGACCAAGACCAGTGAATTGTACTAGTACAGGCAGCCCTGGAAGGAAAGTATTGGCTTGGCTTCTGGGAAGGTAGAAGACTAGGGCCTCAGGGAGTTTTAAGAAACAGAGTGAAATCATCATACCAGCCACCAGGGAGAAGAGTTTGGGGCTGAGAAAGAAGACAAAGGCTTGGGTGGTATTTGGGGAGCAGAAGTCGGGTGTGTGGGAGATCCTGGCCTTTTTCTCCCTCACCCTTTTGCCTCCACATGTCTCTTTGTCATTTCCTTTCTCCCTCCCTTTTTTTGTTGTTGAAGTATAGCTGATACACAATACTATATTGGTTTCGGGTGTTCAACATGGTGATTTGGGAATTACATACATTAGAAAATGCTTACCACAATAAGTATAGTTACCATCTGTCACCATACAAAGATACTAGAAAATTGACTATATTCCCTGTATATTTTATGACTTCCCCATGACTTAATTTATTTTATAATTGGAAGTTTGCTTTTTCCCTTTGAAGTCCCCCTTTCCATTTCTTTCTCTTTTTGTCCTTTTGTTGGTCATAACATGCAACTGGTGTATATTAACTTAGACACAAAAAGAAAGTCTTATGTTCCTTTTCTTTATATCTTAAACTTAACACTGAACATTTTTTATTCTTCTTAAAAACACCCATTAAATTATTTTATCTATACATCATCTTTAATTAACTTCCTTCTCCAAGGCTGAAGGGAAGGCTAAGGAGGCTGGCAGGGAAGCCTTCCATTCTAAACCATTGAAGCCAAGATTCACGCTGACTCCTTGCCCTTTTACTAACCTAACACAGCGCCACACACACACACATTGGGCACTCAGCAAAACAAGTTCATTTGGGTGCCCTCAGTTATATTCATGACTTCACAGCCACAATCAGCTAGAGGCCTAAATTCACTAGTTTTTAATCCATTTATCTTTTAATAAGGACTAAAAGCTACACAGAAGGAAGTGGCTTACCTAAAAAGTTTTGAACAAGGCTGATGGTTATGGATTTCTGTAATTAGAAAGAGGAAATACATTTTAGTTAATCATGGAAGATACAAGCAACCATAAAACAGCCCAGCATCTTTTTGTTTTTTTTTTTAACTGAAGCCTGAGACAATAAAAAGCTGGTTTTCCTCTCCTAAATAAGTGCTGTGTGTACACTAGTGAAGGAAGCACATATTCTTAATGTTTAACCTCAGGGACACGTTCTCAGAACAAAGTAAACTAGAAAGTAGAAGTTCTGTTTCCATTTGTCCACATTTGATTAGCACACATCTGAAAGCTTTTATTCAGGAACACACGGCTATTGTGTACCCTTATTCAATCTTACCTATTTAAACAAAGCATAAGAAGAAAAAGTAACTGACTGGAAGCATTTAATTAAGGTGGATAAAAGCTGTGAGGACAGCTTGGGGAGAGGAGGGCCTTAACCATCCTACCATCAATAACCTACTAAGAACTCATGACATCTTGAGCCAGGTGTTTTGAAGGGGAAGAGAGGAAACTGCAAGTCTATTAACCCTTTCAACGATCATCAGCACTAACATAAGACAGATCCTTAACAGCTCCTGAAAGATTGCTGTGATTAACCAGAGGAAACAGTTTCTTCAAGTTCATCATGGGGCTTAGGGTCTGGGTTGCTTTATAAGCCCACAAGACTAAGTAACCATTAAATTCTATTAACATTCTCCTTGACAGCAACTCATCACTCATCACCTGCTGTCTAAGAAGCCATGGCCACAGAGTTCCAGGCTGCAATTTTAACTCAATTAAAATGAAAGCACAGCCCTGAAGAACCTGGGGCTGTGCCCATTAGCTTCTGTAAATGTCAGTGCAACCAGAGCACACGCATAAATGCAAAATTTCCACAGGAAAAAAAATCCCATTTGCCTAGTATAGGGCTGTTGACATAGTGATGCAAATTAGAAAATCTCATCTAGAAAAATTTCCTTTTTTTATCACCAAAATTGATAGTTATACCAGCCCAATGAACTTCAGAGACACTATTAGTAAAATTATTAGAATGTGGAGTATTTATATTGTAGCAAAGACATTACTGAGAATTCTGGGAAAAGAAAAATTCATCTTTTACTTTAAAGGAAAGAGTATTTTGTTTAAGCAAATCCCTAGAATAAATTCTGAACTCTGAACACACATTCCTGTCATCAATCAACCCCAGCAGACTTCTTTCTCATTCACAATCTGGATTAGAAGCACACAAAGATATGCTCCAGATATCATGTGGCATTTTCTAAAGGAAGTTACAGCTTTCTGTCATAAGATGTTCTGCAATACCTAAGCACTCCATAGAGAAAACATGGTGATGGTCTCAAATGGGATAAAGCTCCAGATCGGAATGGAGTTGGCAGGCACACTGGCTGACAGGCAGAGTGGGGAAGCAGGCAGAAGCACGGCAGCTTGGCCTGGGAGTCTAGAGTTCCCGGGTCTCAAGAACTCATCCAAACAGTAGACCCCCGTTATGTATGTAAGGCATCTCTGCGCTTACAATTCCCCACTGGGACTTACTGCTCTTCTGCCTCATCTTCCTGTCTCTGCTCCTTCTTGCAGTGGGGAGCTGAAGAGTTCCTCTCTTCCCCCTCCATTCTTCCCTAAGGCTGCGACTGAGTCATCGCATCAACCAAGGAAGCTCTTCTGTTGTCTCCTCCCTACCACACCTAGAACTAACGGTGGACAGCTCTGCTAAAGTGAGCTAGCACAGCAGGTAAATTAATATGTATTCCAAACAAGACGCAGATACTTCATGTTCAAGTGTGATGTTCTATATGAAATCCTCCATATTATATTGAGTAAGGTAAAGTGTCTGTGCATGGATTCAGGCATTTCGACAAACAGTAAATGTGGTAAATTTCTTTTATTCAAAATATCTTAATTCTAGAGGTTAAGCAATGCCAGAAAATTTCCCCATGAAACTACTCATGGCACTTTACCTAATGTTTGGCCTTTCAACCCAGGTTTTCCACAATCCCTGGTTTACATTTTCTAATATATATTTATTTTTAAAAGACAGCTAGTACAGTGATAACAAAGCACTTAGGATAACACCAGCAAACACTTTGTCCATGAGATCCATAATCATTTCAGACAATGAACTGAATATAGCTAATAAATTAAACATTGTACAGCAAAAGATGGCTGTCATGACACTGTACTAATGGGACTCTCTATTGATTGGCATTTCCCCAGATCTACAATGCCATGGAAACTGGTATTTACTGCAAGAAACAGAAAGTTTATGAATCAAAGATAGAGTACATTATACTGTAGAATTTTAATTACTTACCATGCTATTTCTTTAAAATGAATAACAGCCAGAATAGCCATCAGAAATGTTATTTTTGTGATTATGCCAAGTTAAGAGGGCTCTTTCTTGCATGGTTTTCATGGTCAGTTAACTATATCTGGCATTTTAACCTGCACATACCAAATTAGTTTTGAAAATTCAAGTGCAAACAATAAATTGCAGAGATGTCCAATGAAAACAAATTCTCTATTTCAGGATTTTTAAAAGTTGAGCAAAACAAAAAACAAAAAACAAAAACTTCAGAATACCTTTATCCAGTCTATTAAGCTTTATTTAACAAGGCACTATTGTGGGGAGTGGATTTTGTAGTTTGGGTCCTTTAAGAAACAATTCAGTTTCTTGGGTTCCCCCAATCCTAACTCCACCTCACTCCTCACCCTGGCCTCCCAGCCTGTGTACTAGAAGGCTCTCAGAACAGGCTTGAAATTGATGATTTGGCCCCCACATAACTTAACCTTCCAGCGATATTTCAAACCACAAATCACCCACCTTCCCACATTCTGTATTTTAGTCACATAGAAACAGGCCAGGTTCTCTACGTGTTTTACACACTCCTTGCTCTGTGTTCCTTTGAATGTACCACCCACTGGCCCTAAGTTCACCCCCTTCATGACATCTTTACTGATTTGAAGCACTAGCAGGTTTTTTCTTCAACTTATGCGAAGTCCTTTGCTCCTTTCTTACAGCACTGGCCTCCTACTGTCTGGGGTCCTGTACACTTGTCTCATCCTTCCCACACTCCTGGGAAGCACGCTCCATCTGGATAGTCCTCTCACTACCCAGCAATGCTTCACACACGGAAGTTCTTTGTTAAATGTTAGTTGAATAAATGAAGAAATGTCCCTTACTTTGTTCTGAGTATCAGGATATGCTGTTTGGTGAATATGCTTGAGGTGTAGCTGAGAGGACTATGACCCTAATCTAGCAAAAGGAGACTGATCCAAAGAGAGTGGGTGCACCTATATATTCCTTCATCTTCCCCAGCAACCTCCCCCAAATTGACTGTTTGGCTATGCCTCAGTAGGCTGTGTAGGTTTAGCAACTATCTCATGTAAATAAGCATGAACATTTTTGCCAGATCCTCTAGCATGGACCAGCACGCCCATGCTTTCACTGCAGTTGGAGGTGATGCTGACAATGGGGACAGCCCAAAATGCAAACTTGAGGTGCACTGTGGTTGTGAAGAAACCACCAGGTGTGACAGCACACAGCAGTCCAGTCCAATAGAAGTCGGACCACTTAGGGAGTGAGTGATGGCTTTATCGAATACCTAAACTTATAGCTAGGCACTGTAAGGTTACACTGACTTATAAAAACCTTCATACCACTTCTCCATGCAAATAATTTGCTTTGTGATTTTACTGTTTTTTTCATGTATTCTTTTAATCTCAAGATTAAAATCAATTAAGGGTCAAAGAACAAAACAAACAGCATAGATACAAAAAGCATTTCTAAGCTCAGGGATAAACTCACTTACCAATTACTTGCAGAAATTCTGTGCTGCTGATTTGTGAGTCACTGATGCTAAAGGTTTCCTCTTGTCTTACCTCTCCCAGCAAAAATCCTTCCTAAAAGTAATAAAAGAAAATAGTTGCAGACTAAAAACAAGAAAGATCTTGACTGGAATTAAGTGGGATTGATGACATTAAAGTTTTATAATAACTTTAATAATAATCCAAATAAGCTTGCCATGTAAACTACTATTCTATAAATCAACAAGCCATCTGAGATGTATCTAGTAGCTGGATTGTTCAAAAAAAGGATTCCATAACAAAATGAAATATTTTCATCTCTCCACCTGAAAAATATGTATTTCTAAAGTAAAAATGAATAGAATGAATTCACCACCTAAGTCCTACTAAGTGTAATAAGCAACATCAAAACAGCTCAGGAAGCAGAAATAGTCCAAGGTTGTTTTCCTGAAACAGCATACAATTTATTTCATTGTTTTTAAAAACCTGTTTATGATAAAAGGATAAAGAAGTTAACAGTGCGCCAGTAATTGCTCTTGTATAGGCTGGCATGGGAAATAAGAATTTCAGCAAATAAATTTATCACTTTAAGTTTTTCTTTAATAACATGTTAATGTAATTTACACCTTTGGAGAACATATACCACCACCATCATTTCTGGATTACTCAACATATAACCTACTGTTTAAGTACTTGCTGTCATGCTCACCAAGAGCACAGTTGGAGAACATATACTCTAAATGTCAACATAACTTCCCTGCAGAGAGTGAACTGATAGGCTGTCCTAGAATCTCCCTCCCCAAATACTCAGGTGGTTTACTCCTTCCCTCCATTCTACTCGTTACTCAAATGGCACCTTATCAGAGAGGCCTTCTCTGGCCAGTGTTATCAGAAACCGGGTCTGCCAGACACTGGCCTTTTACCCTGCATTCTCTTTCTTCTTATTCTCCTCACTATCCATCATATTACATATTTATATAAATAAATAAATGCCTACTCCTACACTAAAATGTAAGCTTTATAAGAGCTGGAACTCTGTGCTGGTTCATTGCCCCATCTTAGCACCTAGCACAGTGCCCAACAGAGGAGAGACTCAATAAATACTGGTTGTATAAATTTGTTGTATTTGCACAATATATAGTACAAGGGCAATTTGTACAATAATTCAAATCAGCATGCCATGTAAATTAAATAAGGGGGGGTTGTGGTTGCCATTACATTGTGGTGAATTCATTCTACTTACTTTTACTTCAAAAAAACATGTTTTTGGGGGGGAAGAGATGAAAATATTTCATTTTGTTATGGAATCCTTTTTTTGAACAATACAGCTAATAGATACATCTCAGATGGCTTGGTGATCTATACAATACTAGTTTACATGGCAAGCTTATTTGGATTATTGCACAAATTGCCCTTGTACTATATATTGGATTATTGTAGGTGCCCTTGTACTATATACCTTTCTACTTTAGGTTGAACCTTCAAATCAATTAAAGAAGTTTCCTCGTTTAAAAACATTCCCAGTTCGAATCTGTGGGGAAGAGGAGGGCAAGAAAGATGCTTTACAGCATAGCTTTGGTATTTGATTAAAGGAGTGGAGTGCCCTAAAATCTCAATCACCACATACAGGGTATTTCACAAACTTAATATATAGACCCCATTAAAAAAAAATTTATTTCAGAACTGAAGGAGTGTCCATAACTACTAGATTGAGAAACATTGACTGAAGAAGCCTGTTTTATCCTTTGAATGTCTTTCTGTCATGAGTTCTCACTACAAAAGAGAAGCTGTGTCTTTATAACAGGTTAAAAATTTTTTTAAATAAAAGTGAAAAAAAAATTCCTACAAAACTTTAGACCTTAACAATATCTATAGATTCGTGGTATCCCACAATCTAGGGTTGCCAGATTTAGCAAATAAAGATACAGGATACTCAGTTAAAATTAAATCAGATAAGAAATAATTTTTATGCAATATTTGGAATATACTTCCACTAAATTATCAGTTACTATTTTTTTGAAATACAGGTGCTATTTATTTTATCTGGCAATCTTATCGCAGTCCTCAGTTTGAAAAAGTCAACACCGACATCAAGACATTCTGAAACCAAGTACAAGATGAATGCTTATTTATCTACTGGTCTGGATTATCTGAGCCACTGTTACTTTTAGAGGAGTAGGTAAACTATAGTGTGTGGGCTAAATCCAGCCTAAGATCTTTTATTTATGACCCATAAGCTAAGAATAGCTTCTACACTTTTAAATGGTAGAAAAAAAATTAAAAATAGGAATAAGACTTCATAACATGTGAAAATTCTATGAAATTCAAATTTCAGTATCCATGAAGTTTTCTTGGAAACAGTTCCTCTAATTTATGTACTGTCTTTGGTGGCTTTCTCGCTACAGCAGCAGAGAGGTTGCTACAGAGACCACATGGCTCAGAAAGCCTAAAATACTTACTATCTGGCCCTTTACAGCAAAAAATTTGCTAACCCTAATTCTACAGCATAATGAGTGGCTTTAAACTAATTCGTTGCCTGGACAAAACAAGATGTACTGCAAAAGCAAATTCTTGGTTCTTCAACTTTAAAATACATAATATTGAAATTACTTTAAGTATTCCACATATATAATTGCGACAAGGTTAATATAAACAGGTATGGCCAAAGAAGATAGACTGCAAACCATTGGTGAAAATATCCATGAAGTCTATCACCATGCTTGGCACAGCACGGATATTAAAGAGTTATCTCTTGAACTAAATTAATAACAACCTAAGTAACATAGTCATCTCACTGAAGTTTGTAGAAAAATGATCCAGTTTTCAACCGGTAGCTGCTTACTCCTACAATAATCTTGCCTTATACATAAACTGTGATATTACGATGTGCTCCAGGAACTAGAGAGGTTAACAAGCATTATTTAAATACTCCCATGGACAGTAGGAGTATCACAAACCACCTATATATGGAACTGCGTCCCACTATTAAAAAGTTGGCTGCAGTATCAGCCTTAGGTCCAAAGGCATAAGTTGCCTCTGGAAGAACACATGTGTATTTATATCATTAATGTCTCTACCTTCAAGTTTGTGACGAGATGAAAGGTACAATAATTTAGTGCCATCCAATTTACTAATGGAATCTATGAAATCAGTTTTTATTAATGGAAGCTAAGATTACAGACATCAAACCAAATCCACGTTTGTTCTGCGGCGTATCATTTTGCTTTGTAAAGACAACCCCCCACACTTATTTAATGAATTTGAATAATTTACTGTTACATCATTTAAAATTATCCCTCAATTTGGTGGGCAAATTGAATACGTGCTTAAAGATTAAATTATCTAGCTTCACCGAGAATTTCCATGCAGACGCCGGTGCCGTTAAAAGACAATTGGTAAAATAAAGACATTGAAGCAGACAAGCTCTGCTCCCTCTGTGGGCTCCAAATCCCAATGCATGTCCAATCAATCACTCATACCTAGGCCTGTCACTTCCCTATTTCACTGCGACTAAGTTCCGTGGTTAGAACATTTGCCTAAGAACTAAACATGCAACTTAAGGCAAGTAGATCCTACATCTAACACTACTGTTTATACTCCCCATTTTCCATTGAGGCGAAGAAAACACACGATCATATCTAACAAGTATGATGGTGACTGCCAAGTTTTCCCTCGTCGCATCCCACGACAACCTGTCAGCGCGACGGGCGGGACCGGGTGCCTCGGCTCCTAAACTAAAGCCCAGTGTCTCGGCTTCTTTCCGACCCGGGCGTCCCTCACAAGTCTAAAAGCCAGTCAGGGAGGGGCAGGAGCCCGGTTTCCACTAATCGACTCCTGACACTGCCGGCGGCTGACCGCGACAGCTTTGTTAACGTTAGACGGCTGTCCTGGGGCGGTCAGGCGGCGGAAGGCACCGAGGGAGGGGGCCCATCCCGGGGGCGAAGGAACTCCGGGCAACAGAAGCTCTCCGGGGGCGGGAGCCGCTCGGGTCACTAGCAACTCCAGCCGGCCCGGGAGCCCGGGGTGCGAGCCGCGAGTGGGCCCAGCATGGCCGCAGGCGCCGGCCCGAGACGAAGGCTGGAGGCCCCAGGGGCCGCGGCTTGGGGCCCGGCACCTACGTGGTCTGCGTTGCTGTTGGCGCTGTGGAAACACACAGCGCTGAAGGTGTAGCCCGAGATGGAAGCCGCCATGATGGAAATCTCCTACTCTCCCATCATACCCTGAGGAGGGCACCCAGTCTTCCGGCCCGCCCCGCCCCTTAGCATCCTGGGAAGTGAAGTTTTCTGCGGGTGAAGCCAAGGGGCCTGCGCTCCACCGAGTGCCGGCCAAGGGGTCCGGTGACGCCATCGAGACGCGCCGTGAGTGGATCTCCGCGTGGATCTTGCTCCCGGCACACCCCGACGCTGCCTCTTCCAAGTGGCCCTTGGTAATTTCCCAAACCGTTTTTTCGTTTGTAAATTAAAATCTTAGTAGTAAAAGCCAAATTTTGCAGTGCTCGGGGATGAAGAGGGAGATGATTCAGGCAATTGTAGGGCTTCGGGTTTCACAAATGAGTAACCTGAGGTGATTTCAGTTTTCACACCACCACTCCGGCTGCAATGTCGAGAATAGCGCGGGCGGAGGGATAGGGTGAAAGAGTATGGTATTACAATAATCCATGCGCGGGGGATGAGAGTGGCTTGGGGGTGGTTAGAAGTGAAATAATGGTGGTGACAGTGAAAGTGGTAGGAGTGATAAGAAGTGATTGGATTCTGGGTACAAAAGAACACAAATTTAATGAAAAAGCATAGAAGGAAAATAAAAACAACATAATGAAAATATCAGTGAAAATAAACCATAACAAAGTAAGGGAAAAAAAGTCAGGGAAGGAGATAACCTCTTTAATCATTATTCTCCACTTTGTTCAGTTTGTCAGGTTCAAAACATGGCTCCTGATCTCCCACAGAGCTCCTCTCCTACACTCCCAAGCTCAGCAAATAACTGTTTTCTGACAGTTGCGCAGGCCGAAACTTTGAAATTATTCTTGACACCCCTCTTTAATCAGTCAGCAGTCTTCAAAATATATCCAGAATCCTCCAACTCACCACAAATCACAGTGGTTGAAGCCATCATTCTCTCTTTACTGGATCACAGTAACAGCCTCTAACTCAAGGGGCCTGAAAGGGGGCATTTGCCCCCCTTAGGGGACACTTGGCGATGTCTGGAGACATTTTGCGGGGACCGGGAGGTGTTACAGGTGTTTACGGGTTAGAGTCCAAGGACGCTGCCCAACATCCTACACGGCATAGGACAGCCCCCGCAGGATAGAATTATCCCAAATGTCAGTGGGATGAGGTTGAAGAACTGCGTTTCACCTTCTGCCTTCAACCCCTTCCCTGCCAAATCCGTTCTCAACGTAGCAGCCAAACTGATCATGCCGAAACTTAAATTTAAAATTTAAATCATGTTGTTTCTTGGCCAAACCCCAAACCTTATAATGACTTGGCTCCTGTTTCTGGCCTGACTTCATTTCCTGCTACTGCCCCCTTTGTTCATTCTGCTTTAACTATGTTAGGCTTTCTGAGAATCCCTATCTCATTTTACCTCAGGGCCTTTGCACTTGCAGTTCCCTTTGCCTAGAGTGCTCTTCTCCAAGATAGATGGAAGGTTTACTCCTCTATCTCTGCCCTAGATGCTGTGATGTGTGACCTAGAAATCCCCTCCCAGAACTGACTGACTTATTATCCCAGCTGTTGGAGGGGTTGTTTGATGTCAGCTCTCAGCTGTCAGCTCTCTCCTGGAATTAGCCCCACTGGAAGAGAGTCCCATAAGGTCAATCCTCCTTTTCTGGGCAACAAGCATTCAAAGCCTGGTCAGTGTAGGTGAATAAAGGTCTACCTACCTCTTTCATTCCAACTTGGGGCAATCCAAGTGTCATCCTAGCTTCAGAGTGCCATGTGGGGGACGGGGGTGTTAGCTGAGGTGCTGTCATAATGGTTCCCCAGCCCAACTAGTCCTTCATCCAGTCCTGTTTCCTTCCCTTCCCTAATAGGCAAAGATCCTATGAGCATTCCTTAATAAACTTCCTCCATTTCATCTCAGCCTTAGACTCTGCTTCCCTTGGTATACAACCTGTGACAACTTCTTTTAGGTTTTCACTCAGTATGACTCTCTCAGAGAATCCTTCCTATACTACCCTAACCAGATTGCAACCTTCACCTGATATTTGCAGTTTTCCTTTTCCTTTTATCACTCATCACCATCTAACCTCATCCCTATTTTACTATTTTTTCCAGTATATTGTCTCTCCTACCAGCATGTTCTGAGCTGTATGAAGACAGGGATTCATCTTTGATTAGCTTCCTGTTTTATCTCCTTCATCTGGAACAATGCTGGCATGTAGATGTTGCCTAATACATGTTTGTTGAGTAAATGTTGCATGAGAAAGTGGGAGAGTCCCACAGAAGGTGGTTGTTTTTAATCAGTAGGGTGCTAGAGGGGTTAGGGACAGAAGAAGCTGATAAGTGGAGTAGGCTCATTAATAAAAGATACCTTGGATTGCCCCCTTAAGAAATACTTTGAGATGCAGGAGGAGAGAGGGAAGAGCCAGATGAACCCACAGAATTTGTGGGGAGAAAGAGAAGGGGAGATGAGTAGCTGCAGTGAGATTCTGGACTTTGGGAAGAGAGAGAGAAATGAAACTAAGGAATTTTTAAGATCTAGTGTTGTGTGATGTACTTTCTTTTGGGTGCTGTCTTCATGAAAATCTTCAGCAAAACATTTTTAGTGATGGAGCACACCTATGTAGTGGTTAAGCTTGCAGGCTTTATAGTATATTGCTTAGGTTCCAGTCTCAGCTTCAGCACTCACTGTGTGACGTTGAGCAGCCTCTCTGTGCCCTGGTTTGTTCATCTGTAAAGTGAGGACACTAGTATCTGCTTCAGGTGGCTTTCTTCAGGAGTAAATCAGATAATATACAAGATGTACCTAACACAATCCCTGGCACACAGTGACAGACTGGTGAAATGATAGCCGTTATTTCTATTATCATGAAGTAGTTTAAGAGATCTTTAAGTGTTGACAAGAAGAGACCTTCAAGTACATGACTACAATATTGTTAAGAGAAAATGCAAGTTGCAAACGATGCAAATCATAAGATTCCATTTATATTTATTTATCAAAGCAAAACAATGTATTTCTGCAGGTTCACATACATATGCAAATGCCACATGCTGCTATGATGAGTCTGAAAGTGGAAACAAGAAAGTCCAGTTTCATTTGGATTATGCCCACTTTATAATTGTGGAAACTGAAGAGGTGTAGCTTGAGGAGGGGATGAGAGGATGGGTAAAACAGGAGCAGGGGATTAAAAGGTACCAACTTCCAGTTATAAAATATATAACTCATGAGATACAACATACAACATAGGGAGTAGAGTTAATAATATGGTAACAATTTTATGTGGTGACAGATGGTAGCTAGATGCATCACAGTAATCACTTTTGCCACTTCATAATGTATGTAAATGTTGAATCACTCTGTCGTACATGTGAAACTAATATAGTATTGTATATCAACTACACTTCAATTTTAAAAAGAGCTTTAAATTAAGTGACTTGCCCAAGGTGATACCTGGTGCGGACTAAGTTATGATTGAAGTTCGAGTCAGCTTGACCCCATAGTCCATGATCAGGCAAGAAAATGCAAAGTAAAGGGGCAGGTGGAATCAAGATCTGAAGGAGAGAAAACCTGGCTGAGTCTTGGGGGCCTCTCTGGAGGAAGAGAGGGGAGCAGGGAATACCCGGGATCTGAGAAGGGGCCTAGTGCTGAATGGCTCATGGGAGGTGTATTTGGAAGCTTCTGCTTCCAGGGAGCTGTTAACTTGAGTGGCCCAAAGGAAGGCAGAACAGTGGTGACAGGTTGGAAGAATACTCCGGAGACCAAGAGGAGGCCAGGAGGAGCTGTGCAGGGGGTAAGGGAAGGTCAAGGTTTTGGGTGACAGGAGGATGGTGAGGGGCCAACTGAATGGAGAACACAGGGAAGGGAGGGTTTGAGTCATGGGGGCTGGGAGAGAAGGCACTGCAAGAAAATTCAGTCTTAAACAGCTTAATGTAACAAGGGACATCTGGGCAACTGCATAAAGTCTGAAACTGGGGGTCACTAATAGTAAGAACAATAGCAAACATTTACTGAACACTGACTATATGTCAGGCTCTGTTCTAAGCTTTTTACATGTACATTCTATTAACTTACTGCATCTTCCTAACAACACTCTCAAGTAGACCCATTTTAAACTCCATTTTATAATCAAACTGAGTGAGCATTTACCATGTGTCAGGCATATAGTATTTTACAGGGCTTGTATCATTTAATCTCTACAGCTGCCCTGTACCATGGTGCTGTTATTATCCTTGCAGAAGGGTGGGCAGACCGAGGCCTGAGAAGCTAAGGAACTTGCCCACAGTCATACATGAGAAGGCCAGGGCTCAAAACCTAGCAGTCAAACTCAGAGCTGGATGTCTAACTCCCCTATGTAGTGTCTCACTTAAGAGCAGGTGGTGTCGGGCAAACAAGGGGGTTTTCAAGAAGGGTCCACTAAGCCATGTTGACTAATACAGAGGATCAAAGACGGTAAGGCCCCTGGCTTGCTGATTGGGAAATGTTTGAGAACTCTTGAAAGCACAGCTTCAGAGAAGTTGTAGATGATTAAGGTTCCAGGCTGCAGGAATTGACAGAGTGACAAGGAGACAGGCAACTCAGAGGACTCACAGACTCTCCCTCATGTAAATGGGCACCCAGTGGGAAGAACTGTTCTTTGGCACATTCCACCTTCTCCTTGGTGATGGGCAGCTCTGCTTGGATGGAGCTTCTCCACCCCCCACCAAGGATCCTGTTGCCCCGGGTGATCAGAGGTGGTGCCCCACACAGCCTTCAGGAATAAACAGCCAGAATGAGTCTGGAGCCAGAGAAGGAACTCTATATAAACCCTGGGGTTTTCCAGGGCTCCATACCAGCAACTGTTGATAGCATTCATCGTACACAGCAAAAACATCTTAAGTGTTTGGCAAGACACCAGATCGACGGTGGCCTTATCTTTCATGGGTGCTTCTTAATTAGAACCTAATGCTTTTTAAGACACATTCAGTCACATTCAAGTTTGCTTTCTGAAGCATCTAGTCTAGAAAAGATCAAAACAACCATTTGCCCAGGGCAGCCCTGATTGGCTGTGGCATTTCGTGGTTTTATTACTCTGTAATGAGGTTACTTACGCTCTTTCTTGGGTTCTTGAATCACTCTGCACATGGATTCCCATCTGTCTTTTACCATATTCAGTCACCAGTGGTTGCTTGAAGATCTTGGAACATCTTGTATAGGAGGAGATGCACATTCAGTCCTAATCAGGATTTAGTGAGCTAGAGAGGCAACTGTTGATGCTGTTTACCTCTAGGGACTTGTTATTGGGCTTCTGCCTGCTGAGTCAACAGAAACGTGGCCTAGGAAACATTCCTTTTGGTTGGAAGGTGACCTTGCTAGGGGCCTTTGAGATCCTTGCCTAGAACACGGGACTACCAGTATTTCATTGCTGCTACAACACCCCCTCCCTGCCCAGACCTTTGACCCATAAAATCTCCCATTATCCTGCAGAACTACCAACAGCAGTGAGCCCAGAGGCAGATGAATCTTCAGGTTCACCAGTTGGGAGCAATCTCCTAGAACAAGTCACCATCTATTTAGGACTTGGTACCGGTGAGGAAACCGGAGCACACAGAGTTAGAGGGCTTGGACAGGCCAGGTGCCTGGTTAGGGGCAGAGCTAGCTTGACTCCAGGTAGCTTGACTCAGTACTCTTTCTTTCACAACAGTCTGATCCCATGATTGGCATATTTTGGGAGTGTGATATGGCATTCATATCTCTGGGCAAAAAATCCCACCTGTGATATCAAGTCCAAAGAAGCTATTTTCAAGGCAGAATCCCAGCCACACATGGAATTAGCCTTCTGATTGGGAAGCCAAATAATGTGACAGGCTGTCCTACCCACTTCCCAGATCTGCCTATGACATGGAGAGATGGAATGATTTGTGTATTTGCATTGTGCCGTGTCAGCTTTAGGTGTCTAGTTTGGTTTCCCTTCCACCAGCCTTTTTCCAAAGTGCAATACCTCTATACCTTGAATAGCTTTGTTAGGAAACAGAATCAACTGAGTAAATTTAAAGATAACTGGCTTTATTCATGGATTCACGAAATGGGCAGCATCCCATGAAGCAAATAGAAGAGAGCTCTGAGGAACTGTACAAAACGGAAGACTTACTGGCAAAGGGAGGGTGGGAGGAAGAAGTTAAAAGAGTGAGTTATTTCAAGCAAGTTGGCCTTACTTTAGGGGAAGGCAGGTGGTCTTATCAGGCAGATGACCTGACCAGCACATTCCAGACTGATTGGTTTAATATTCCGCTCATGGGAAAGGCTGAAACTGCAATTAGGTTAGGGATTAAGTGTCCGTGAGGCTTGGGAAAAGCAATGCCCTTTGGGATTTGTTGTTCCTGTTTAACAGCCCCTTGCAAAGAGCAGTCCCCAAATGCATTGGCACTTAGATGGGCATCACGTGGAAGAGGATGCGTCTGACTCGGGCTGGAGGAGCAGGGAAATACGCGAGGCCCCGAAGGCTCATACCTGGGCTTGGGCCTGAGGACCCAAGAAGCCTCAGCCTGGAGAAGCGGTCCCACCCCGACCTCGGGGCCGACGGAGGGCGGGGTTTGGGGGGCGGGAGCAGGAGAGGGGGCAGCCTCCGCCGGCTAGAGGCGCCAGCCCGGAGTCCGCTCTGGCCGTCTTACATCTCTATGGTGGCCGCCACGGCATGCTGTGGCGCGGAGCAGGATGAACACGGGCGCCGAAGGCGCGGAGGGTAGTGGGGCCGTGGCTGCGGCGCGGTCCCGAGGGGGCAGTCCTGGAGGGGATGGCTTCTCCCCGTCGGTGCTGGGGACCCGAGAACAGTGAGTATGAGGTAGTGCCGGGAAGCGTGAGCAGCGCTGTCCGGACTGGGCCGCTGGGAGAGGATGGAGGGATGGGCCCTGGAAGATGAGGGGAAGCTTGGGGTCGTGCCGGCAGGAACCTGAAGGGCAGCCTTGGGCCCGGGTAGGGGGATTGAATGGATGGGGTCTCGGGGGGCCACCCTGGGGGCGGTGAAGAGGCCCCCTTAGCGGGCTGGCGTCTGAGGGGCCCGTGGTGTGCGCGGGACGGGCTCTGGAGCTCTTGGGGAGGCCTTTAGGGGCAAGCTTGGGGGAAGGGACAGAGGGCGGGACTGACGCCCGGGGTGGTAGGCACTGGAAAGAGGCCTGGGGAGAGCTGCCCTTACGTAGCGGAGCTGGAAGCGGGGGAATGGAAGGTGGCCCGAGGAGGGAGCGAGGAGATAGCGCGTCTTGGAGTAGGAGAAAGCGGTCTGACCCAGAACAGAAGCTCAGCAATTGTTTAATGACTTAGTAGATGAATGAATGAATGACTGCGGGGAAAGGTAAGGATGAGAGGTAACCTGGAGGGGTGAGAGGGAGCTGGGAGTCTAAAGAGATGAAGTAAAGGCAAGTGATGGGGAAGGAGGAACTAATAAGGAGTAAAAGTAAATCTCGAAACTTTACCTTGAGGCAGTGCTGATCTTTGGTGAGCTCTCCTGTGAGTAACCACTGTATTAGTAGAAAATTTTGTGTCTGCACATTTTGGACTGAAATGTGCTGTAATGACACTGTGCCTGCACAGTCAAGTTTTGGACTTGTGCTTGGGATTTAGGGACCCCTGGACAAATGCTTTGTATTTTTTAAATCTATTAACATTAACATTTTTAATGTGTCAGATACTGTTCTAAGTGCATTACATGTGTAAACTTCTAATGCCTGTCCACGTCTTACATTCTTTTAGCACAAGGATTTAATGAGATTGAGCTATGTGCACTTACTGATGACACTAACCATGTTTTAAAGTTCTGTCCTAAGTATTTCTGGAATGTATTAGAAACATTAATTCATAATACAGTTTGATTCAAGAATCTTGCTTTGCGTTTGATTATCTATATAGCTGGGATGCTGTCTATGAGAGAGAACTGCAAACTTTCCAACAATATGGAGATACAGGAGAAATCTGGTGAGTTAGGAAAAATAATGGAATTATGATCCAAAGATTGTGTGTGTGTTTGTATGTATGTGTGTATCCTTTAAGTCCTTATTCCAAAGAAAGCCTGAAAATCTTGGGAACCTTGGATTGATTTTGGCTTTACTGGGTAGATATAAAGAATCTCTTTCTCCTCTTTATTAATGGCCCAGGTGTAAATTTGATAAGAGTACAATATCCCCTGTGTTTTGAAAGTGAGCGTTCTTCCACTTAACTTTTACAAAAGACCTACCTGTGTTTGCTCACCAAAAGAAATCCAAAGAGGATTTTGCTTTTATGGAAAAAGGGAAAATAGTGTTCTGCCAGCCGTTACAGAGGCAGCACACAGCCAGAACAGTGAGAGTGGCCTTGCCAAGCTCCTTCCCCAGGAACTAACTACACTCAGCATCTCAGCATCATCAAACTGCCATAGCTTTGAATTGTATCTGTGAGCATGTGCTTTACCTTGATTTATTTTGTGCATCTTTGAGCAAGATATGTCCTAAGATATCAGGAAAGTCTAAGAGAGGTTATTTTTTGGGATCTGGTAACACTAAGACATTTTTTCATATAAAGTAATCATAATTGCTTCTTTGCTTTAAAAAAGATTTCATGGGAATGTTCTGCTTTTCAATAGCAGGGGAAACCTGTATTAGGAAACTATTCTCATCCTAAAATTGTCCTTTTTCAATAAATAAAAAAATTTGAAGCCCCCAACATGTACAACTGTTACTGCTGATATAAAGTAACATTAGTAAGTAAATTACCAACTTTATTCTATTCTATTCTTGAGGATATTTTGCCCTAAATAATGGTAGAAATAAGGCTTAAGCAGTCACATATACTATTTCTTTCAAAAAAGACTTGACTGAGCACGAGCTGTTTAAATGAGATGTAATTGTAACTGAATAAGCTGTTTAAATGAGATATAATTGTAACCTTTTCTCTGTATCCCTCTGTTACTTGATTAACTGATTATCTGTTTCTAATAGGTTTGGAGAAGAGAGTATGAATCGACTAATAAGGTGGATGCAAAAACACAAGATTCCATTGGATGCTTCAGTGCTTGATATTGGAACTGGAAATGGTGTTTTCTTGGTTGAACTTGTTGGTACTTTTAGTATTCATGTGTTAGACTCAAATTTTAAAACGAAATTAAAAAAAAATCTTGCAATCAAGGGTACTAACAATCTAAATCTAAAGTAGTAAAACAACTATACTATTTACTTTGAGAAGTTATGTGGTACAGATGGGAGGCTGCATGGATTGTGAGAAAGCACTAAAGGAGAAGCCAGGGGATCTGATTCCCAGTCTGCCCTTCCATAGTCTTGACCTTGAGCAAGCCACTTAATTTTCCTAGGCTTCAGTTCTTTACTAAAGATTTTGACCAGGTGATCTCAGTTTCTAGCTCAAAACTCTGAAAATCTGTATGTATAAAAGGAAGATGCCATTTTGCATTTCCAGTAGGACGTATATACCTTATCTTAGGTGAGCATATGGTTTGAAAAGAGCATTTTGTCCATGGAACTGAGTTTTGGTACAGATTCTACATCTAGCTCCACCATCACTGTTGTGTACCTATAGTGTGTTCATTTCTGTGCCATGTCCTGTGAAGAAAGTACAAGAGTTAGGCTTCATCCGTGATGGTTTTACTGTCTTAATTTGTGAGGATTTATCCATAACAGTGAAATATTATTGAGTGACTGCCGTGTGCCAAGCCTTGTGCTTGAGAAGGTAGACCTTGTGCTTGAGGTGTTCACAGGATAATAGAGAATGGACTGACATGTAGATAAAAAGTTAACACTGTAGCTTAATGTGTGCTGTAATAGATACACTGTTCAAAGAAAAGGGGTGATTAACTTTGACCAAGAGGGACAGAAAGGGTCTTGGAGGAGCTAATATCCAAGTTGGGTAGAAATTGCAGGGGCAGAATGTGGGGAATGTGGGTAGCTTGCTAAGAGGGAGAGAATTTCAAGCAGTGGAAACAGTATTTAAAGAAGTGAAGGTCTGAAGCAGTGTAGCATGTCCTGGGCCTGTAAATAATTTGGTAAATTAGAATAAAAACTGTATGTATGAGATGGACAGAGATGAGGATTAAGTTAAAGGTAGGAGCTGTATCATACGCCATGCCTGAGACCTTAGATTTTACTTAAGCAATATTGTTCATTAAAATGTTAGGATCAATGGAATATGATTAGAAAAATTTGTAGTGAACTTTTTTGAAATATTGAAGTATAGTATATGTACATAAAAGCGGACAAATCAAGAGTATGGCTCAATGAATTATCACAAAGTGAACACACCTATGTAACTATCACCCTGGTGAAGTAGAATAGTACAGACTCTAGAAACTGCCCTTGACTGCCTACCAATCCTCTCTAAATTACTCCCTCTTTCCTCTTGAAAGGAAACCTCTGCCCACTAATCACTAAACAGGAATTTTATCACGGATTAATTTGCCTATTTTTGAATCTGTAAATGGAAGTCTTCAGTATGTTTTCTTCTAGTGTCTTTCACTCAGCCTGTGAGATTCACTGAGTTGTTGCTTCTAGTTGTTCCTTTTCATTGCTGTATAAGATTCCTTTGTATGGTTGTACCACAGATTTATTTATTCATTCTACTATTTACCAGTAGATTCTTTTGGATTTTAATAGTTTACTTGTAGAGGCTAATGATTTATCTTTTGAGATGAATAATTTAACTATAGGTTCTTTTAGATTTTCTACATATGTAATTATATAAACTGTGAATAATGACAGTCTTATTTCTTTTTGACCAGTCCTTTATAACTCTTTTCCTCCCTTATACTGTCTAGGATCTCCAGTAGAATGTTGAAAAGAAGTGGTGGCAGAAGGCATCCTTGTCTTTTTTCCCTTTTTAATATTTCACTGTTAGGTATGATGTTACATTGTAAGTTTATGTTTGTTTTATAGATAACTCTGTGTCAGATTAAGGAAGTTTCCTCCTGTTCCTCCTCAGCTTTGTGTGTGTGTGTGTGTGTGTGTGTGTGTGTGTGTCTTACAAATCTTGTTTATCCTGTGTCGGGATAATCATATGAATTTTCTCCTTTAGTCTGTTCATGTTGGTGAATTCATAATTTTCAAGTGTTAAGTGCATTCCTGGAATGAACCTAGCTTAACATTTGGAATCAGTTTGTTAATCTTTCATTTAGGATTTTTGCAACTTTGTCCATGAGAAAGATTGTCCTGTAATTTTTCTTGTAGGATCCTTGTCAAGTTTTGGTATCAGGTTCTGATGACATTAAATGAGAATGTATTTTTTAAAGTTTGTTGATCATTGGTGTTTTTTTCTTCCATAAATGTTTGGTAGAATTCAGTGGTGAAGCCACCTAGATATATAGTCTCTCTTGGGAAGCTATTTTCTTTTTTAATGTGGTAGAATTCAGTGGTGAAGCCACCTAGATATATAGTCTCTCTTGGGAAGCTGTTTTCTTTTTTAATGTGAACTTATTAAATAAAGTGTAATACACATGTAGAAAAGTGAGTAGGTCATAAGTGTACAGCTTTTACAAAATAACACCTTTGTGTAACTCACTAACCTGATCAAGGAAGAAAATATTGTTAGTACCATAGAGGAAGCCCCTTTGTGCCCCCTTCTACTCATCCCTTTCTAAAGGTAATCACTGTTTTGACATCTATTGTATGTTAGGCTGTTTTTGATATTAGCTGTACTGATTTCTCATTATGGTTTTAATTAGCATTTTCCTAATGACTGTTGATGTTGCACACCTTTTGGTGTGCTTGTTTGCTGTGTTTATTATCTTTGGTGAAATGTGTGTTCAATTCTTTGGCTGTTTTAAATTGTGTTGTTTGTTTACTTATTGTTACGATTTGAGGATTCTGTTCTGGATATAATTTGTCAAGATATGTGATTTACAAATGTTTTCCCCATTCATTGGCTTGTTTTTTCATTCTCTTACCAGTATCTTCCAAAGAGCAGAAGTTCCTGATTTTGATGAAGTCCAGTTTATTAATTTTTTTCTCCTATAGATTGTTCTTTTGCTACAGTAATGGATAAATGTGCCTAACCCATAGTCACATAGGTTTTCTCCAATGTTTTCTTCTAAAAGTTTAGAGTTTTGCCTTTTACATGTAGATCTATGATTGATTTTGAGTTAGTTTTTGTATAAGGGTTGAGATACTTTTCTTTTTTGCATATGAATATTGAGTTGTTCCATCCAACATTTGTTGAAAAGATAATCGTTCCTCCATTACACTGAGTTTTGTTTGTTTTTGGCTCAGTATAAATAGTGTCATGGTATTATTAGGTATGCACTTAATTTTTTTGATCTGGCTTGTTTTGCTGAATATGGATTTGTGAGGTTATCCATGTTCACTCATGTTGCATGTAGCACTAGATTGCTTGCTTTGTTTCACTGCAGGATAGTATTCTACTGTATGAGAATAACACTATTTAGTCATTCATTATGCATTCATTCTCCTGTTGAACATTTGGACTGTTTCCAGTGCTGCATTATTATGAATACTGCCAAACGATTTTCCAGATGGTTGTACTAGTTTACCCTCCTTCAGACAGT
The DNA here is from genome assembly GCA_032199065.1 of Smutsia gigantea. Lineage (NCBI taxonomy): Eukaryota > Metazoa > Chordata > Mammalia > Pholidota > Manidae > Smutsia > Smutsia gigantea. The sequence goes on along the minus strand of JAVSCE010021615.1, from coordinate 157,357 downwards.
GAGTGAGAATTCCAGTTGCTCCACATCCTTGCCAACATCTGGTCTTGTCAGTTTATACAGTTTTAGTGATTCAAATAGGTGTGTAGTGATATCTCATGGTTTTATATTCGTGATGACTGAAAATGTTGAGCATATGTTCATATGCTTTTTGGCTATTTGGCTATGGAGATCCTAGACAGTATAAGGGAGGAAAAGTTATAAAGGACTGGTCAAAAAGAAATAAGACTGTCATTATTCACAGTTTACATAATTATGTATGTAGAAAATCTAAAATGTCTGTTCAGGTTTTTTTGCCCAATTTAAATTGGGTTGCCTGTCTTTTTCTTAGTGTTTTGTAGTTTATATATTCTGTGTAAGTGAGCTTTCTGTTTCAAACATCTTCATCTAGTGTGTGGCTTGCCTTTTCACTTTTTAATTGGATTTTTTGATGAACAGAAGTTACTGAATTTTACTGAAATTTATTTAACATCATTTAAAAAAATGATTAGTGCTTTTGAATACGGATATTAAATCTTTGCCTACCCAGTTATAAAGATATTTTCCTGTGTGTTCTTTTAGAAGCATTATTGTTTTTCTTTTTACATTCACTTTCCAGTGAACTGTTGTATATGTTTGAGGTAGAAATCTAGCAACTTGTGGCTATCCAGCTTACCCAGCACCACTTATTGAAATGCCCATCCTTTCCACCACTGTATGGGGTGGCACCTCAGTCATAAGCCAAGTAATGGTGGATAAGGGTGTGTTTCTGGATACTCTTACCTTTGGCTCTGTTTGTTCTTATGCCAGTTCTATGCTGTCCTAATGGCTACAGTTTTATAAGTCTTCCTTTTTGGTTAATGTAAAGGAAAAAAAACTGATCAGGAATTTTGATTAGGATTACATTGAATTTAAAGATCAGTTTGGGGAGGATTTACATCTTTGTGGTATTATGTCTCTAAATCTGTGAACATGATATATTCCTCCATTTATTTAGTTATCTTCTTTCAATAATATTTTATAGTTTTCTCTGTAAAGATCTTACACGTTTTCTTTGATTGTTCCCTATTGTTTATTGTTGCAGATGTTATGCTTATGAAATTGCATTTTTAATATTTATTGCTAGTACATAGAAATACAACAGATTTTTGTATTTAGCTTGTATCCAGTATTTCACATGTTAATTCTAGTAGTTTATAGACTCTTCTGGATTTTCTATATATACAGTAATGTCATGTGTAAATATAATTTTATTTCAATTCCAATCTTAATATTTTGTTTATTAAAATGCTATGTACTCTCTAGTGTAATATTAAATAGAAATCATGAAGGTAAATAGTCTTGAGACACTGCCTGTTGTAAAAGGGCTGCTTCTAATATTTCACCATTAAATATGATGTCAGCTCTAGGGGTTCATAGAGTCTTTATCAGACTGAGGTTACTTTATATTTCTAGCTTGTTAAGTTTTCATCATGAGTGGGTGTTGAATTTGAACAGTTGCCCTCTTTGATAGCTATTGAAATGATCAGGTGATTTTTCTTCTTTATTCTCTTAATGTTGAATTGATTGCTTTTTGGTGGGTCCTTATTTTTTTTAGTTGACATTTTTATTGAGATAATTTTAGTGATTGTTCAGTGTTAAAACAAATTTCCATTCCTGAAGTAAACCAAGTTTGACTATGGTGTATTATATCCTTTTCATATATATACTGTTGAATTTGACGTCATAGTGTTTATTTTGCTTAGGATTTCTATAGCTTCATGAGAGAGATTAGCCAGTAATTTTCCTTACTTGCAATTTTCATGTAAGGTTTTTGTACCAAGGTTATGCTGGCCTCTTAAAATGAGATAGAAATGTCTCTTTATTCTTTTGAGAGAATTTGTGTAAGATTGGTTTTGTTTCTGTCTTAAATGTTTGCAAGAATTCATGGTGGTATCTTCTGGATATGGAGGGTTTTTTTGTAGGTTTTGAGTCAGTTTTGTGGTTTTCAAGAAATTTATTCATTTATCTAATTTAAAACTTTTTATTGGCTTGATTTAAAAATCAACCTATTGTAAAATGGACTTTTGTGCATTACAGTTCTATTAATTTTAGCACATGTAGAGATTCATGTAATCACCATCACAGTCAGGATGCAGAATAGTTCCATCCAAAAAACTCTCATGCTGTCCTATATAAGCCATACCCTTTACCCCTGGTAGCCATTAATGTATTCTCCATTACTAGGTTTATGTTTTTAAGAGTGGCTTATAAAAACATAGTATTAATAACCTTTTGAGACTGCCTTCATCTACTCAATAATGCTTTTGAGATGCATCCACATTTTTGTGTGTATCAGTAGTCATTACTTTTTATTGCTGAGAAGCATTCTGATTTATGAATATATCAAGCTTGTGTATTCATTTGCCTGTTGAAGGACATTTGAGTTGTTGCTAGCTTTATGAATAAAGCTATAAATATTTGTGTACAGATTTTTTTTTGTGTGAACATGTTTAATTTCTTTAGCGTAAATATATGATCAACTTTATTTAGAAACTGCCAAGCCATTTTTTTGAGGGGGTTGTATCATGTTGCATTTGCATTTTACATACATGAGCCATGTATGATAGTTCCAGTTGGTCTGTATCCTTGCTAGCATTTGGAATTGTCAGTATTTTTCTATTTTAGCCATTCTAATATGTATGTAGTGACATCTAATCATGATTTTAGTTTGTATTTCCCAGATGGTTAAGGATACCAAGCATGTTTTCATATACTTTCTTGCTATCTGTTTATCTTATTTGGTGAGGTTTCTGTTCAAGTCTTTTGCTCATTTTTGAATTGTTTGGATTTAATTTTTTCTTACTGTTGAATTTTGTGAGTTCTTTGTATTTTTGGATAGAAGCCTTTCCTCTGATACGTGATTACAAATATTTTCTCCCAGTCAGAAAGTTGCTCTTTTCATTCTCTTAACAGATTTTTCAAAAAGCAGAAGTTTAGAGTAAAAATTTATAATTTTGATGAAGTCCAGTTCATTGAGTTTTTCTTTAATGTATTGTGCTCTTGGTGTCATGTCAAGTAACTCTTTACCTAATACCTTTTCTCCTTTTTTTCCCTAAAAGGTTTATAGTTTTATTTTTTTACATTTGGATTTAGGATCTTTTCTGAATTAATGTTTGTATAAGATATGAAGCTTAAGTTGAGATTCTTTTTTGGTTGACAAAAATTCTTAAGTTGAGATTCCATTGGTTCTAATACTCTTTGTTGAAAAGACTATCCTTTTCTTCATTGAATTGCCTTTTCACCTTGGTCAAAAATCAGTTGGCCATGTTTATGTGGGTCTATTTCTGGTCTCTATTTTATAGTCTCATTAGTGTGTCTGTCCCTTTGCCAACACCATACCATTTTGATTAATGTAGTTTTTTAATAACTCTTAAAGTTGGGTAGTGTGATTCTTCCAACTTTATTCTTTTCAAACTTTTTTTGGCTATTCCAGTCCCTTTGCCTTTCCAAATAAGTTATAGAATCAATTGATATTTTTATCTACAAAAGAATCTATGCTGGGAACTTCCGGGAAGATGGCGGTGTGAGCAGGGCGGCAGAAATCTCCTCCCAACATTATATTTATCTACGAAAACACAGCAAATACATCTATTCCTAAAAGAGAAACGAGAATACACAAGAAAGTGCACAGCGTGCAGCTACACCCGAGAGCACTCGGCATCCCAAGAGGCGGTATTAAAGAGCCCAGCTGACATACGTGGCAACTATCAGTGAGCAATTCTATAGCCATGAAAAGACAGAGGAATATGGTTCAGACCAAAATCAACCAGACAACCCCAGAGAGGGAGTCTGAAGGGATGGAAATGCACAGTCTTCCTGAAAAAGAATTCAGAATAAAAGTCATAACCATGCTGATGGACCTACAGAGAAATGTGCAAGAGCTGAGGGAGGAAGTGAGGGAACTGAGGAAAGACAATGCAGAAATCAGACAAGCGATCGATGGGCTTAACAGCAGAATGGATGAGATGCAAGAGACTGTTAATGGAATAGAAAACAGAGAACAGGAGTACAGAGCAGCTGAGGCAGAGAGAGATAAAAGGATTTCTAGGAATGAAAGAATATTAAGAGAACTGTGTGACCAATCCAAACGGAACAATATTCGCATTATAGGAGTACCAGAGGAAGAAGAGAGAGAAAAAGGGATAGAAAGTGTCTTTGAAGAAATAATTGCTGAAAACTTTCCCTCGCTGGGGAAGGAAGTAGTCTTGCAGTCCACCGAAGCTCATAGATCTCCCAACACAAGGGACCCAAGGAAGACAACACCAAGACACATAATAATTAAGATGGCAAAGATCAAAGATAAAGACAGGGTATTAAAGGCAGCTAGAGAGAGAAAAAAGATCACCTACAAAGGAAAACCCATCAGACTATCATCAGACTTCTCAACAGAAACCTTACAGGCCAGAAGAGAATGGCATGATATATTTAACGTATGAAACAGAAGGGCCTCGAACCAAGAATATTGTATCCAGCACGATTATCATTTAAATATGATGGAGGGATTAAACAATTTCCAGACAAACGAAAGTTGAGAGAGTTTGCCTCTCATAAACCACCACTACAGGATATCTTAAATGGACTGCTCTAGATGGAAGCACACCTAAGGCTAAAAAGATGTCACCAGAGAAAATAAAATCATAAGAAAGAAAGCAGACCATCCAAATACTAACTAAAGGCAAAGAATAAAACACCTATTATAGAAAGAATGGAGGAGAAGGAATAAGAAGGGAGAGAAATAAAGAAACATCAGACTGTGTTTACAATAACTTAACAATAAAGTTAAGTTAGATTGTTAGATAGTAAAGAAGCAATCCTTGAACCCTTGGTAACCACGAATCTAAAGCCAGCAATGGCAATAAGTACATATCTATCAATAATCACGCTAAATGTAAATGGACTGAATGCACCAATTAAAAGACACAGAGTAACAGAATGGATAAAAAAGCAAGACCCATCTATATGCTGCCTACAAGAAACTCACCTCAAATCCAAAGATATACACAGACTAAAAGTGAAGGGATGGAAAAAGATATTTCATGCAAACAACAAAGAGAAAAAAGCAGGTGTTGCAGTACTTGTATCAGACAAAATAGACTTCAAAACGAAGAAAGTAGCAAAAGATAAAGAAGGACATTACATAATGATAAAGGGGTCAGTCCAACAAGAAGATATAACCATTATAAATATATATGCACCCAACACAGGAGCGCCAGCATATGTGAGACAAATACTAACAGAATTAAAGGAGGAAATAGACAGCAATGCATTCATCTTAGGAGACTTCAACACACCACTCACTCCAGAGGACAGATCAACCAGACAGAAAATAAGTAAAGACACAGAGGCACTGAACAACACTCTAGAACAGATGGACCTAACAGACATCTACAGAACTCTACACCCAAAAGCAACAGGATACACATTCTTCTCAAGTGCACATGGAACATTTTCCAGAATAGACCACATACTAGGCCACAAAAAGAACCTCAGTAATTTCAAAAATATTGAAATCCTACCAACCAACTTCTCAGATCACCAAGGTATAAAACTAGAAATAAATTTTAGAAAGAAATCAAAAAGGCTCACAAGTACATGGAGACTTAACAACACTCTCCTAATTAATCAATGGGTTAACGACCAAATCAAAACAGAAATCAAAGAATATATGGAGACTAATGACAACAACAACACAAAGCCACAACTTCTGTGGGACGCAGCAAAGGCAGTTCTAAGAGGAAAGTATATTGCAATCCAGGCCTATTTAAAGAAGGAAGAACATTCCCAAATGAATAGTCTAAAGACACAATTACTGAAATTGGAAAAAGAAGAACAAATGAGGCCCAAAGTCACCAGAAGGAGGGACATAATAAAGATTAGAGAAGAAATAAATAAAATTGAGAAGAATAAAACAATAGAAAAAAATCAATGAAACCAAGAACTGGTTCTTTGAAAAAATAAACAAAATAGATAAACCCCTAGCCAGACTCATTAAGAGAAAAAGAGAATCTACACACATAAACACAATCAGAAATGAGAAAGGAAAAATCACGACGGACCCCACAGAAATACAAAGAATCATAAGAGAATATTATGAGAATCTATATGCTAACAAGCTGGAAAACATAGAAGAAATGGACAACTTCTTAGAAAAATACAACCTTCCAAGACTGACCAAGCAAGAAACAGAAAAACTAAACAGACCAATCACCAGTGACGAAATCGAATTGGTAATCAAAAAACTACCCAAGAACAAAACCCCTGGGCCTGATGGATTCACCTCTGAATTCTACCAGACATATAGAGAAGAAATAACACCGATTCTCCTTAAAGTTTTCCAAAAAATAGAAGAGGAGGGAATACTTCCAAACTCATTCTATGAAGCCAGCATCACTCTAATACCAAAACCGGGCAAAGACCTCACCAAAAAAGAAAATTACAGACCAATATCCCTGATGAACGTAGATGCAAAAATACTCAACAAAATATTAGCAAACCGAATTCAAAAATACATCAAGAGGATCATACACCATGATCAAGTGGGATTCATCCCAGGGATGCAAGGATGGTACAACATTCGAAAATCCATCAACATCATCCACCACATCAACAAAAAGAAGAACAAAAACCACATGATCATCTCCATAGATGCTGAAAAAGCATTTGACAAAATTCAGCATCCATTCCTGATTAAAACTCTCAACAAAATGGGTATAGACGGCAAGTACCTCAACATCATAAAGGCTATATATGACAAACCCACAGCTAACATCATACTTAACGGTGAGACGCTGAAAGCTTTTCATCTAAGATCGGGAACAAGACAGGGATGCCCACTCTCTCCACTGTTATTCAACATAGTACTGGAGGTCCTAGCCACAGCAATCAGACAAAACAAAGACATGCAAGGCATCCAGATTGGTAAAGAAGAAGTGAAATTGTCATTATTTGCAGATGACATGATATTGTACATAAAAAACCCTAAAGACTCCATTCCAAAACTACTAGAACTAGTATCTGAATTCAGCAAAGTTGCAGGATACAAAATTAACACACAGAAATCTGTTGCTTTCCTATACACTAATGATGAACTAACAGAAAGAGAAATCAGAAAAACAATTCCATTCACAATTGCATCAAAAAGAATAAAATACCTAGGAATAAACCTAACGAAGGAAGTGAAAGACCTGTACTCTGAAAACTACAAGACACTCCTAAGAGAAATTAAAGAGGACACTAACAAATGGAAATGCATCCCATGCTCTTGGCTAGGAAGAATAAATATTGTCAAAATGGCTATACTACCTAAAGCAATCTACAGATTCAATGCAATCCCTATCAAACTACCAACAGCTTTCTTCAATGAACTGGAACAAATAATTCTAAAATTCATATGGAACCACAAAAGACCCCGAATAGCCAAAGCAATCCTGAGAAGGAGGAATAAAACAGGGGGAATTACACTCCCTGACTTCAAGCTCTACTACAAAGCCACAGTAATCAAGACAATTTGGTATTGGCACAAAAACAGACCCACAGACCAGTGGAACAGAATAGAAAATCCAAACATTAACCCAAACATATACAGTCAATTAATATTTGATAAAAGTGCCTTGGATATACAATGGGGAGATGACAGCCTCTTCAGCAGCTGGTGTTGGAAAAACTGGACAGCTACATGTAAGAGAATGAAACTGGACTACTGTCTAGCCCCATACACAAAGGTAAACTCAAGGTGGATCAAAGACCTGAATGTAAGTCATGAAACCATAAAACTCTTAGAAAAAAACATAGGCAAAAATCTCTTGGACATAAACATGAGCAACTTCTTTATGAACTTATATCCCCGGGCAAGGGAAACAAAAGCAAAAATGAACAAGTGGGACTATATCAAGATGAAAAGCTTCTGTACAGCAAAGGACACCATCAGTAGAACAAAAAGACATCCTACAGTATGGGAGAATATATTCATAAAAAACGTATCTGATAATGGGTTGACATCCAAAATATATAAAGAACTCATGCAACTTAACAAACAGAAAGCAAATAATCCAATTAAGAAATGGGCAGAGGACATGAATAGACACTTCTCCAAAGAAGAAATTCAGATGGGCAATAGGCACATGAAAAGATGCTCCACATTGCTAATCATCAGAGAAATGCAGATTAAAACCACAATATCACCTCACACCAGTGAGGATGGCCAACATCCAAAACACAAACAACAACAAATGTTGGCGAGGATGTGGAGAAAAGGGAACCCTCCTACACAGCTGGTGGGACTGCAAATTAGTTCAACCATTGTGGAAAGCAGTATGGAGGTTCCTCAAAAAACTCAAAATAGAAATACCATTTGACCCAGGAATTCCACTCCTAGGAATTTACCCTAAGAATGCAGCAGCCCAATTTGAAAAAGACAGATGCACCCCTATGTTTATCGCAGCACTATTTACAATAGCCAAGAAATGGAAGTAACCTAAGTGTCCATCAGTAGATGAATGGATAAAGAAGATGTGGTACATATACACAATGGAATATTATTCAGCCATAAGAAGAAAACAAATCCTACCATTTGCAACAACATGGATGGAGCTAGAGGGTATTATGCTCAGTGAAATAAGCCAAGCCGAAAAAGACAAGTATCAAATGATTTCACTCATATGTGGAGTATAAGAACAAAGAAAAAATACTGAAGGAACAAAACAGCAGCAGACTCACAGAACCCAAGAATGGACTGACTAATAGTTACCAAAGGGAAGGGACTGGGGAAAATGGGCGGGAAGGGAGGGATAAGAGGGAAAAAGGGGCATTACGATTAGCAGATGTAATGTTTGGGGGGCACGGGGAGGGCAGTACAACTCAGAGAAGACAAGTAGTGATTCTATAGCATCTCACTACGCTGATGGACAGTGACTGTAATGGGGTTGGTGGGGGGGACCTGATGAAGGGGTAGTTTAATAACCGTAATATCGCACATGTAGTTGTAGATTAATGATAATAAAATAAAGTATATTAAAAAAAATCTGGAAAAAAAAAGAATCTATGCTGAAAATTTGATTGGAATTGAGCTAAATCTGTAATTTGAGGAAAGTTGACATCTTTACTATTTGGAGTCTTCCATTCCATGAACATATCTCTTCATTTCTTAGGTTTTCCTTCATTTCTTTGATCAATATTTTTTAGTGTCAGCATACAGATTTTGTACATGTTTTTAGACTAATATCTATATATTTCTCTCTTTTTGGAGTCTTTCAGAGGGTATTGCTTTTTGGAATTCAGTTTCCAATTGTTTATTGCTAGAAATTTGGTGCTTGTGCGTTGGTCTAGTATTCTATAACCTTGCATTTATTAGTTCTAGAAGTTTTTTGGTGGATTTCTTGGGATTGTCTATGTAGACAATCATATTATTTATGAATAGGGGCAGTTTTATTTCTTCCTTTCCAATTTGTATGCCTTTTATTTATTTTTCTTGCCTAATTACACTAGGTAGGGCTTCCAATACAATGCTGACTAGGAGTAGTGACGATGGAACATTCCTACCTTGTTCCTGCATTAGGAAAGTGTTCAAGTTTTCACCACTAAATATGTTAGCTGTAGGAATTTTTTAGATGCCCTTTATCAGGTTGAGGAAGTTCGTTTCAATTTCTAGAATGGGTGTTGAATTTTGTGGAAAAAATTTTTTTTGCACCACTGAGTAAATCATGAGGTTTTTCTTCTTTAGACTGTTAATGTGGTGCATTATACGATTTTTAGATAATGAACCAGCATTGCACTCCCAGAATAAAGCCCCATTTGGTTATAGTATTTAATTTTGTTTATATATTGCTGAATTCATTTTGTTAATATTTTGTTGAGACTTTTTATATCAGTGTTTTGAGAGATACTGGTCTGCAGTTTTCCTTTCTTGAACTATGTTTGGCGTTGGCCTCAAGGCATTGCTGGCCTCAAAATAAGTTGGGAAGCATTCCCTTTGTTTTTTGAAGATTTTCTAGAATTAGTGTTATTTTTGAGTATTTGGTAGAATTTACAATGAAACCATTTAACCTGGAGATTTCTGAAATTTTAAAATGTGAATTTAATAGTTACAGTCTTTTTTAGGTTATTTCATTTGAGTGAATTTGCATGGTTTGTGGTTTTTGAGGAATCTGTCTGATTTTGAATTGGTGTGAGTAGAGTTATGCAAAGTTTTCTCTTAGTATCCCTTTAATGTCTGTAGGGTCTGCAGTGATAATCCTGTCTTTTATTCCTAATATTGGTAACTTGTATCTTTTCTCTTTTTTCTCTTGGACATTGATACTAGAGATTTTTAAAAAATCTTTTCTAAAAACCAGCTCTTGTTTTCATTGAATTTCTTGTTTTTGTTTTCATTTTCATAGAATTATGGTGTTTTCATCATCTTGCTTTTAATTTGTTTTTGCTCTTTTTTTCTAGCTTCTTAAGGTAGAAGCCTAGATTATTGATTTGAGGCTTTCTTCTTTTCTAATATAAACATTTAATGCTATAAATGCTAATTTTCCCATAAGGAAAATTTCACAGTGGCTGCTGCATCCCCCAAATTTTGGTATGTTGTATTTTTATTTTCATACATTATAAAATATTTTTTAACTTCTTCTCTTTGATCCATGAATTATTTAGAATTCTGTTACTTAATTTCCAATTGCTGAGGTTATTTCTCTTACCTTTCTGTTTCTGACTTCTAGGCTAATTCATTTATGGTCAGAAAACATACTTGGATTTCAATTCTTTCAAATTTGTTAAAGTTTGTTTTATGACCCAGGATATAGTCCATCTTGGTAAATGTTTCATGTACACTTAAAAAATGAATCTGCTATAATTGGGTGAAGTGTTCTGTGAATGTTTCTTGACCCATTTTTGTGATGGTGGTGTTTAATTCTCTATATTTGCTGATTTTCTATTAATTCTATGAATTGTGGAGGTAGTGTTGAAGTATCTGACTATAACTGTGGATTTATCTGTTCCTTTCATTTCTGTCAGTTTTTGCTACATGTATTTTGAAGCTCTGTTGTGAGGAGCATACACATTAAGGATTTTGTGTGTGTGTGTGTGTGTGTGTATATGAGTGTGTATATATTGACAGATTTGACCCCTTTGTTATTATATAATGTTCCTCTTTAACATTGGTAGTTTTCTTTGAGTTTTACTTTGACTGGTGCTCATACGTAAGCCATTTCAGCTTTCTTTTTTAATTGAGATATAATTCATGTACTGTAAAATTCACCCTTTTAAAGTGATATGTTCACAAATTTGTACAACTATCACCACTATCTTAATTCTGGAAAATTTTCATCACCCCAAGAAGAAACCCTGTACCTATTATAATTCAGTCTCCATTCCTTCCTCCTGTCAGCCCCTGGCAACCTCTACACTACTTTCTATCTCTGGATTTGTCTACTTGGGACATTTCATGTAACTGGAATCATAGAATATGTATGTAGTGTTTTGTGTCTGGCTTTTTTCATTTAACATAATGTTTTCAAACTTCATGTATCAATACTTCATTTCCTTTTTTTGGCAAATAATATTCCATTGTGTGGATATACCACATTTTTTAAAATCCATTCATTGACTGAAAGATATTTAGGTCATTTATTTTGGCTATTATGAAAAATGCTGGTGTGAAAATTTTATGTAAAGGTTTTATGTGGGCATATGTTTTCATTTCTCTTGGATATATACCTAGGGTCATATGATTACTCCAGATAATCTTTGAGGACTTGCTTGACTGTTTTTCATAGTAGCTGCCCTCTTGCACATTTCCACCAGCAATATATGAGAGTCCTAATTTCTCTGTTTCCTCACTAGCACTTTTTACTGTCTTTTGATTATAGCTATCCTAGTGAGTGTGAAGTTCAACTTTTTTAAAAGTTAGTATTTGCATGATGTGTCTTTTACCATTCTTTTACTTTAACCCTGCCTGTATCATTATGTTTGAAATGGATCTCTTGTAGCCAGCGTATGGTTGGGTTATGTTTTTTATCCATTCTAACAATCTCTATCCTTTATTTGGTGTATTTAGAACATTGACATTTAAGGTAATTATTGATATATATGGATTTAGGTTTCCTATTTTTTTTTTCTCTGTTACTTTTGTCTTCTTTCTCCTTTCCCACTTGTTTTGGTTTATTTGTATAGCATTTCCAGTTGCTATAAGGATTTGACTCTTATCTCTTTGTGTGGTTTTCTTTATTGGTTGTTGTACTGACTATAATATACATGCTTTTCACAGTTTACTTAGAATCAGTGTTTTAAGGGGAATGTGAAAATGTGGAAAACTTTACTACATATCGTTTTTTTACTTTCCCTCTTTATATTGTAATTGTCTTAAATATTACCTTTATGCACATTGAAAGTCCTATCACAAAATGCTATAATTTTTCCTTTCAAACATTAAATATATTTTAAAGCACTCAATAGGAGGATAACAGCTAATTTTGTTTACTCAGATATTTACTTTTGCTGCTCTTCCTTCATTCCTGATCTTCCAAGGTTTTTGTTTTGTTTTCTTTTGTTTGGTGGGGGGATACATATTATTTCCCTTAGTCTAAAAAGTTTCCTTTAAGAATTATTTTAGGGAAGGTTTTCTGGCAACACATTTTCTTAGTGTTCCTTCAACTGAGAATGTCGTATTTCATCTTCATTCCTGAGGGATATTTTTGCTGAATATAGAATTATTTTCTTACAGAACTTAAAAAATATTATATCACTTCTTTCTGACCTCCATGATTTCTGATAAGAAATCTGCAGTCTTTTGAATTGTTGTGTTCCTGAAAGTAGTGCATCATTTTTCACTGTTTTTAGTCTGTAATTTTTAGTTGTTTGTTTATGTTGGGTTGCTGCTTGGACGTCTGTGTGCTTATTTGGAGTTTGCTGAGCTCAATCCAAGGGCTGAAGTGTTTTGCCAGAGTTGGGAACTTTTCAGCTTTTATTTCTTCAGATGTTTTCTTTTTCTGTGTCACACTCTTCTGCTAGACTGTAAATATCAATGTTAGACCTATTTGTATGGTTCCACAGATCCTTAAGGCTCTGTTCATTTTTTTACAATTATTTTTCTCTCTTTTGATAAATTTGGTTATTTTTGTTGATGTGACTTCAAATTCACTGACTTTCTTTCTGTCATTTCCATTCTGCTTTTAAGTCCACATATTGCAGTTGGTGGATAATTTCCTAAGGCTCTTTCAAGTTCTCCCTACACCTTTTCTTTATTTAACTTTTTGATTTGTTGTAGAAGATAGTAGATTAGTTCCAAATGTTTTTCCACAGTGTGGCTTTTCTAACTGCATCTCTGTTGTAACATTTAACTTGTTTTGGTCGCCTATATTTTCTGTAGGTTGGAAGTTAGATCTAGAATAAGTGTCAGTAAACTACAGTTTGAGGATTAAATCTGGGCTTCCCCTATTTTTTTTTAATTTTTTAAAATTTATTTTGGTATCATTAATCTACAATTACATGTGCAATATTATGGTTATTAAACTACCCCCTTCATCAGGTCCCCATTACAGTCACTGTCCATCAGCGTAGTGAGATGCTATAGAATCACTACTTGTCTTCTCTGAGTTGTACTGCCCTCCCCGTGCCCCCCCAACATTACATCTGCTAATCGTAATGCCCCTTTTTCCCTCTTATCCCTCCCTTCCCGCCCATTTTCCCCAGTCCCTTTCCCTTTGGTAACTATTAGTCCGTTCTTGGGTTCTGTGAGTCTGCTGCTGTTTTGTTCCTTCAGTATTTTTCTTTGTTCTTATACTCCACATATGAGTGAAATCATTTGATACTTGTCTTTTTCGGCTTGGCTTATTTCACTGAGCATAATACCCTCTAGCTCCATCCATGTTGTTGCAAATGGTAGGATTTGTTTTCTTCTTATGGCTGAATAATATTCCATTGTGTATATGTACCACATCTTCTTTATCCATTCATCTACTGATGGACACTTAGGTTGCTTCCATTTCTTGGCTATTGTAAATAGTGCTGCAATAAACATAGGGGTGCATCTGTCCTTTTCAAATTGGGCTGCTGCATTCTTAGGGTAAATTCCTAGGAGTGGAATTCCTGGGTCAAATGGTATTTCTATTTTGAGTTTTTTGAGGGACCTCCATACTGCTTTCCACAATGGTTGAACTAATTTGCAGTCCCACCAGCAGTGTAGGAGGGTTCCCTTTTCTCCACATCCTCGCCAACATTTGTTGTTGTTTGTGTTTTGGATGTTGGCCATCCTCACTGGTGTGAGGTGATATTGTGGTTTTAATCTGCATTTCTCTGATGATTAGCAATGTGGAGCATCTTTTCATGTGCCTATTGCCCATCTGAATTTCTTCTTTGGAGAAGTGTCTATTCATGTCCTCTGCCCATTTCTTAATTGGATTATTTGCTTTTTGTTTGTTGAGGTGTGTGAGTTCTTTATGTATTTTGGATGTCAACCCATTATCGGATACGTCATTTATGAATATATTCTCCCATACTGTAGGATGTCTTTTTGTTCTACTGATGGTGTCCTTTGCTGTACAGAAGCTTTTCATCTTGATATAGTCCCACTTGTTCATTTTTGCTTTTGTTTCCCTTGCCCGGGGAGATATGTTCATGAAGAAGTCGTTCATGTTTATGTCCAAGAGATTTTTGCCTATGTTTTTTTCTAAGAGTTTTATGGTTTCATGACTTACATTCAGGTCTTTGATCCATTTTGAGTTTACTTTTGTGTAAGGGGTTAGACAGTAGTCCAGTTTCATTCTCTTACATGTAGCTGTCCAGTTTTTCCAACACCAGCTGCTGAAGAGGCTGTCATCTCCCCATTGTATATCCAAGGCTCCTTTATCAAATATTAATTGACTGTGTATGTTTGGGTTAATGTTTGGATTTTCTATTCTGTTCCACTGGTCTGTGGGTCTGTTTTTGTGCCAATACCAAATTGTCTTGATTACTGTGGCTTTGTAGTAGAGCTTGAAGTCAGGGAGTGTAATTCCCCCTGTTTTATTCCTCCTTCTCAGGATTGCTTTGGCTATTCGGGGTCTTTTGTGGTTCCATATGAATTTTAGAATTATTTGTTCCAGCTCATTGAAGAAAGCTGTTGGTAGTTTGATAGGGATTGCATTGAATCTGTAGATTGCTTTAGGTAGTATAGCCATTTTGACAATATTTATTCTTCCTAGCCAAGAGCATGGGATGAATTTCCATTTGTTAATGTCCTCTTTAATTTCTCTTAGGAGTGTCTTGTAGTTTTCAGAGTACAGGTCTTTCACTTCCTTCGTTAGGTTTATTCCTAGGTATTTTATTCTTTTTGATGCAATTGTGAATGGAATTGTTTTTCTGATTTCTCTTTCTGTTAGTTCATCGTTAGTGTATAGGAAAACAACAGATTTCTGTGTGTTAATTTTGTAACCTGCAACTTTGCTGAATTCAGATATTAGTTCTAGTAGTTTTGGAGTGGAGTCTTTAGGGTTTTTTATGTACAATATTATGTCATCTGCAAATAGTGACAATTTGACTTCTTCTTTACCAATCTTGGGCTTCCCCTATTTTTATAAGTAAAGTTGAACAATGTAAGGGTTGGAGTGCTGACCCCCAACAGAGTTGAAAATTCATGTATAAATTCTGACTCCCCAAAAGCTTAACAACTAAAAGCCTGTTGATCAGAAGCCTTACTAATAGCACAGTCGATTAACCCATGTTTTATATGTTATATGTATTACATACTGTATTTGTACAATAAGTAGAGACAATAAAATGTCTTCTCAAATTGTCACAAGTTTCCCCTAAATTTCCAGTACATTTATTGAAAAAAAATCCATGTATACGTGGACCTGTGCAGTTCAAACCCATGTTGTTGAAGGGGCAACTGTATTTATTGGACTACAGCCACACTTATTCATTTACATATTGCCCTTGGCTGCCTATGTGCTGCATGGTGGTGCTGAGTGGTTATGAAAGAGATTGTATGGCTGGCAAAGCCTAAAATATTTATGCTCTGTTCTTTTAAAGAGGAAGTTTCCTGACCTCTGATCCAGAGATTTTTATCAAATTCAGTTTTTTCTTTAACAAGTAAACTGAATAGTTTGTGGCATATATTTGCCTTTGTGGCACAAAATGTTTTGTTATGTGATGTTAATAGCTATGTTGACATTTACTACTTTTTCACCTATGAAAAAGATCCCCTATGTTTTTGATGGGCTATTATTATTGTTTTGGCTGGGCATATAATTTAGATTGGCATTTTGCTTCCATTTTCTTCTGTCTTTCATACTTTACTACTCATTGTCAGGTGTCAATCTTATTGTTGGTCTTTGAGGATAATCTGTACCCTCTGTATTACCCTACCTCCACTCCCTGGATGCTTTTGAGATTTTTCTGTTTTTGGTTTTCATCAGATATATTATACTCTACTGGTTTCCTTTGTATTTGTCATGCCTTGGGTTTATAGAGCTTCTTGAATCTGTGGCTGGGGTCTTTTGTTGATATTAGAAAATTCTCAGGCATATGTCATTTTCTCTTTTGCTCTGTTACCATTTCCTGTCCAAGATTTCTATTATATATGTGTTAGATCGTATAATCTGTGCAATATTGTCTTTTATGTTCTTTCTTGTTTTTAATTTTCCACTCTTTTGTTATTCTATGCTTAACAGGAGTGTTTTTCTCTGGCCTTTCTTCCAATTCCCTATTTTTTTTTTCTGTGTTTAATCTGCTGTCAAGTCCTCCTTGAATTTAATAATTGCTGCATTCTTCTGTTATTTGCTTGGTTATTGTAGTTTTCAGTTCTCTGTTAAAATTCTCCAAATCATCATTTATTTCAGTTGTTTTAAAATCTGTTTCTGATCATTATTTTATTTGGGTCTCCTGTGGATCTTTTTCTTCTGCCAGTTCCCCCACCTTGGTTTTTGGTCATTTATTGTTTCCTTGACTGCTTATTTTTCACTGAGTGCCACAAATTAAGTGTGAAAAATATTGGAGATAGTTTGAGACTTTGGATGATTGTTCTAGAAACCTAAAACATCTATGTATGACTTTCATAAATTCTGCTGGAAGAATAAACAGACATGGGAAAAGAGGGAACTGGTAAGTCAATAGAATCACCCTGGGTTGTAAGTCTGCTAGAGAAGGAATTGAGGGAAACTGGGAGAAAAGGCAGATCTCAAAGAGCATGGAGTGACTGAGGTACCTAAAAAAATAAGAGGTTGGGGTCAGAGAAGGAATAGCAGAGCTTAAGACTAAAAATCAAAATCAAAAGGAGAAAATGCTCTGTGGAAAATGATTGGTGTGTTATTTGAGCATAGATTAGGAATCAGTCACTTAGGGTTATGTCTTGCCAATGGGTTTCAGCTCTGGGCAAGTTCACTATGGATTCAGTGAGACCAAAAAATGACAGTGGGACTTTATTGGGATGAAAGGTTTATACCCGACTTTATTCCCACAGTGGCGGGTCAATCACTAGAATCCCATCCACTCAGCAAGTCTGCATGCAGCAAGCTGGTCTCTGCCTCTGGGCCCTTCTGTGCCCACAGCTGTCTCAGTCTCTGTCCTCAGCACTGCCTCCACTCCAGTCTTTGCTCTCCTGCAGCCCTGCAGCCTTGCAGCTGTGCCGCATATCTCCCAGAGCACTGGGGGGACCCCTTTGTATAGAGTCAGTAGAGATGTATTGCCCACATGTGTGTAGTGAGCTAGCAGACCAGGGCCAGGTGAGAATCCTGGCCATAGGAATCTTCACTTTATCCACAGGTTGAAAAGTCTTGGTAATTCTTGATGATGTCAGAGTAGGTTGTTTTGAAGGAAATAACTATTTAGTAAATAGTGAAGAGCAGGAAGAGAATTTGAGGCTGCACTGTACTTTGCAACTTTTCTTTTTCAGATTTCCTTTGACATTTAGCCCGATTAGTCTAAAAATGTTCAGCATAGATGGTGGGTAGTGAGGTGAGAACCAGAAGCCATCCTGCTCTTTGCTCCAGGCTTCACACACCCTAGATGGGTTTGTATGGCTGGTAAAAACAGCTGGGACCACAGCTCTGTTCTCAAAACTCATAAGTCCAGTGAACTTTCCCTATCACTTTGGGGATGCTAATACCTGCTGAACCTGTTTCACAGGTCTTTTTGAAAAGATCTATTGGAATGTATGAAATATTTCAAAACCAAAAAATGCTATACAGCTGTAAGGTGGTAAATAATCACATGACTAGTGGAAAATTGTATAATTTATCATTAAACTGAAGGAAAAAATTTTTAATAAAAAACTTACTATATATGCATTTAATTTATTCATATAACTTAATTGTGAAGTAAAATTTATGACAGATTTATGTGTGAATTATAGCATATCAACACTAGAAGTTAATATACATTTTTCTGCTTGAAGGCAGAAATATACATGTATTTTTCATTATCTTTGAGAAAATGAAATTCTGTTGAAAGAAATAAAATATAAAAGCAAATTAATTGTCACAAGTTCTACAATGAAACTTAAACATTGTAGATTATTGGGCAGTATATGTAACTTGATCTGTTAAAGAAAAAAAAGCAGTCCCAGTCCTAAAGGAATATTAAAATTCTTAGGCAAAACAGTATGTTAAAACTTTTAAAAGCTGAAGTATAAAACTATTTCTCTGTCTCTAGGCAAAATTTGGTTTCTCTAATATTACTGGAATTGATTACTCTTCTTCTGCAATACAGCTTTCTGGAAGTATTATAGAGAAAGAAGGTTTATCTAACATTAAGTTGAAGGTAACTATATTTATATTTCTATAACACTTTTATTTATGATAAAAGCTATGAAGTTTAAATGTTTCTAGAATATATTAATTTGCTGAGATCTTTGAACTCACATGAATTAAAGATCAATCATAAATAACCCAAACAAACATTTTTAAGTAAGTGTATTAAAGCTTTTGATCTAGTCAGCTTGGGGAAGTTATTTTCTCTTCCCTGCGTGCAAGTTCATTTCCTTCTCCCTTCCCCCACCATTTTTCTTGTGCTTGTAAACACAAATGATAGTTAACTTTGGATTAGCTAGATCAAAAAGTTGTAAATGTTTAAAGTGATATAATGCCACCAAAGATTACTTAGTTTATTTTTGTGTCCTGTGGTCTTGTAAGATGAGTCTTGCATTATATGTCTAGCCAAGGATTCTCTTCTGAGCTCTAGGATTATATAAAAACTGCATATTCTACAGTTCACTAGGAAGGCTAAGTTTAAGTTCTCTTATGTAGACTAAAATGTAAACTCTTGGTTTCCTCCTGAAGCCTGCTTTTCCCTAGTTGTTCCCATTTCTATTAATGATAGTGCACTAACCCCAAACTCAAGGAGTCATCATTGATTCTTCTCTTCCCTGTACATCCTCTACCCAGTTCTGCTGGTTTTATTTTTAAAGTATATCAGGAATATGGTCATTCCTTGATATTTCCACTGCTACCTCCCAAGTCCAAGCCACCTTCTGATTTCTTGCCTAGACAACCACAGTAGCTTCTTACTTGGCCTCCCCATTTCCACTCTTGCCACACCACAGTCCATTTCCACGGGTCAGCCAGAGTGATCTTCTAAATGTAAATCAGGTTGTCACTTGCTCACAAGCCTCCAGGGGCTTCCCCATAGTATTCAGCATAGAATCTGGACCCCCACCCAGCCCTTACAAAGCCCCTTATTTTTGACCCCTTACCTCTGGGTTACCAGTATTCTGGTCACACTGCCTTTCTTTCTGCTCCTCAAACATGTCTAGCCTGTTCTTTAGTCCTTAGTCCTGTTGCTCTCTGTCTACAATATTCTTGCCCCAGATCTTAGCTCATTTCTCATCATTCACATCTCTGCCCAAGTATCACCTTCTTAGAGCTTTTCTGACTACCTTTTCCGAAACACTACTGTTCCCACTCAGTATCTTCATTACTGTTTTTATTTTCTTCATAGCATGTTATCTGAAATAATTTGGTTAGCTTTTTTATTGTCTGTCTCTTGCTTGAGAGAATATATGTTCTCATACAGGGACCTTTTCTGTTTTGTTTACTGTTATATATATTCCCAAGTTCTGAAAAGGCCTTGCATGTAATAGATGTCCATGATATATTTGTTGAATAAATGAGTATTTTTAAACAGGCATTTAGGATCAGAATGTCTCCAAACTTAGTTCTTAAGAGTGGTAGCCGTTACTTTGCTTCAGGTATTCAGTGGTGTGAGGAAAGGGGAAAAAAACCATGTTCAAATGTATTAAACATAAAATCCACATTTTTAAGTCAAACAGTAAGAATTTTAGATAATACACTATGATACTTTATTGAGCTGTATTAATCATGAGCTAATTGCTTAATTACTTCTTCAAAGTAGCTTTTCAGAATTAAGTTCATTAGCAAATTATTGTGATTAGTTTATGAAATTGCGGCAGATCACTATTTCATATGCTTATAATGTATCAATAGGTTATTGAAAATGAATAAGATGGTGATGTCTGACTTCCAGAATCTAAAGTGCAGGATATTGTAAAGTTAAGTCATTGCATTTTAAACAGTCATTTAATTTGAGCTTTCTGCCATTCATTATAGGCATTAGTTGCTTTGTGAGCTGCTGAATCAAGGGAAAAGAACTTTTGATTTGCTTTGTTACTTTAGGTCACACAACTAGTACTATCAGCTAATAATTGTCTTATTTCCAGTGACCTGTTTGAGTTCCAAATAATTGTTGTCATTTTTAAGACTATGTCAGATATTCTACTTTTTGACAGAAATTTTTCATAAACTCGGCTTGTGAACTGCATCATGTGCTAGTATTACTAGGCAGTACATGTGGCTTTGATTTGTTTCCAAATTTGTAGAGATTTGGAATGTCCAGGTAACACTTACCAGTCTTGCTCACTAATCTTAGCTTTAATGTTCTGGGAATGAATCAGCACATAAATGTTAGCTATACAGTTGAAAATATGTTTATTATATGTAAATGCCATCATAATCAATTGGTCCTTTTATAGATTGTCACTTAATTCAGTAAAGATTGTGTGTTAATTGTTCTCATATAGACATTGATTTTTAATATAGGTAGAAGACTTCTTGAATCCTTCTACAAAGCTGTCTGGATTTCATATTTGTATTGACAAAGGGACTTTTGATGCTATAAGCCTTAATCCTGACAATGCAGTTGAGAAGAGGAAGCAGTATGTGAAATCTCTCTCCAGGGTGTTGAAAGTGAAAGGCTTTTTTCTAATAACCTCATGTAATTGGACCAAGGAAGAGTTGCTAAATGAATTCAGTGAAGGTAAACGGCTATATGTTGTTTAAATGTGTGCTTGCCTCAGGTTTAATGCACTTAAATAGGTTTTTTTTTTCTTGGTGTTACAGGGTTTTACTTTTCATTTGTGGGAATTGTCTGCCTTTATCCATTAATAACCTTGGTAATACTTTTTTTTGGTATCATTAGTATGCAATTACCTGAGCAACACTGGTTACTAGATTCCCCCCATTATCAAGTCCCCACCACATACCCCATTACAGTCACTGTCCATCAGTGTAGAAGATGCTATAGAGTCACTACTTGTCTTCCCTGTGCTGTAGTGCATTCCCTGTGCCCCCACCCACATTATGTGTGCTAATCGTAATGCCCCTTATTCCCCTTCTCCCACCCTTCTCACCCCCCCAATCCCAGTCCCTTTCCCTTTGGCAACTGTTAGTCCATTCTTGGGTTCTGTGAGTCTTCTGCTGTTTTGTTCCTTCAGTTTTTGCTTTATTCTTAAACTCCACAGATGAGTGAAATCAGTTAGTACTTGTCTTTCTCCGCCTGGCTTATTTCACTGAGCATAATACCCTCTAGCTCCATCCATGTTGTTGCAAATGGTAGGATTTGTTTTCTTCTTAGGCTGAATAATATTCCATTGTGTATATGTACCACATCTTCTTTATCCATTCCTCTATTGATGGACACTTAGGTTGCTTCCATTTCTTGGCTATTGTAAATAGTGCTGTGATAAACAAGGGGTGCATCTGTCTTTTTGAAACTGGGATGCTGCATTCTAAGAATAAATTCCTAGGAGTGGGATTCCTGGGTCAAATGGTATTTCTATTTTGAGTTTTTTGAGGAACCTCCATACTGCTTTCCACAATGGTTGAACTAGTTTACATTCTCACCAGCCTTGTAGGAGGGTTCCCCTTTCTCCACATCTTTGCCAGCATTTGTTGTTCCTAGTCTTTTCTGTGTTGGCCATCCTAACTGGTGTGAGGTGATATCTCACTGTGGTTTTTATTTGCAATTCCCTGATAATTAGCGATGTGGAGCATCTTTTCATGTGCCTGTTGGCCATCTGAATTTCTTCTTTGGAGAACTGTCTATTCATACCTCTGCTCATTTTTTAATAGGGTTATTTGCTTTTTGGGTGTTGAGGTGTGTGAGTTCTTTATATATTTTGGATTTTAACCCCTTGTCGGATATGTCATTTGCAAATATATTCTCCCATACTGTAGGATGCCATTTTGTTCTGCTGATGGTGTCCTTTACTGTACAGAAGCTCCTTAGCATGATGTAATCCCATTTGTTCATTTTTGCTTTTGTTTCCGTTGCCCAAGGAGATGCATTCAGAAAAAGTTGCTCATGTTTATATGTAAGGGATTTTTGCCTATGTTTTTTTCTAAGAGTTTTATGGTTTCATGACTTACATTCAGGTCTTTGATCCATTTCGAGTTTACTTTTGTGTTTGGGGCTAGACAGTAATCCAGTTTCATTCTCTTTCATGTAGCTCTTCAGTTTTGCCAACACCAGTTGTTGAAGAGGGTGTCATTTCCCCATTGTATATCCATGGCTCCTTTATTATATATTAATTGACCATATATGCTTGGGTTTATATCTGGGCTCTCTAGTCTGTTCCATTGGGTCTGTTCTTGTGCCAGTACCAAATTGTCTTGATTACTGTAGCTTTGTAGTAGAGCTTGAAGTCAGGGAGCGTAATATCCCCAGCTTTATTCTTCCTTCTCAGGATTGCTTTGGCTTTTCAGGGTCTTTTGTGGTTCCATATGTATTTTAGAAACTATTTTTTCTAGTTCGTTGAAGAATGCTGCTGGTATTTTGATAGGGATTGCATTGAATCTGTAGATTGCATTAGGCAGGATGGCCATTTTGACAATATTAATTCTTCCTATACATGAACATGGGATGTGCTTCCATTTATTGGTATCTTTAATTTCTCTCATGAGTGTCTTGTAGTTTTCAGAGTATAGGTCTTTCACTTCCTTGGTTAGGTTCATTCCTAGGTATTTTATTCTTTTTGATGCATTGTGAATGGAATTGTTTTCGTGATTTCTCTTTCTGTTAGTTCATCATTAGTATATAGGAATGCAACAGATTTCTGTGTATCAATTTTGTATCCCGCAACTTTGCTGAATTCAGATATTAGATCTAGTAGTTTTAGAGTGGATTCTTTAGGGTTTTTATGTACAACATCATGTCATCTGCAAACAGGCGCAGTTAAACTTCTTCCTTGCCAATCTGGATGCCTTTTATTTCTTTGTGTTGTCTGATTGTCATGGCTAGGACCTCCAGAACTATGTTGAATAAAAGTGGGGAGAGTGGGCATTCTTCTCTTGTTCCTGATCTTAAAGGAAAAGCTTTCAGCTTCTCACTGTTAAGTATAATGTTGGCTTTGTGTTTGTCATATATGGCCTTTATTATGTTGAGGTACTTCCCCTCTGTACCTATTTTGTTGAGAGTTTTTATCATGAATGGATGTTGAATTTTGTCAAATGCTTTTTCGGCATCTATGGAGATGATCATGTGGTTTTTGTCCTTTTTGTTGATGTGGTGGATGATGTTGATGGATTTTCGAATGTTGTACCATCCTTGCATCCCTGGGATGAATCCTACTTGATCATGATGGATGATCTTTTTGATGTATTTTTGAATTCGGTTTGCTAATATTTTGTTGAGTATTTTTGAATCTATGTTCATCAGGGACATTGGTCTGTAATTTTCTTTTTTGTGGTGTCTTTGCCTGGTTATGGTATTAGAGTGATGCTGGCCCCATAGAATGAGTTTGGGAGTATTCCCTCCTCTTCTACTTTTTGGAAAACTTTAAGGAGGATCGGTATTAGGTCTTCACTAAATGTTTGATAAAATTCAGTGGTGAAACCATCTGGTCCAGGAGTTTTGTTCTTAGGTAGTTTTTTGATTACCAGTTCAATTTCCTTGCCGGTAATTGGTCTATTCAGATTTTCTTTGTCTTCCTGGGTCAGCCTTGGAAGGTTGTATTTTTCTAGAAAGTTGTCCATTTCTTCTAGGTTATCCAGTCTGTTAGCATATAATTTTTCATAGTATTCTCTCATATTCTTTGTATTTCTGTGGTGTCTGTCGTGATTTTTCCTTTCTCATTTCTGATTCGGTTTATGTGTGTAGACTCTTTTTTTTCTTGGTAAGTCTGGCTAGGGGTCTATTTTGTTTATTTTCTCGAAGAACCAGCTCCTGCTTTCATTGATTCTTTCTATTGTTTTATTCTTCTCGATTTTATTTATTTATGCTCTCATCTTTATTATGTCCCTCCTTCTGCTGACTTTGGGCCTCATTTGTTTTTCTTTTTCTTTCCGCTAATTGTGAGTTGAGAGTGTTCGTTTGGGATTGTTCTTCTTTCCTGAGGTAGGCCTTTATTGCAATATACTTCCCTCTTAACATGGCCTTTGCTGTGTCCCACAGATTTTGCAGTGTTGAATTACTGTTGTCATTTTTCTCTATATGTTGCTTGATCTCTGTTTTTATTTGGTCTTTGATCCATTGATTATTTAGGAGCATGTGATTAAGCCTCCATGTGTTTGTGGGCTTTTTCTTGGTAATTCTTTTAATTGTATATGCAAAAAACAAAGAAATCTTGGTTGAGATCCAGGTTCTTTTTAGTATTTTCCAAGAAATCCTGGCTGTTAAGTACTAAAAATTTGAGCCTATAAAAATTAAGTTCTTTAGTTAAGCTCTATAATCTTTTATTTAGAGAATCAAAGAAAACATATATATTGTGCTTGTGACTTTAGTGCACTGATCTATTGGTGATTGGTAATAATAGTAATCAGTAATAATACAGATGGAAGTCTTACATGATGAGAATTTTAATTTTATACATACATTGTATGTCTTGCTAGTGGTCATTTAGTACTTAGGATTTGTTTTGTTTTTAGCATATATAGAACAATTATTTTTAACATTTCACAGAAACAAAATAAAGGAACTTTAGTAGAAATGCTGTCTATTGAGGAAATTTCTACCATTTTCAAAGTTTTGATGTAAAGACAGGATCCTCTTTTGCCCTATTAGTAATATAGTATTAGTGATGTGTCTACTAAGATCTTGTGCTAATTGAGAATCTGTAAAGTTTTTTAAAGGAATGGAAGGAATTTTTTAGGATGGAATATTAATAAATGCTATGATACTAAATTTTTGTTAAATTTTGAACCTCAGTTGTCATAAGCTAATAGGAAATGCATTTGGGACCAAATTGTATGCACATTATCTTAGAGTTTGTTTCTTTTTGGTAATAAAGGCTTAGGCAGTAGGAGGGGGAAACTTAACATGTGTCTTTTTGTTGCATTCAGTGGCTTAGGCAGGTTATATATTGTAAATCTGAAGTGTTTGAGGCTTGAAATGTGAACCTGAGGCTTCATTACTATTTCCTCTGGGAAGCAAGAATTATATGTGATTTATTGTCTTTTATTTCATGTCATTAATTTTATTATCTTTCATGTTAAATTTGTTTCCTTTAGAAATGTTGCAGGCCTGTATCAGTAGTCTTTCCGTCTTCCTGAAGCTTGACAGTTTTAATAAATGCTCAAAGTTACACGGTGTAGGGCCAGTTCCTTTCCTGGTTTTTAAATACAGGTGTTCTCTTTTACCCCTGGAACCACCAGACAAAAACATAGTTGTCTGTTCTTGATAATGAGGAACAGACGTTGGCCTGGTAAAGCGTGCTTAAAAATGTGTCTGTGTCTGAGAACTACTGAGTTCTCATAAGTTAAAAGTTAAGTTCTTCAACTTATCAATTTTAAGCCTAATACAGAATTTAAGTAAAATGTGACAACAAGAAATGTTAAGTAATGACATATTATTGAAGACATTTTTTAGGCATATGTCTCTTAGAAAAAGGTTTTTGGAGTTAGATACAGGACACTAACAGAATATACAGCCATGCATCACTGCTGAACTGCTGAGGGTGTTGTCACTGGCTTCTCAAGATTGGCCTCCATAGTCCCTTTTACATAGAATAATAAAGCTTGCTTCACCATTCTTTTAAGGTTCTTTGTTTCTTTACTTATTTGAAACATAAATTTTGGTGAAACTGTTGAAAGGATTCTTGCCGTTTTCCTGTATATTTATATAAACATTTTGTGTTTTCATTTGTTTTGTTGAGGATTACATGGATTACTTGTCAGATATTAGGATGTTCTAATTTGATGTCCAGAAAATTTGACTTTCTTAAAACTACTGAATTAAAAAAAAAACCAAAAAACCTATCTTACTATAAAAGTAATCCAGATTAATTAGAAAAAGTCAACCCCAACATCTAAGCATGTAGATTATACTATTCAAAATCATTTATTATCTATCACTGGAATATAATCACTTAATATTTTGAGTATTATCCATTAAAAAATAACTTCAATTCTGTAGGGTTATTCAAGGAGTTAAAAATATTAGTCCTGGAAAATTCACACAGATTATTTTTCTCAAAAATTTTTATTGTGAAATATTGTAGCCATATGTAAAATTTCAAAAAAAGATATGGGTGTGTACCCATGTACCTACCATAGTGGTTCCATTTTCTAGTGTTAAGATATATCATGTTATTTAAAAGGTCTGTCCTCCTTTGGAAAAGTTTCCCTATGATCAGTTTTTAACAAAATTTTAATATTTAGTTATTTAAGATTTGGTGAAGTTTGATTAAGAATAGGAACTAGAATACATAATGAAACAAAGTATAAAAGATCAATTGATGCAATAATATATATCCTTTCTAACATTTCTTTCTATTAGAGTTATTTGAGCTGAAGCTGAAGGCTTGGAAACAAAATGCACAGCACCTCCCTGCCCAAAAGATAAAAAAATACCTCCCAAACTAATGGTCCCATTACTGAGGGAAAACCATGGTCAACTAAGAGTGACGTTGCAGCCTTGTCTTATTTTTTTTAAAACAAAATAATAAAACATTAAATTTCCATTTTATTTTATAGTTTAAGAAAATGCCACATTATCTTATTTGATCCTCACTAAATCACTAGGAGTTAGATAGGGGCATTGGTATCTCTAACCTTCTTGCATAGAAACTGAGGATCTTGGTTAAAGTAACTTGACTATCATATCTTTCACCTAGTAAGTGGTAGAGCTGGGATTTGAACCCAAGACTTCTGGATCCATGTTTTGTTTTGTTTTAAATCACACAATGTTACTTTGAAAGCTTCTACTCCCTTGTCTTCCCACACCCTTCATTAATTCAGTTTGGGTCTTGATCTTTGGTTACAAACTTTTTTTTTAATTGTGGTAAAATATATATAACATAAGATTTAGCCATTTTTAAGTGTAGAGTTCTATGGCATTAAGTACATTCACATTGTTGTACAAGTACCACCATCCATCTCCAGGAGCTTTTCATCTAATACAAAATCATTTTTATTTCCATGTAATTTAACCTTTCTGTATTAACAGCTTTTATATGTGTGATGTGGTTTGAGTTTCTACACATAAGGTACTCAAAATGGTGCCTAATATATGGTAAGACCTCAGTCCATGGTAGCTGCTTCCTACAAACTAGGTGGTGAAGTAGGCTGAAGAAGGTGTAGAGCTGAAGGGGTGGTAACAGGAAGTGGAGGAAATGGGGATGGATGGAAAGCCTCTTTTCTGCCGTTTGTTTTTGGTCTTGTCTGTTCCTTGTTCAGTGCAAAGTATTCTTACTATATATACACATATTATATATCCTACACACACAGTATAATTGAAAAAAAGCCATAAAGTGAAATCTAGTCATAATTTAGAGTTTGGAATCATAGTTTCATAAAGGATTTGCAAGTACTTTGTTAATACAAATTTCCCTAAACTGTGGGATTCAATCCCTAATAATAGTATTTGAATTTTGTCTGACAGGATTTGAACTTTTCGAAGAGCTGCCTACACCCAAGTTCAGCTTTGGAGGCAGATCTGGAAACAGTGTAGCCGCATTGGTTTTCAAAAAAACGTGAAACTTCTCATTGGACAAATTCAGTTAGCTTTTAAAGAGGAAGCTCCGTATCAAAGTGAACATGACACAGAAAACTCAAGTACAGATAAATGCTTAGTAAGTCCACAGGATGCACATGTTGGAAAGATTTAATGGGTTGGTAAAAATAGGAACATGTAAGTGGTTTGGGTGTTACAGATCAAGAATAATTTCAAATTTTATTTTGTATTTGAAATAAAAATATTTTTCCTTTTGATTAAAAAAAATTTCCTATACTTGCTGAACACTTAAAAACTTTAAAGCAGTAAATGCATTTACAGAAGGCATATATTCTTGATTTTTATGCCTTGGTAAAAGTTGAATTGAATATAGCTACTTATTAAAATTTGTCCAAACCATACCAGGGCCATAATAGGAAACAAAACAAGCCTTCTTAGTGTTTTATGAGAGCATTTATGAAACATAAGTATACTATTTTGGGTTCAACGGTGGTTTTTTTTAAAAAATTAGTTAATACCTGAGAAATTCCCCTAGCTTTCACTTACAGAACTAAACAAAGTCAGATAAATGTATTAGTTGCTCAAGAAATATTTATTGAGCTTGTATTTTGTGGTTGATGGTGTTTTACGTACTGGGAGGGATAAATAGGCAGCAGGAAAGGCCACTAAGAGATGCTGTTATTTGCTAGCACTGTGTTAAATTATATTATCTTACTGAGTCATGGAATCCTCCCAGCGTCTTCTTTAGATATGTATTACTTATTCATATTTCTACATATCAAAGAGCCAATACAGGTTGGAGACAGGATTCTTCTCTAGGTCTGACCCTAAAGCACATTCTTACAGTTCAACTGGGATACTAGGACTGTTACTAATAAATACTGTTAGAGAGGTTATTTTAAAAGCTCTGCAGACCCTTGTTAGTGACAGTGTTGATCTGTGGACTATGAGAATAGTGAGTCATCCTTCATTACTTTTCACCATTTCCCTACTTGTCTTAAAAGGCTTGCCTAATCAACAACTGAATTGTGTCATTCTGTGAAAGGGTGGTGTAAAGTGTGTGTGTGTGTGTGTGTGTGTGTGTGTGTGTAAGCCTGTGGGGACATAGGGACAAAGATGTTCTAATTAGGGCCAATTGGTAAGACAAACAGTTTATTGATGTTTTTGAAAAGATGAGGTATATTAATATTGAATGCCATTTTGTATTTGGGCTAGTATTTTAATTTTGGAGTCGTATGAGTTTTTAAGAAAGTGATACAGTTTTTGATGGTTTTTAGATTTTTGTGTCTGTTGGGTTATAAAAAAACAGTTTTTGTTAGTTTGGCAAATGTTACTCAGGTAATGAGTAAGTCTAGCATTTTTCTTTTCTTTTTTGTTCTGGAGTTGGGGGTGGAGGTGGAAGGTAGTGATTTGATTTAGATCAACTTCAGTCAACCATTAAGATTACTACCTGACTTGCAGAAGGTAGCTGAAGACATTTACATAAACTTTCAAACACAGAAAATGTTTTTTTAAAAGTTCTGATTTTTAACATGTAAAAAGTGAGAAATTTCTTCAAAATATATGTGATATAAACTTGTAAAGAAATTGTGTTGGTTTTTTCAAACTAGACTTGGGATCTTAAATCATAGAAAATATAAGGAGTTCTGTAATTTATTGAGGAGATCTGGTCTTTTGTTTTTTCACATTATTATTCCTTGATTTCAAATATGATAATAGTATATAAGTACTTTTTGAAAATTTTGAGTTCCTAAGTATATGTCATTTTAAAGCACCAAGCCAACAAAATTGCCCTTCTGTGGGATCAGACTTAAACATTCGGTTTGAATGACTGATAGCGTGGAGTGGGCCTTTGTTGAAAAGTTCCTTGAGTCACACTGTCCTGGGGGTATGTATGTTTCATTTCCAAAGATGATTTTTTTTCACAATCATGGCGCTGTTGATAAGGCTAGGAGAAGAGAGTTGTCATCTCTTTTTACCAGTTTAATCCTGCTGGAAACCAGCTTCTCGGAGGTTGGAATCAGAACAAATAGAAGGTCCAAAAATGCTAGCAACAAATTAGTATTTTCAAATAATACTGTGCTTTAAAAAGCAAGCCAGTGAATGTCCCCAAGTTACTGAAATAAGTCATAAATACATGATTATTAAATTTAGTTTTGTTAAATCATATGAGTATGTGGGTAACTGAAAGAAATTACACAGTTATGATTATGAAAGGGAGCAGTAAGTTATGTAGTGAAAGCTGTTCTCTCTGGAGAAGTTGAAATTTTAATTTATCTAATCAAAAGACACTCTTATTTTGAGGAAACTTGTTTGAAATGCAAACTCTATTTCTGTCTGGAGCCTGCGCAGCCCTGTTCCTTCTCATTGTGAGGCTACTGCTGTGTGACAGGCCACTTCTGGGGGTGGGAAGTGTGTGTGCAAGTCCAAAGGCATTTGAGGCCTGAATGGGCAGTTACACCAGTTAAGAAATAGCAGGTTTTCAGAGCATTTTGTTTTAAGCCAGGTACACACGTTAAGAGTTGCTTTTGCGGACTGGCATTTATGCATATGGAATCAAACCTGACACCACTCTTGGCAGCTCGACTACAGCCATTTAAAAACAAGTACAAACTGTCCTTGAATGATTTTTTTCCCATTGCAGTAGTACTAGTTTGCCTTTCTTCTTCATCTGTGATATGCATGCAATTTTCCACTCTTTTTGGGGGAAGAAGGGAGGTAAACATATACAAAAGACTGTAAGAATAATGTTTTTCATTTATTTATTTAAAAAATATTATGGTATTGTAGTATCATGCTATATATTGACCTTAATTCACATTCATCCAGAGTATAATAGAAATCTTAATTTTAAAGAAACCTGTATTAGTAATTAAGTTTTATATGGCCTTTAAATAATTTTCCTTAAATTGATATGCAAAGAAATGGAGTATCCCTCCCTATGTTACTAGACTTTATGTTTCCTTAAATAATTTATTTTTATATATTTATGTGTGCCTGTGTGTGTCTGGTAGCCTACAATGAGAATATATACCAATGTGAAAAATTAGTTGCTCTCCAGGGCAGCATTCTAAGGCTATGGGGAGAACTGGGTTTGATTTCTTGTCTTTGGCACTGTGAGCTACAGTGTGTGTGCTCCAGAGACAGCCTTCTGCTCTGAGAGCAAGAGACCAAGTGTCTTGTGTGCCACAGTAGTAATCTCCTTAGCTAATTATTGGGGGGCGGGGTGGGGGAGCATTGATGAACTCTGAAAGAAGTCTTGTCTTGTACACTTCACTGGAAGGAGGCTGCCCATGACCTAGAGCTTGATTGTGGGAGTTGAGGAGCATGGTAGGTTGAGGGACAATTGCATAGTGGGAAAAATTAGGAAAACCTTGTCATTTCTCTTGGTTAGGCAGGAAACAGAGATGTCCTTAGACGAAGGGGGAGCACATGAGATGTTTTATTAAAAGTTAATGGAAGAAAATTAATGCTAATTTATTCTTCATACACACCATGCAATTTGTTAGAAAAGTAAAAGAATAGTTTGAAATTCTTTGGTCAATTGATGGATTCCTATGTTAGGGGCATAGAAATGAAACTCAGCATTAAGCAGACAAATACTCAAGCCCACAGGCCACATAAATGCTGAATAAAACCAGCTCTACAATGGACCTCTGAAAAGCAAGGGGTAAGAAGCCTAATGAATGATTGAATCTGACCTTCGCAAAATCCCTGGAGTGTTGTTGAAAGATCATTCATTTCCAGCTTAGATGTCAAGATGGGCTCCAGTAACCAGGAAAAAAAGAGAGCTTGAGTCAGTACTTACCGAGTTTTAAAAATCTTTACAACACAGTGCATTAGACTAATCATTAAAAGGGCTTCTCTAACTGAATTTTGAGCTGTCACTGTGTGGACCTGCAGTTTTTGCCCAGGGAAACCAAATTTAAAAAATAGGAATAATTCTGAAAACATGAATATATCAATATTCAGCTTTTATGGAGTAGAACTTCAAAAACTGGGATGTGGAGGCTGGCAGAATGTACTTTTGTCATGCTGATACCATTGTCAGAAAGACTTAAAACCAAGAGATCAGTTGTGTATTAAAGTATTTGTAAATTACTTGCCTAGTTTATTAAAGGAAGATATAAAGAAACAAAATCTACTTTTTTCATTTTTAATTGGCCCATCCTGAATATCTGATGAATTCTGTTATATTTCTAAGTATGTAGTATTATTACTGCATCAGGAAATCATCCTTGTATTACTGAGTGATCTTTATTACGCATGCTATCCAGAAGCTTTTTAAGAAAAGAGAATCTAGCACGTTTATTTCCCCAAATACCTAAAAATTTACACTTGAACCAGCAATTAGCGTATCCTGAATATTATCTGAGGGGCTTAGAAAGAAATGTGAAAATACTCTCATTGAATAAGGGGACCAAGGACTGTATTTTTCACCCTTCATTAGTGTACTTCCAGTTGAAGCAGTTTATTATTATTCAGTGATTGTAGCAGAAGAGAAGCACAGTTGAGATGGCTGTAGTTTCCCTGCTGTTGACTTCCTTACTACTTCAGAGACAGGGAAGAGTCAGTAGGAGTGGGTGCTGCCAGTTCGTATTTTCCTCCTAACCCATCCTCTGTTATGAAAATGGCAGTCCTTTGTTCCCATCTAATTTTAGTACATCCTGGCTTTAAAAAAAAAATGTTAGGATGATTTCCAACCATGGGACTTGAGGGGGAAGAGTACAGGAAAGAGCAGTTTACATTCCATATCCGTCTGCCTTTCTGTGACAGCATATAGTCCCTACGCTGTTGATTTTGGTAATGAAATAAATTTAGATGCACTGAAGCAGCAATAATTAGGTTTTCCTTCCATGTCCTCAATAAGGAGCCTTGTTAGAGTCTGAATGGTGAAAATCATAATATGGTATTTTATAATAAAACATGCTGGGCTGAATTAAAGAACTATATGCAAGTTTTGGAAGAAAGGCCTGAAACTGTGAGTGAAAACTACGTGTTGTGTTATTACAAACAGAGCTTTTGAGGTCCTTTTGTGATGCACTGAAACTGCTTTTATGCCATTGTTTTGAATGAGAATAATATTTGTTGATTTTTGAGAAACAGTCAGAAGCAAGGCACACAAGTCACAGCTGTTTATTCTCTCTTGGAAATCCTAACAGGTCTAGATGGAAAGCTCTGATTTCATGAAAGAATCAGTTGGGTCACATCATTGATCATATATTTATTTAAGAGCTAGGACAGAATTCCATATGGTTTTTAGTTGGAAGTGCCAGTTGTGCTTATTATTTAATTAAAAAGTGATTAACTGGATTGAACTATGAGGGGAATTCCTCTGGACCTCACTATGAAATAAACCTGTCTTTTCCAAAGGTTTGTTCAGTTTAGTGCGATGAGGTTTCCTCTTGGAATCTCTGTATGATAAAGATGTTATATAGCCAGAAGTAAGGGAGATCATTTTGTTATTAAGCCCATTTGATTAATGATTTAATTTGGAACAAATGCAGTATTAGATTACTTTCTAAACTTGAAACTTACTTTGTTTCCTCTCATTTTATAGTAACAGATAGTTTGTGTTTAAAATCTGTTAAGTAATAGAATAAATACCAAAGAAAAATTATTCTCTTTTTTCTAATACTAGATTTTGGAGGGAAAAAAATCATTGGAATCTACGCAAGTTACTTTCCTTTTCTGAATTTTAGTTTTTCTTCCTGCAAAACAAGGGTGTTCAGCAGAGGTGATATATTGAAAGTTCTTCTCTACCCTGTATTAGTTGCTTGGGCTGCCATAGACTGAGGAGCTTAAATAACATAGGTTGGTTTTTACCAGTTCTGGAGATTGAGAAGTCCAAGATCAAGGGGCTGGCAAGGTAGGTTTCATTCTGAGGCCTCTTATTTTGGCTTGTAAACAGCTGTCACCTCCTTGGGAAAGTGATTGCCCACAGGCAAGCTCTCCAGTGTCTCTTCTTATAAGGGCACTAACCCCATCACGGGGGTTCCCATCCTCATGATGTCATGTCACCCTAATATACCTCCCAAAACCCACAAATACCATCACATTGAGGGTGAGGGCTTCAACGTAGGAATTTGGGAGGATATGAAACATTCAGTCCATAATTGCTGAAATTGATCTAAGGTTTAGGCAAAGGCCTACAAAATAAGTTTCTACTACATATGGGGAGTTTAAACAGTCCATTAGCTAAATGTCAGTTAGGTCACTATGGTTCTTTTAAACCAAGGTATTTATTCATGTATATGCAAAAAATGTATTTACATATAATAAAGCATTTGAAGTAATCACAGGAGTATTTTTCAATATAAAAATGTCATTGTGCATTCATTGGTAAACTTTAGATTTGAGTATTGATTGTCTGTGATTTATATTTGATAATTCAGTTTATATTCATCTGACCATAGAGATGTTTTATCCAAGAAACTGAAAATTTTACATTTAATTGTTTAGCTCACTTCGATCTGACATATATAGAAAGATTAAGATCCAGATTGGACTTAAACAGAATTGTGATCATCTGAAGGATCTCCCGTAATTGTTTCTTCCCTGGCCCAAATACACACAGACTACATACTCACAGATGACATAACATACAGTCCCAGGGCTTTGAGACTTCTTCCTCCAGCATGTAGTACATGGGTCTGCCCTTTTTAAGCCTTGTACTTCACTGGACTATTCTCAATCTGTCCTAGAATTGCTTATCCCGTGAATGGAATTGAAGTATGTTAAAAGTGGTAGCAAAGTACCTACAGTAGATGCTTATTTAAAGTTGGTTTCTCTTCAGTACGTTTCTCTGAAGCAGTTTGATATAGTGGGGAGAGAGGCAGTTGTGTAGACTTTACATAATAGAGTTGTGAATATTAAATGAAAAAATAAATGTAAAGCAGCTTAGCATGATTCCTAGCACACACCAGTGCCAAATAAGTATTTTTTTCTCCGAGGACCTTTTTTCCCTTTGAAGCTAATATATTGAATTTTCAGGATTTTAACCCTCAGTGCCACCAAGTTAATGTATGCAGTCCCTTGTAAGGCATTTGTATTCCAGGCATGATCAAATGAGTGAAGAAGAGGAGGAATGGTAGATTAGTAGGAGGGAAGGTTTAGAATAGGTGTGCCTTTCAGAACTTCTTAAAAAAATCATTGCTGTGTAGCTCCTTCTTCCTGGTCTCTGCATGGGGCTGGAGCTGAAGCACCTTTTTATTTAGTTAAGAAGTAAGGAAACCAGGTATCATGATGCCAGATTTTCATGAAATGTCCTTAATGATGTGTTTCACAGACTAATAACATCCCTCAGATTTAAGATCATTTTCTGTTTAAGTGATAATCATTTAGTAATAATTGTAGGTATGATGGGGAAAATGTTAATGTGGATGCATTTGAATTAAAGACATTTGGTCAAGGATAACCTTCCATTAGGTCTGAATGCCAAGGCATCATTTCCAGTGACTTCAAACAAGGGAACTGAGCAGGTCCACCAAATGACCATGCATTGGTTTAATGAAACTTGTTGAGTTGGATTTGGGTCTTTTACTGTGCATTTAGGAAGCAGTGGGCTAAGATTTTATCATTGATTTCCACCTTGAATCATCCAGATTTGATCAGTGGTTCATGTTCCCTTGCTTTATGTTGAGTTCACAGCATAATTCACAGTGGCATTTTAATGATATTGGGTAAAATTTAAGTAGTAGTTTATCTGATTTTACTTTAGTTTATGCTGGAACTGACAGTATAGTAGGTAAAGTGCAGTGAGTCAGTTGTGTATGTTAGTCTAGAAAACATTTGATTTTCAGATTTGTTTATTTAACCTTTTTATTGGTGGTTAAGTGAATATCTCATTATCTAAAGTACTTGGTATGACTAGAAATACTGGCCTCAGCAGTGTCACCTCTCTAGTTAACCTCAGAGAGCTTAAATAAGTCTTTGGACCATTTTAAAAACTTCTACAGAGATGAGGTCAGTACAATATGATGTACATATGCCATTAGGATGGAACATAATCGAAGCTTCACTACTTTTAAGTTTGGTAGTTTTAACAGTACAATGGTTGAATAACCTACTTTTGGTCAAGATTTTTGGTTTTGTTTTCTGGGTTCTTTGTGAAAGTTAAGAAGAGCTGTAAAGTAGTATTTAAAGTAGCAAGCCAACTTCTCATTCATATCAGTTCTTTTATGTTTCAGGTCAGGCGCAGGGTGTGTACAAATAGGCTATTCCCTTTTATAAACAGTTATGGATATGATAAAACATCTTTGCTTTTGGTTAAAATAGAAGATTGACAAACTGCTGAGGAGAGTTAAGAAATTCAGAGGCTAATACAATATGTGGGACAAATTTTCTCTTCATACTGCTCCGAGTAATGTTCTATTCATTGGAGCTGGAGACTAACTTTTTTTCCTTGATAATTTAAATCCAAGCGATTTGGTCTTTAGCTGAGGTATTTAAATTCTGTGAAATCACAAACTGTATCTAGTTTCATAGTTTCCTCTAATGAAAATGAAATGCACTCAGTTTCATTATTATAAGGGCTAGGCAGGATAGCAGTAGCTTGGAGCATATCACCAGGGATGAGTTAAAAATAGATTTTTCTTGAGGCAGTGACTTATATGGTAGGTAGTTGACAGAAGAAAAAAATTAAGTTAAATTTTGAGCTGGTATCTCAAATACTAAATCTGAATTCTGAAGGATATTTAAAAAAATTGAAATGGTTCTCATTTGTAGATAAACATTTTAGTCTGGGTGTGCTGTTGAAATATTTTCTAGATTAAATTCAATGTATAACAGTATGAAAATACTTGTTTTTAGTTATGTTTTTGGTAGAGTAACTGAAGCAAACTAGGTTATAGGTGATTTACTTAAGCTAAGATCATAAATAGATCAGGGAAAGGCCAGGAATTAATTATGTGTTTGAATTTTAGTATTAAAACGGTAAAATAGGTTTGATAAGTTTTACATATGCCAGTAACTTTGAATGTAAACAGTGAAAAGCCCTTCATTATACTTATTTTTGCTTATTTACCATGCACAAACTTTTCAGTGTCTGGGTTTTTTCATGCATGTGTTTTCTTATAGCACATAACACCAATAGCCACTGTTAACTTTGAAAAAAAAGGATAATATCAAATTGGAGTAAGTTCAACTCTTGCTCTGTTCTTCTTAGCTTACTTTACTTGGAGCTCTTCCATCCAGTGAGTTGCAAGCGTGACATTTGCTATGTTTTTAGCACCTGCCAACTTGGAAACCAGGGTTTGTGCTCAGGATTTAGGCTTACAACCCACACTTTATGGTGCACAATGCCGTCCCAGCTGGCATGCTTCATACCTCAATGGTGCTAGACGTTTGGTTACAAAGCTGTGCAGATTCACATGTGTTGATTTCAATAGACATTCCCCTTCAAGCTGCTTTCAACTCTCATTTTGTATCAAAGGAGTTAGATTGGTATCATTAAACTCACTGCTGTGGTTGTTTTTCAATGAAAATAAACTTGGTTTATTTAGTGCTTGAATCAAAAAGTAACTTTGTCTCCAAGAACCAGAATACCCCTTTAAAAAGGTGTGTGTGTATAGATATGGGGGAGATGTACACATAGACACACATTCATACATAATGAGAGATTCCAGCCTGAGCTGTAACTCACTTTCATCAGTGGAAAGGTTTCAGAACACAAGGTAAAAAGACCAGAAAGGAAGTAACAGAAGGATTAGTGTGTTACATACAACATGCAGATGTAGGCAGGGCTGTCAGTTGTATCTGGCTCATAGATGGTGGAACAACTATAGAACTTACTTTTCTGAGTAAGATCCACATAAGAAAATTGTCCCCATAGTTGATGCAGATCTTTGGCTTTCATCTGTAACCAAAAACTTTCCATATTTTCCAAAGAAATGTATTTTGCTGACTTGTTTTTAGTAGCCAATCTCTTTCAAAGTGCTTCAGGTGGACTTGGTAATGTCTGACTTCCAGTCATCTATTATAAGAAATCTTAAAAGGTTCTGCTTTAAAAGGGTCTTTTCAGATGTAGAAAGGACAGTGTGAAATTTGAGTGACTGGCTTTTAATACAACAGTTGTGACAAAGAGGTAGTGGCTTTTGGAAGCTGAATAAAGGGGTTGTTAATACATACATCTGCATACTGCTGTTGGGTCAGATGTATAACATGTTTGTTTCACTCATTTCCTTAGTTTAAAAGAATAATACGCTGTTCTTAGAGACAAACTAGTTCTATAATTTTTTTAGTGAAGAACTCTTTTTACAACTGTAGGTACAGATAAATTTGGGAAAAATTGAGCAACATTGACTGATACTTGCTAATACTTCAAAGCTTAGCTCCTTGTTGTTTGAATATGGCATTTATCTGGTTCTAAACGAAAATAAAACACTCACTCACTATCTAGGGCACTCCTTAGTGCGTATCAAAACCTAACCTTTACTCTCTTGTGCACAAATGTGCTTAGGTGAATACTTTTATTAGCTTGTTGATACAAGTTATAGTTGGATACACCCTTTATTGTCTCCTGTTGCTTAAGAGCTTTAAACTTGGAATGGGGGAGCTCTCTAGTATAGAATGATGCTGTTTAAGTCTTCCCAGTGGTTTTGAGTGGATATAAGATGCATACACATAAGCATTCCTCCATTTGGTAGCTCTGCTTTGAGGGAGCAGGAGAGCTGGTGTTGCTGTGTTTTATCCCTGAGTTTTATAGATTAGTCTTGAAGTGAGACTACATTATATATTTTCCCAGAGTTTTCCATGGCTTCTTAGTGTTGGTCCATTGATAATGGAAAAGTTACAGATGATCATTTTTGGATTTATGGATTTATTCCAAATTTGGCCTGTGAATTTGTGTTTAGGTGTCTGGTTGTGCTCTAAATCTGGTTTTGATTTGGTTCTGACCTTTTAGGATTGAACAAAGGTAGACAGCTTAGCTCCCCTTCCCCCAATTGCAGCTTATGTTGTTTTAAAGCCAGGGTTCCACTAAGTTTATATTTACTCTTCTGAATTGAGCAAAATTCTAATATACAATCTTTTGGATAGATTTTTTTATATAATGAAGAATTATGTGGTATAGCCTGAAAAAATAGGGATGTTTTACATCTATAGGACTTACTATATAATAATGTGGGAAAGGCTATACTATAGAAGATTGACTGTATGTATACTATAGAAGCCTTAATGTGTGTATTTTTAGCCTTTTGGAGATTGAAATTAAGTAAATGTGAAACAGCTATTCACTGGTGAGTAGTACAGCTCCTTAAGTGGGTATTTTAATTCTGTATACTCTCAAGAAGGCCTCAGAACCAGAAAAACAGGCTGCTTTAGGTTGGAAAGGAGGCGTTGCAGCAAAGGAGCTCGCCATAACCACAGTCCTTGGAATTTTGTGAGACTAAAATCATCCTGAAAGCAACAAGAATAATGGTTGCAATAATTGTTTCCAGGCTCAGGACCCCTACATTTTGTTTTTTAAGTTGACCTGATGAACTAGTAATTGCAGGAGTAAGCTGAATGTTTGCCAGCAGGAGTCACTCTCAGCCTCCTAATAAAAAGGAAATTAAACTATATCCTTAAAGCTCTCTAAGGCCGAGGTGACACGGTGATAAGATGGCGTTAGGAAAGTGTGGCAGCATTCTCAAATGATCCCTTGTGCCTTTTCTTCATTCAACCTAGGGATACTTGGTTCTTGCTCCTTTCAAAGTTGGCCTTTGATAAATTTTAAGGCAAGTGTTTATGGATATCAATATTTTAGTATTCTGCATATTAATCCATTTTGGCTGTGTTAGGATTCATTGATCATATCCCACATCATCTGCTTGAAGGAGTAGGCTCACATCCTCATGACTGTTGTCCATCCTCATCTCGCAGCAGAAACCACTGGAGTTTGCTGTAGTTGGTGTGAGAGGAGATGTTCCCTCATGGTTTCTGAAAAAGAATGAGTCCAGTGTGGGGAGAAACTGAAATATTTCAGCAATAGCCATGAAATATAATAGTTTCCCAAGTGCACACAAGCTCAAGAAGTTAATTGTTCATTTATGTTTGATACTGGGATTGAAACATTGGATTAAAACCAATTAAATGTTCCTAGAAGCAACAGAAAAAGTTCCCTGATTTATGAATAGAACCATTCAAATGGCACAGACACAATCCATGTAAAGTAATGAGGTGTTTTGTTTTTTTGGCAAAGGAGAACACAAAACAGACACAGCATAGTTCTTTTTAAAAACCTCTTTCTTAAAATTTCTTTTTGGATACAAGGTCAATAAAATAACCTACACCAGTAGGAAGGAGTAATGGGAAATCTAGGGCTTCACTTCACAAGGAAAACAACCCCCCTCCCCCAGGTGAGCAGCACAATGAAAATACTCTGCTTATTCTGTCAGGGTTACATTCCTGAACTTAAGTCAACATCCTAAGCTACAGAACTAAACATGCTCTGCCTGTGCTTAGCAACCACAAATCCTTTCCTTCACCAGTTGCATATATTTTGGATGTGGCTTCTGAAGTACACATTCCTTTATTTCGATCGGCGCCGAGTTATGAAACTAGCGCTTTATTTTCCCAAAGTGTGACAGCACCTACACGGACCCCCTCCACTATCGCCCAGCACGCCACTGAAATGAGCGTTTCTTTAAACCTCAAAAACCCGACAACCCGGAAGCTGGACGTCTGAATTCCACGCGGCCCGGGGTTTTTCGTCCCGGCTTGTGCGGGGGTCGAGGGGCGGGGAGAGACGCCTGCCGGGCCGCTGGCCCCGGGCCCGGGCGGCCGCGGTGGCGGCGGCACGGCCGCCCGGGCCTGGGGCCACTTCCCGCGTCCCGGGGCCTCGCAGGCGCGAGCTCGGCGAGAACAGGACGCCCTAGCCCCGCCGGCGGCTCGCCGCGAACCCCACTCCCCGCCCACCGGCGGTGCGCGCACTGCACGCTCGCCTGCTGCCGCCGCCTCGCCGAGCGCCCGGGCCGCGACACCGCCCGCACAGCTCCGGACCCAGCGACACGCAGCCGCGGTCGGGCGGCCCCGCGGCGGCGGCGGGCGGCCTGGCCCGGGCCGGTTAAAGGGACGAGTTGCAAACAGTTCAGGAAGTGACAAGTCGATTTCCTCCTCCTGGGAGCCGCTCGGTACAAAGCGTTCGGCGCCGGCAGGAGAGCGTGCGCGCGGCGGACGCGCAGCGGGCAGCCCGGACGACCTGGCAAGCGCCGGCAGTGACGGCGAGGGCCCCGCGCCCGGAGCGCCCCGCCGCGCATAGTAAGCGACCCCCGGCCGGGCGGCGGCGGCGGCGGCGGCGGCCGGGGAGCCGGTCCCGAGCGAAGATCCCTGCATACGCGCCCCAGCCGCCGGCTGGAGGGAGCCCAATCGCGTGCGTGCTGGGCTTGCCCTTTAAATTTTTTTAAAAATATTTTTTTAATTTTGCTGGCTTCCTTTTTTTCCGCGTTTTTTTCGCATTGGGTTGGGTGGCTTCTTGGGGTGCGGAGTGTCGCCCCTGTTGCAGGCATGAGATTTGTCAGAACGCAGCTAGGGGAACGAGCCAGCGGGCCCCTGCGGAAAAGTCTGCGCTTCCCGGGGCGGGCGCGGGGATGGCTGCGCCCGGTGGGTGTGCTGCTCTCCGCGTCTCAACTTGCTGCAACGGCGAAGCGGCCGAACGCCGGGACCCGGGCTACTCGTCCGCCCCGAAGTTCCCGCATCGTTTGCAGACAACTCTTTTGTTCGCGGAAGTTTGCGTCCGCCACCCTTGGGATGCGGGCGCGCAGCAGACCCAGCGGTCGCTGGTGCTGCCGGGGCGGGCACGTTGTGGGTGAGGGGGCGTTCTGTTTCGTGCGGAGGAAGCCCGCGGGGTGGCCGTGGTGGGGCTTGCTGGGTGGGAGGCCCCCGCGCTGGCGTGGCTTTTGCACATGGCGAGAAGGGCCGTCTGGTGCGAGCTGGCTGGTCGAGTCACATTTTTGCCAGCCCTTGATTTGCAATCCCGTGGGAGTCGGCTCCCCGCTCGGGGTTTCTCTTGGTGGGGTGGGGACGAGGGAGAAGACACCTAGGGTCTGGGGAGGGCCCTCGGTTTGCGATGCCCCAAGTGGCTTCTCGGGCAACCCCCAGGTCCCCACCTCCGTCCGCAGACTTGGGGAACAATGCTCATGGCGCGGGACAGGGCGGCGGAACACGGGAGTCGCGCGAGCTGGCTTGCTGGGATGCCCTCGCCCCGGACGCCCCTGAAGCCGGACTCCCTCCATCTGACCATCCGGGTTCATTAACACGTACTGTACTTCGTACGATGGTGAACAAAGAACAGTTCTTTGCAGCATCTGATGAATGGGATTCTGCCTCCTATAGGCCACACTCTGAGTCTTCCATACGTTCCCGTCTCCGGACTCGGTGGTGTTGGGCAAGTGGTCCACGCGGTGGGCCGCATTCTGGGCCCGGGAACCTGGGCAGGGCATTCGTGCTGCTGCCGCCGCGGTGCTCGCCTTGCCTGAGCGGGTGCAGATGGAGTCAGACTGACGGTTGTTCAACAGGAACAAATGTTTGTTGAATTGTTGGATGGTGGAGACAAGGGACTGTTTTCTATTGACTGCTGCAGGAGTTGGAATGGTACTGTTTATTGGCCTGGGAAGCCAGGCAAGCGTCTTGTGCTGCTTGCAACATATTAGCAGACTTCCAAATGACATACTAGCATATTCCTAGCAGTTCCCACCGACTGGAAGGGGGATCCCTCTTGCTACAGATCCTGGACTCTGGGTTAAAAGATACCACCCAGTTGGAGGATTTGGGAAGGAATGAAGTTGGATGAAACTTACTGTTCCTGAATTGGCCAGGTTTTGGTCTCATTTAATTTACCCACTTAACAGTAACTTACTTCAGTTACACTTTTGATACTGAACTGGAGATCTGTAGGGTGTTTTTTTCTTCTTCTTCTTTCTTTCCTGTGGACAGTTACACAGAAAACAGCTACTTGTCCCAGTTGATAGGTCCATGTTAGTGGGAAAAGATTTGGTTCTTAAATCCAGGATTGGGAGCCCTTGCCTCTGTCTGCACTTGGCTAGTGTTTCGATGCTGCCAGCCATCCTGCACACCCGGAGTGTGTCCCCAGGGCACTGTTCTGTCTAGAGGGCAAAGGAGAGGCTTGGGGCCAGTTTGTGTTTTTATCCCAAATGTCCCTCCAGAGAAGAAGGTGGTATTGATGTGTAGTCATTTTAACACAGACAAGTTTTAAATAAAAGCTAATGGTATTTTTGCTATAGGAAGGACTTGAATTTCTAAGGCTTGCAGGAAAGCTGAGCATTCCACTGTTTCCATTGATAATGTTTTTAGTCGGTTTCTCCCTTCTGTTTTCAATTTAGGGTATGTCACTCCTAGTAGCATTTTGTATGTTCATAAAGTGTTTTGGGGAAGAGCTTTAAGATACCTTATTGCCATCATGGTGATTACACTTAATGACATTTCTGGGGAAGCCACGTGGTTATTTCTTAGGCTTTTTCTCTCCAC
The DNA here is from genome assembly GCA_032199065.1 of Smutsia gigantea. NCBI lineage: Eukaryota > Metazoa > Chordata > Mammalia > Pholidota > Manidae > Smutsia > Smutsia gigantea. Next base: position 113,737 of record JAVSCE010021615.1, on the reverse strand, counting down.
ACTTTTTAGTCTTAATTCCCCTTTTGATTCCTTCACCCCCAGCCTCTCCATCTCCCCAGTTCTGTAGAAGCTTGTCCTTTAAGTGGGTTGAGGGAGCAGGCACCTGACCTGTGATTGAAGCTTAGGAGAGGCCAGCCAGCTTTCCTCCCCTGCAGGAGGCTGGGGATGAGGGAGCCTTGTGTAAAATCTGGAAGCTGGCAGCAGAGGACGCCTCAGAGCAATTTGGTGTATCTTTGCATACTGTATAAAAAAACACACCCGTGTTGCCCACTGCTTGATGCAGTGGGCCCTGAAGACTGAGCAGTGGCCCCACTGTCGGGTTGTTCAGTGTGTTATCTGGGCAGTGTGACTTTTTTGAAAAGCAGACTGTATGGAAAACTTTTTGTTCTTGTCCTTAAAAAAAAAAAAGATTGAAATAAGCAAATACTCAGATCAGTACAACCCCCATCGTTACCACCACCACCACACACACCTCTCTGATGTGTAATAAAAGAAACCTGCAGGCATAATTTGTTATGTAATATGCTGATAATACAAGTTTCGGTTTTAGATGGAAACCAGATGTGGAGGGGTTCTCTTTAATTGATCCAGCAAGGGGGATGCTTTACTAGATTAACTAGCCCCTGCAAAGCCCAAAGGTGATTTTTGTTTTGTTTTGTTTTGTTTTTGACTTAAGGGGAGAATCCCAAATTTGGGGCTTTTTTGAGGTTTCTGTCTCTTGCTTTTTCGCCTCTGGCCTCTAGCTTTGCTGCAGCTGTCCTTTTTGTCAGACTCTTCCTCTCTTGAAAGAACCGGTTTGTTGCCAACACGAAGCACATGGCTGGGTCTGGCAGGGCTCAGCGCAGCTTAACTCTGCTGGGCTCCACACTCCTCGCCTAGTCAGGCTGCTGCCCTGTCTTCCAGCCTGCAGAACAGAGGGCCCAGCCGAGGGACTTGGGTGCTGTGAGGAATGTTGACTAGTCTCCCTCAACACCTTTCTGAAACATGTGATCATCCAGGGAGAGTTGCTGTTTAAACTTGCCCCAATGAATACACTTCTCTAAAATCATTGACTCTCCTACTCTGATTAATTTCTGTGTTTGTTTCCTGCCTAACTCATTTTATGAGGGTTCTTTTCTACACGGCTGAGTCACCTTTATTATGGCCCAAGGTCGGGGACTGCGCTGTAATAGCTGACCCCATTAACAGCAGTTTCATTCCGTGCAGGGATGTGAACTTTGGAAACAAATCCAGAGGCTTGCTTAGAAAATTTTTGTTTTAGCGTAGTTTACATTAACATGATTAATGACCACGCCACTGAAAAGTCTATATTCAAAAGCAATTTACTGTTCCCGAGGGTTCTTATGGCGAAGTAATTTTCTGTGCCAAACAACTTTGTTTTAAGGTAGCTTCTTTGATGTTTAATCCAAACCTCCTGTGCACAGTTTTGGATCAAGGTTTGGGCTTCAAGAACTGTGGGTTGTGGGTTTGGTGGTGCCTGTTGTAACCTTCCCTAACTGGGGTCAGAGGGTACCCGGATTCTTGTCTTGAGAAAGTTCCAGGAGGTCCTGAGCAGCAGCAGAGTTAGTGTCGTGCTGGTTAGGATGGGAGGAAAGCTTCCAGAGGAAACTTGGCTTCAGGCTGTCTTGGAGGAGGGATGCAAGGAGGCTGGAGCTGAGGACAAGTTTTTTTTTTCCCCTTTCAGCGACTGGAGATACTTGAGCTTTTTCAAAAAAACAGAGACGTCTTTGCTGCAGCCTCCTCCTCCTCCTCCTTTTTTTGTTAAATGTGGGTTGATTGAGAGGGGAAATGCTGATGGGTGGGTCTGAAAGCAGCCGTAGGAACCCGAGAAAATAAAAACACATTTGAAGGACTCTGGAAGATTTTGCATTTCAAAGGGTCTACCTTGTAGAATTTCACATCACGTCAGGGGTTACGGAGAAGTGTGACAGGCACCCCCGCTTCTTTAACGGCTCTCCTGCTCTCCTGCTGTGGGGGCTGTACGGGAAGCTGCCTTTTGCTGGGGGGTGGGGGCAGCTTGGCCAGCCTGTGCAGGAATATCATGGAAACAACAGGATCCCTTAGGCATCTGCAGTCCCCTATAGGGACCCTTTCCGTGGGGCCAACTCTCAGGAGGTAGAAGAAGTCATGTTTGTAAACAGCCCATTTGACCCCAGAAGGCTGGGGCAGGCCAACTCCTGACTGCTCTCCTACTTGATCTCCTGTGAAACAAAGAAATGGATTCTCCTATACTGGTATAATGTGGTTCCCAAGTTCCGAAGATGCAGGACCATGAGAAGTTGGGTGCAGGAGGATTCAGTCCAAATGGGTGCAAGATTATTAAAATAATAGATGTCCTCACTGGTGGTTGAAGACCCACCCTGAGCCGGGGGATTTGCATACCCTCTCTAATTCTCAGAACAGTCCTGCTGTACTGCTGAAGAAACTGAGGCTCAGAGAGGCTAAGTAACTGGCCCAAGGCCACACAGCTGGAAGGCTGAAAAGCTAGTAGCTCTATATGGGTCTGTCTGGCTTCAGAGCCTGCTGTTCCCATGTGGCCTGCTCTTGGTCAGTGTATTCAGAAGATAGAGGCACTGGGTTCTGTTTTATCTCAAGGCATAAATTTTGTTTAGTCTTGTTAACACCACAGGGAAACTCAAAAATTTTAACTGCCTCTTTCCCTTTCCCCTCCCTTTCCTACAGCTTTTAAAAAATTTTTAAGAGGGTGATTGGATTCTAGATCTACCATAGGACCAAAGGCAGTGCCTCATTTGGGAAGACTGAAATGTTTCGCCTCTTCCTTAGAAAAGACAGATTCACAAGAAAATATAATTATTCCCTGCGACCTTCTGGGGGAAACAGGAAATAAATCTGGCAGCCCACTGGAAGCATCACCATTGATTCAGATTCCATTCTCCATTCAAAGGGGTTGTTAAAAGACTTTACAGCATTTTTTTTTTGGCATTTATCATTCAGATGTCTTGAAAGTAAATCATTTTATGGTGCTTGCCAACCCAGGTTTGTACAGTATCACATTTGTTTGTATGTCTAAAGTAAGTAACTAAGCACAATTGTACATTCTCCAGCACTTGGGAACTTGGTACTCCTTGGCCAGGGCTGGGCAGAGGTCCTGCATTCTATCTCAGACAGATGGCTCTACACAGGTTGATCCTGGTTTGTGTGTGGGGGTGGGCCCTGGGGGTGGGGTAAGGATGCCCATCTCCAGCAGGGACCGCCTGACCGAGTCCGCTGCCTTTTCTGTTCCTAAAGAGTTTGTGGAAAGGGTGGGGCCCCTTGGCACGGGGTTTCTAGAATTTAGAGCAGTGGTTCTCAGCCTTGGCTGCACATTAGAATCACCTGGGGAGGTTTTAAAAAATTAATCTGGATGCCCAGGCTGCATCCAGGACCAATTATACCAGAGTCCTTGAGAGAAGGAGTAGAAGTCAGCATTGGTATTTTTAAAGCTTCTGAGTTGATTCTGTTGTGTGTCCAGGACTGAGGAACAAGGGCTGGAATAGACCTCATGCACACCTTGCTTCCCTCAGCAGGGGATTAGGGACCTTCCTGTTCAGGAGTGGAATAAACCCATTGGAATTTTCCGCTGCTGCCTTGTCTCAGTGAAGGAGATCTGAAAGGTACCCGCCCCTGGGCGAAGTGCCTGCTGGAGACATCGGCCAGGTATTTCTGCTGGGCCAGGTCTTGGGTGTGCCTCCCAGCCCAGGATTCCATACAGCCTCTCTGAGCCACCTTCCTTCCGGAACGAAAGAGGACAGGCTTCATTCAGCCTGGGCCTCCCTCAAGCAGCCCTTGCATCCCCGCCATCCTCCTGGTCTTCGCAGCTTCTTTCCCCTTGGAGGTTTGTGGCACATGCTGTCCCTCAGGGGTTCAAGGGAGGGAAGATGTAGTTTGGGTCCAGGGCTCATCTTGGGGATTCTCAGCAGTCAGCTGGTACTTCTCACTCAGTTTGCAGTGACTGTTGCACTGTCAGCCACCTGACTGCTCAGACCTGTCCTATGGGCATCCTGGGGATCACGTTTTATAGAATTCTGTTTAGAATGACCAGGGGCTGAGAAGAGCATGAGCTTCTGTGGCCTGAGACCCCCAAGAGGTGCCGTGACCTTCCCAGGGTCACATAGCCAGTGTGGAGAGGCACCAGGCCGTCTTCTCCTGAGTCCCCTGCTCACACCTGTGTTCTCTGCTGAGCGACTGAGGCACAGCCCTGCGTGCAAGAGAGCGTGCTTCAGCGCAGACACGTGGGCAGTGTAGCCACTGTTCAGAGTTCTTCAGCCTAGTGAAACATGCCATCCCATCTGTTACCTCCTCCCCTGATGCCTGCTCAGCAGAGACTTCTGAGCTTGCTGACTGTGTAGGCTCACTAAATCCCCAGCAGGGGAAACTGAGTCCCTATGGAACGTGCTGAAACCTTGAACTTGTTGAAAAGGGTTTTGGTTGCTTTGGTAAAGGTTTGTCCACCTGCTCATCTGTGCCTTGTAGTGGTGGTGAGTAAGAGTTCTTTCTCCTCTGTTGGAGTTGGGTTTGGGCCTGATGAGGTGGGGAAGAGGGGGATCGCTATTTCCTCCAGTTCATAATTCCTGCATTCGTTTAGCAGACATTGATTGGGCACCTGCTGAGTGCCCTGAATGGAGCTGGTCACTTTCCTTCATTAGTTCACTTAATCCTCAGCACAGTCTGGCTGAGGGACTACTCCATGTGTTGTTGGGAACACTGCCCCTCAGACAGGCTTGCTCATCCCGAGTGAGAGGGACAGTGGGATTTCGGCTCATTCTGGCTGGCCTGTCCTCTGTTCTTTCCCCCACACCGTGCTTGCCCTCCATCCAGTGCTTGCCCCAGTAAAAGGAGGTGCAGTTCCTCTGTGAGCAGGGAGCGTTGTCTGGGGGCGTCCCTGGCCAGTACTGACTGGTCACCACAGTGCTACTTCCAGGAGGGGCTTGGGCTGTGCAGCAGAGCCTGCCGGGTAGGCTCCTGGGCCACTCTCTGTTCGAGCAGTGGATGGAGGAAGTGTCTCATGTGGCTGCTAGTGCGGCTGCCTGCCCATCCTCCAACCCCGGGAGGCCACCCTCCGCCCGGCTGCCCTCTGGCTGAAGTGCCCTGACGGACAAGGCCCAGCTGGGAGAGGCCTCTGCTGCGCCTGGAATTCCCCTTGCTCTGGCATTCACGTTGGCCAGGGGCCTGGGAGTGGAGGGAGGTTCCATCTGCTGGCTGGGAGCAGCTTCTCTGCATGTTTGGAAGTAGAAAGACGTCCTCTGCAGCCGGCCACCTCCATGCTCTGGGTGAGGAGAGGGAGTCGTCTCCCGGGGCTCAGAGGGTATGGGGATGTCTCTGCTTCTGAAACTCCAGAGGGGGTGTGGAATGTGGGGGCCCTCTGGGGCATGGCCCTGTGAGCTACCCTCCCAGAAAGACTCTCTAGCAATCAAATGATTGGATTCCTCAGATGGAAGGTAGTAGGCACACTAATGCTCACTCCCTGGACCTAATTTGCTGCATGTCCCCCTCAGGCTCAGTTTCCCATTTTGCTGGCCCTGCCTTATGGTGTTTTAGGGATTAGTTGCAAGCCTGTCCGAGAAACCCCTTGTGAAGGGCACAATGCTGTGGGAGGGATACAAGGTAGGAAATGTGAATCTGACCTGAGAGCAGCAAGAATTTTGCCCTGAAACATTTCTAACAAGGAAAGAACTGGCAGCATGTAGGTGAAACCCAGATCTCATTCAGGGAAGGCAGCTCTGCACTACGGATTCAGTGCTGGGTTCAGATCCCAGGTCTGCCCTTTGCTGACCGTTTGCCCTTGGGCTGGTGGCTCTGTCCCAGTGTGGGTTCCCTCATCTGGACTATGCTGTGCTGATAGCGTCCTATTCATGGGTTTGGAACACTGAGTGAGACCATGGTGGGGACACGGAACCCAGCAAATGTTAGCGAGCATCTCATGCAGCCTGTGGCAGGCACATGCTGTTGGGAGGACAGATGGAGGGCTGGGAGGCCAAGGGGAAGGACAAGGGCGATTGTCCTCATGGTCCAGGTGGCAGATAGGATGAAGGACAGAGCTAGGCTTGGCTGCATGGGTCCCGATAGAGGCAGGTAGAGCTTTTCATGTCCCAGTATTCTCTGTTCTCAGATGTTACGTGATTTTTTAGGGAGGAAGGTTTGAAAGTATGTGTTATAACTTAGTTTGCAGTGCTTCTCTTAATAAGAGTTAAGACTGGTGAAATCTTTTAAGCTTTCTCTTTAGGAAACAAAATCTCTGTTTACCAAACGTGATTTAATTTGGTTCTAAACATAGAAAATGAAATGCATGCAAGTGTCATGATGCAGCCTCAAAATCTTGGTTCTGCTCTTTGAGTGAATTCTTTGGAACCTTTGATGGCTGTATACCTGTCTGACCAACAGTGGGAGGTCCATTTATTACCTTCTTAGATCCTTTGAGGCTTCTTTGTAGCTGATGTCTTCATTTGGTTTTGCCCTTCTTCCAAGTTGGAGAACTGCCTTTCACAGCTGCAGTCAGCATCCTCCTGGTACAGGTTGTGTGGTCACAGCTGGGGTGTTTGCCCCCTGCCTGGCCACCTCACAGCGACCCCTAGGGAGCGATTCTGGCTGCCTCTGGACCCCTCTGCCAGCTGAATGTGACTGGTAGTCTCTCCAGGAGCAGGAGCTCCTCTAAGCTCATCAAAGCTTTTGAACCCAGCACTTGACCTGGATAACAAAACGAAGGGCTGTACCTGCCCCAGTGGTCACTAGGTTTCCCTTGGTGCAGGCTGGTGACTCCAAATGGTCTCCACCTGCCTAGTCTTCTGAGTGTCACACCTCAGCAGCCCCAGCCTGGCATCTAGCGGGATGAACAGGGCAGATAGTCTTGGCATGTGAGATTTCCTACTGGACTTTGGGCAGCTTTGGGGGAGGCCCATTGGCACAGGGGTATGGAGACTCAGGATTATTTATTGGGCTCTAGGTGGGCCCAGACAGCAGACTGCAGCAGACCCCTCTCCTTGGAGGTGGGCACAAGTGGTGAGAACTGGTCCTGGAGAGCCCCCTGCAGAGGACCCACCAATGTGGCTGGGCTTGGATGTCCCTGGTGCACACCCTCTTCTTGGACATCATGGACTTTATAGCCAAGGGGCTGAGGGAGAGAGGTAACCAAGGCCTTTGGACTGCCTCTGGTCTTGGTGGGTGACAGTCATCTTCGTCACCCCCCGTGCCTTGCCGGTGTGTCACTGTTACTGTGGTGACCACAGAACTGCCCTCCTGGTGGGGCCCCAGGTGTCGTTCAGTCAGTGTCTAGTCAATGCCTGCTACCTGTGTCGGGCCCTGAAGGATTCAGAACTGAGAACAGCAAAGCCCAGTTTTTGAGGAGCTTGTAGGCATATCACGGACAGTCTGCAGTTGTTTTGAGTCGCTGCTGTGCGCCAGGCAATGTGTGAGAAGCATAGGGAGATGTGTGTGCACACTATGCTGGTGAGCCCGCGGTCCTGTGAGAGCCACAGGAAGGTCATTTAAACCAAGCCAGAGGGAGGAGGGCAGAGAAGGCTTCCTGAGTCTTGAATAATGAACAGGAGTTTAGACAGAGGGAGGATGGGGAGACAGAGATGTCCCAGACCAGCAAGCAGTGTGTGTGAGTGACCCACCTGGGTGCCTGGGGGAGAAGAGCCCAATGGGCCAGAAGCTAAGCTGGTCCGGGTCAGGTGGGCAGTTAGTGCAAGGCGAGGAGTCTGGATTTGAACCCTGAACAGCAGGGAGTGGGGGCTCCTGTGTGGATGTTTCCATTTCGAAGGCTCTGCGTTCAGGGAGTGGCGATGCTGTGTGGGGTTGGAACAGACAGCTGGGAGGCCACTGAATAGCCCAGGAGAAAGGGTATAAACCAGGAGGCCGAGGACGCAAGGGGGTCACAGCCGGTTGGTTGCCCGCCAGACTCTGGTGAGGAAGCTGGGGAAGGGAACAGGACGACAGCCGTCCTTTCCGGGGCACCTTCCCAGTCCTATTGACCTTGGCGTGACCTCCTTGGAGGGCACAGGACTAGCTCCTTACACACGGAATTTTCCTCAAATGCTCTCTCCTCCGCCGGAGGGGTGTGGTCTTTGCCGCTGAGAACTTCCCGTCTCTGGCCCATGCCCGCCCTGGAAGTGAAGAAATCAAAATGAACAGAACCTTCTGGCATGGCATGAGTTGAAAAAATCTGATTCAGTGTAAAACTACCTTTTTTTTCCTTAAAGGAGAAAAGAACTGCATTGATGTGACTGAGAAAGGAGGCCGGGTGCCCTTAGGGCGCCATCCTCTGCTTTCTCCCCGGTGTTCCCAAAGTGTTCCCCAAGGGCGGGGGAGTTGCTGACACAAGCACGAGCCTCCACACCCTCAGATGCCAGGCTAGATTCCAGGCCCCATAGCCTGGGTGGCATGGGACTCCTGCCCTGAGGAGGAGAGTTAAGGAAAATAATGAGCAGACAAGGATGGCCAGTTCAGCAGCCCATCTTGGCTTTGGGGGGTCTTTTCTGAGCCTGGGAGGGTCTTGCTCGTAGCATTAGTCCTGAGGAGAGACGTGAGTTAGCTGCAAATGGTCTTACCTTGGCAGTAATCCTCCCTGTTCATCTAATTCCCAGAGACGTAAGCAAATGCCCTCACCTATTAGGAAGAAAAGTAAAAGAGAGCTCGGGCCTGGCTGAGACTAAGCCGGCGGAAAGGTGAGCTGCAGCCCGGAGCAGAGGAGCAGCCGCGGCCGTGTGGGCCGGACTCTTGGGCCAGCAGGGCGATGGTCCTAGGGGAATGGGTTCTGACTTGCCCTAAAAAAAAATCAGTTTTTAAAAAATTGTGTGAGGTTCAGGCATGTCCTTGAGTGTTACGGCAGAGACCCCGGGGCATCTGCTCTGGGATGCACGGCCCGGAGCCCCACATGGCTTTGCGTGGATGAGCAAGGCCAGCGAAATATCTGCTCTGTGTGCCTGAGGAGTTCCCCTGGCCTGCTTGGCTTTGAACCCTGTGAAAATGGCTGGCCCAGCCCTTCCCCTGCTCTTGGGAGAGGACCGCTGAGCAGGCCGCTTCTGCCCATTTCCGGTGGGTCTGGGAAGCCTGAGGGAGGCTCGGCGATGTACCTTGCAGAAGGCAGTGACCAGCATGGCACCCTTCAGGTTCTCCTGGGGACACAAGGCCTGATTTTTAGCCCCTACTGAGGCAGAAGCCGAGAGCTTGGGTGGGGCTTGATCCCTGTCAGACTGGCTGCCGACCTCTGGTTTAGCCTCTGTTAAAGTTTGGGCCCAACCGCCTTGTTGCTGTAGTTAGCCAGCATATGGGCACAGCGGGTGGTGTCTTAGGGCCCTGGAGGAGACAGTGATACTGTGCCCTCCCTCTGCTTGGGAGCGATCCTGGCACGCTTCACTAGGGCAGTGGGGGAGAGGCGGCTCTTTCTGCCCGGGAGGAACCAGGCCCTCACCCTCAGTGGGGGAGGAAAGAAGCTGTCGCTCAGTTCGTATTGGAGCAGGGCCTGGGCATATGAAGAGCGTGCCCCGTGCACAGACTGCAGAAGGCGTCTCTGTGGCCCCCATCACCAGGGTGGGGGTGGCGCTTCTCCATTTCAGAGGATCTGTGGGGAGGCGGTGCCATGAAGGATGACAGCTAGAGCTTCACATGGATCTGCAGCTCCCCAAACCTCATTCTGACCCTGCCTGAAAAAGGGGAGCCATGTTGTGGGGGCATTCCTGCGGCACACTGGTGATTGAGCTGTGGATGAGGGGTATCTGGTCACTAGTGGTGAGACAGGGTCCACAGTGACGGACAGAATGGACCCAGGAGAGCACACCATCTTAAAGCCCTCAAGGAATCATCTATTTAATTTTTAATTTTTTTTTTTTTTTACAAAGGAGCAGGCCTCTTAGAGCATAAGCTAGTCCATGGAGCCCAGACTGTTAGACAGAATTTTGGATAGGGCTGTTGTCAGTTAGAAAAGCCTGAGTGGGAGAGGCTCAGGTATGGAACTGGGAAATGGGGGCCCTGGGTTCCGGTCCTGCCATCTCAGTGCACTTGACTTTGAACCAGTCACTTCTCTGTAGACTGGACCAGTAGTGCCTACTTCACAGGCTAGGGAGGAATAAACAGGATGTTGTAAGTCAGAGCAACTGGTATGTATATAGTTTCCATTCATCTTGCAAGTACTTTTTGAATGCCCACTCTCTGCTGGCACTGTGCTGTGATCCAGGCTTTTCTCATTCATTTCCTTTAACCATATTGAGAAGTGGGTACCATGATTTTTACCTTTTTATGGATGAAGAAATTGAGGTTTAATAAGAAAGACACCCAAGGTCATACATCTGGTGTTCCTGGCATTTGAACTGTCAGTCCTCACTATCAGGGGTTGTCAAACTAAGCCCACAGGCCAAATCTGGCCCACTGCCTGTTTTTGTAGATAAAGTTTTATTGGCACACAACCATGCCCATCTGTGTATGCGGTGTCTGTGGCTGCCTTCGTGCTACAACAGCAGAGCTGAGTAGGGGTGACAAAGACCATATGGTTTACAAAGTCTAAACTATTTACTACCTGACCCTTTATAGAAAAAAGATGCTGTATGGATATTTGACATAGATGCTCTGTACTCCAGATCTCTGCTGTCATACAATGGTAGCCACTAGTTACACATGGCCAGTTATATTGCTTTTACAACTTTATTGAGGTATAATTGATTGACAGAATTATAAGATTACTTAAATTTAAGTTAAAACTAAATGGAATTAAACTTTCAGTTCTTTAGACATGCTAGTCACATGCCAAGTGCTCCATAGTTATGTGCAGCTCTTCACTTTTCCGTTGGGCGGTGCACGTATGGAATATTCCCTTCACCACAGAAGGTTGCATTGGGCACAAGTGCACTAGACTGTCTCCCAGTGTGTAGAAAATCCAAATCTAGAGAACCCAAGGTGTAGAGGCATGCCAGTGAGAGAAAGGTCACTCTTCTTTTCTGGCCCATCATTCAGAGATGATGGAGAAGTGTTTGATGTGATAGAGGCAGTGTGGGCCTGGAGTGAAGAAGCGCCCCCAGACCTTCCATATGACCATGGGCAAGTCACCCGAACTGCCCAGGCCACAGCCCCCAAATGTAAGTGACCAGTTGCTGTCTGAGGCCCCCATCAGCCCTGCCAGTCTTCAGCCTCTGACCCCAGTGACTCCTCTCCAAGCTCCTGGTTCACCTGGGCTGGTGATCGCAACAGCTCTGCTGTGCCCAGCATGCACCACACCCTGTCTGTGTTTGTACCCTGGGCCCTGTGGCTATTCCAGACTTGCCTGTGTTCAGATCATGCTCCGTTCTGGACATCTGGACCCAATGGGTTATACCATAGGTCCTACTGTGCTGGGATGGGAGCATTTTTGTTGTGATGAAATGGCCATGTTTTCCCTTGGTGACGGATAAGGAACTACTTTATTCATTTAGAATGTGGCTACTGTGTAGCAGAAGGAACGAGGACAAGCCTCAGGGCCCCTCAGCTAGCATCATGTGACTGTGTTCTTACAGAGCTGTCACTGCAACACTGAGGCAGTCAGCTCCGAGCTGGGCTGATGATAGCTCTTGTCTTGCTTGGTTCTGACTTCTCTGAATAGGAATCTCTTTAGACACTAATTAGGAGGAGAGTCATTTTGAAGTGTGAAGGCAAACAGGGAGAACATGGATTTTCAGTTCACTGGGCCCAGCCATAAGTGTCAGTGCCAGAACCATCTCCCCTCGCTTTGTGCACCCGGACGGACTCTGAGTGTGGGAAAAAGCTGTGTGGTGGTTGACTGCTGGTCTGTTCCTGGTCCAACGCCGGCTGCTTTGGGGCTTCTAATGAAACGCTGTGTTGTCCGGGGTCCGGTCCCCTCCTGCTCTTGGCAGCAGCTGGGCCTATCTGTGTTGGGTTTATGTGGGTACAGCCTGTGTGAATCTCCCAGCTTAGACAGTGTCCTCTCGCTTTATAATCAGGAGAACATTTATAAGAGTCAAGAGCAAAATACCAAGAGGAGTTTTGGAACCTTGGGCGTGAGTGAACAAAGGAAGAAGGCGGACAAGCCAGGTGCATGCCGCCGTGGAGCCATTCTGTGGGAGGAGCCTTGGCGAGGGGCAGCTGTGGTTAAGAGGTACATACACAGAGAGGCTTTTCTCCCTCTTGCTTTAAAAAGGAAAAGAACAGCCTGGGAGCGTCAGATTTGAATGCACACCCAGCTCAGACACTCTGCTTGCCTCCAGCCAGCCACTCCCTAAGTGGTCTCCTGTGTCTTCCTTCTGTAGCCAGTGTAGGGCTGAGATCACGGCAGATTGGGCCGTGCCCAGCATTGCTCACTGCTGCCCCAACACCCAGAAAGGGGGAGAAATAACATGTGCCCAAAAAGAACTGTGGCACAAATAAGTTTACAGTGGAAATTGTCTTTCTGACTTAAAGAGTCAGCCTTTCCTGAGCACCTACTATGTTCCAAGTGCTGTGCATAGAATCTCATCTGATGGTCACACAGTTGGCTGTTGGGTCGTTAGCCCCACTCTATGGGGAAGGAACTGAGCTCCAGCCATGGCACGGTGGTGTGGTTCCTGACAGCCAGAGCTTGGCTGGGACCCCAGTTCATCTGTTCTGAAGCCTGTCTCTCCTCAACACCTGGCGTTGCCCCCAGTCATGGACCATGCTGCCATTTGAAAGAGAGCTCTTGCTCCTCTGGATGGGCTCCCTGGTTGCATTTTATCATGGCCTACAGGTAGAGAAATAGGTTGGGTTGCTGTGTGGGTTGACATTTAAGAAAACCCACTTTATCAAGCCTTCCATTTGAATGTGTTGTTATGGTACAAGAAGTCTTCGTTTTGTCCCGGGCTATTTTGAAATAAAAGGCAGGAAACCCCCTCATTTTTATATCTTGTGTAGAAGTCATCAAAACAGAATCCTGTGTTCTGTGCAGTTGTGACTGAGGAAGCAGCTGCTGCGTTCACGGTGACCCGACCACAGCCAGCCGTCTGTGGGCGTCAGGGACCGAGAATCGTTGCTTCCATCTGCTGGGTCTACTTGCATTTGTTTAAAGAATTTGGCATGGAAACTCTTTCCTTCCCCACCCTGTGTTGTGGGAGAGGCCAGAAGGGAGCTGTCCTGATGAGGGCAGGGCAGACCCAGGCCCTGTGCTCCCGATAATGCCACAGCTCGCCATGGGAGGGCGCCAGGTAGAGAAACGCTCCAGGACAGCCGCCTTTCCAAGGACACGCTTGGGAAGGCAGGCCTCTCTGGGATTGGGAATGGCATGGCGCTACTTTGTGCTCGGGATTTTAGACAATTTGTGCTCTCTGGTCATTTGTAGCACTTCGGCTAGCTCAGAATGAGCCAGGAGTAATGCCGATTGATCCAAATGGCCGTGGAGCGCTGCGGTCAAGTAGGTCCGTGCGGCCCTGCAGACCAAGACGAAAACGATGTCGTCCCGGTCGCTGCAGAGTTTTAAATAGTCAGCACCTGTTAGACCAGAGGTTGCACACTCATGGTCTGGAGGCCAGATGTGGATATGTCCCTTAACTCTCAGAAGCCAGCCTCAGCCCAGTGTCCCTCCCACCTGCGCTCATGCCAAGTTGCCCTCAATGCTCTGACCTGGGGATGCTTTTTGTTTCCACTCCACCCTCCCCACCTCTCTGGAACATCACTCAGATGCTTCCTAGTACAAAAGTGCCTCCATGATTATAACAGAGGCTGCAGGATATTTTTTTAAACAAAGATTTAATCTGTAAATTATCTTGACGGGCAGTCTAGCTGCCTTGTATCAAGTAGATAACTTCTGTTGGTGACAGAAAAAGAAAACTATCTTAAGGTAAAGGACACATGCTTCTCGGGGTCTTCTAGCTTATTCTTTTAACAGATTCAGTGAAGCAAGTAGAAGTAAAGATTTTACAAGTGGCAATTTATATTTTTCTAAGAATTGTGTTTTTCTGCTTGTATTACCCCACATATTTAATATCAATCACCCCTTTCATTTGCCTTTTCTGTTCAACCCCATTTTTGCCTCTTGTGCAGATACCTCTGGAGACATTTTTTTTTCCTTCTGATTTTAACACATTGCATTATATGGTCCACCTTTAGGTGTCTTGGTGTCATTCTGGATTGTTTGCTGAATTTGAGAAATGTGGGCCGTAAATCCCATTGCCTGAAAGCCCTTCCTCCCTTCCCAGATCTGCACAGAAATGTGGCATCCTCATCTGCTTCCTCCTCCCTTGCTGCTCAGTCCATTCATGCCTGGGGGGTTTGTCCAGCCCCTGATTCTGCGGGGCCAAGGCTCTTGGGAAGGGGCATGAAGGCCTTGCCTTTTCACGCCAGTGTTCTTGAGTGCATCCTGGGGACTGCTGGGAACTCCTTAAGTACAAATACTAGGCCATCTTTATCTAAATCCCCAAGTCCTGGCCCAGATGAAGTGCTGGGGGCGGGACCTAGCCCCCCCACCACTTAATTGACCTTATGGCCTTTTGCAATAGATTCAACCTTGACAAACCACAGTGTTTTCATCTGCAAAATCGTCTTCCCAGTTACCAGGGTTCTAGGTATGGAATCCACTAAAACATTGGTTTTCAAACTTTTGGGAGCACCAGAACCACTTGGAGGGCTTGTTAAAACACTGATGCTAGGCCCCACTTGGAGAGTTTCTGATTCACTTGGCCTGGGGTGGGGACTGAAACTTTGCATTTCTAACAGAGTTCCCAGGAGAGGCTGGTTAGTGCTGCTGGTTTGGGGACCACACACTGTGCTAAGACCACGTTGCTGAAGCAGGCACCGGATGCTCTTATGTACCCCAACAAGGGCTGAGCCAGCCTGTGCAGGTCCCAGTAAGCAGCATGAACGTCTGCCTTTGTTGACTCGTGAGCCTGGTCTTTTTACTTTCCTACTGTGCAGAAGAGGTACATACTTTGTATCATATTTTCTGGGAAACTCGACCCTAGATGCCCAAAGATGTTTCATTTTCTAGTTGCTATGGACTGACTGTGTTCTCCCAAACTTTGTGTGTTGAAACCTAACGCCCAAGGTGATGGTTTAAGGAGGTCGGGCCTTTTGGGAGGTGGTTAGGTCATGAGCAGGAAGCCCTCATGATAGGATTAGGGCCCGAATTAAAGGGAGAGAGCCCTTGCCCCTTCTGCCGAGTGAGGACGGCCATCAGTGAGGAAGCGGGCTCTCGTCTGACGCTGAGTCTGCTGGTGCCCTGATCCTGGGCTTCCTAGTCTCCAGAACTGTGAGAAGTAAATGTTTGTAAGCCACCCAGTCTGTGATATTTTGTTACAGCAACGGGGAGCAGACTAAGATACCAGCCATTTTTAAGGAAGGTGCTTATCTTCAGGCTCTCATTGTAATAGTGGGAGAAACATTTATTTCCTATCTTTAGGTAATTCTTTTACAGCATTGTCACACATGGTCCACCCTCCACCCGCCCCCTTTATCTGGACTCTGGATGCCAAAAGAGGCAACATTATTTTGAGTTTTAAGCTTTGGTTTCCCAAAAAAGGCTTATGTTACCCTTTCTCACCAAAGAAAGGCCCCAGGTAGGCTGCACTAACAGTGGGCATGGAGGTGCTGGGGAGCCCTGCCTCAGGTGCCGTCCCCCCCTTGGGTAGCTTGTGTCCCCCCATGATGCACATGCTCTCTGGATGCTTCCCAAGACTTCTCAGCAGTCGGTCCTCAGGGGTTCCCTGAAATTAGTGTCTCCCGGTAGTAGTGGTAACTGGAGCACCAGGAACGCCCAGACAATTGCCCTGTCCCTTCTTCTTCTTACCTGGCAACAGATGAGCCCAGCCTGGGCGTCTCAAGTGAAAGAGACCTTGTTACAATGGGGGAAACTGAGGCCCAGAGCCAGAAAGTGATGTGTGTGCATCCATCCAGAGTCAGCCAGTGCTTGGACCGTTCTGACCTGTCAGTGGGTGCTAACTGGCTGCAAAAGTTGGTTTCATCTCATTTCTGGTTTTCAGTTGTCCAGAGTGAATCCGAAGTCACTGCTTCTGTCACGTCGTTAGCTGGAGAAGGAATAGCTGGGCGGCGACGGGCAGTCACCAATTTTGACTAGCTTTGCAGTTTTCCTTGTGGTTTTGTTTTGTAGAGGAGTGTTCCCTCTTCCACTCCCGCTCCTCAAAAACGAGAGGACAATAACACAGTCATGGTTTTGAATGAGGCACTTCTGTGGTGTTTTTCTGGCTCCTTGCTGATTGCTCTGGTCCTCTGCCGCCCCCAGGCCCCTTCCCCAGCAGCTGAAGCACACTGTCCCTTGTGCTTTTGTCCTTTCACGGCCACGCAAACACGTGGGGAGCGCGTGCTCGGCGCATGCCTTGATCACATATTTGTAACTTGGGAGTCCGAGACGATCGTGACATTCTCATATGGGGCTGTGTGTGCCACTCCTTCCCGAGAGAGCACAGTTGCTGTATTGTCTGTTGGCATTCTGGGTAGCTGTGTGGGGCAGAGCAGGGGCTGCTGCGATGTTTTGCACCTTTGTACCTTTATATTGACATTTGATGGAAGGCGGAGGCTTGGGATGCCCTGTCAAGATTCCCTGGGTCTGCTTTGTAAACCACCATCCTGTGCCCCTCGTGGCTCAGCTTGTTTGTCCTGTGTTCTTGCTGGCAAAAGGGAGAGCAAGGCCAGGTGTGACAGGGCGGACCCCTGAGAGCCGCAGAGGCCGCACAGGACTGGGAAGGTGAGCAGTGGCCCGAGGTTGCCTGTGTGGCAGAGCCCCTGCCCTCCTGGGCCTTGTGAGGGGCATCGGTGTCAGCTGGACATGTGTCCTTTTGCGCAGCATGGGGCCCCTTCCACCAGGAGCCGGGGAGAGGGCCTCAGCTCCCTGCTTCCTGGCTTGCTTACTGGCCTTCTCTTGGGATTTCCTCCCCCTGTCTCTCTCTGTTGAAGCCCCACCCATCTGTTAGGGCTTGGTCCTCATGCCGCCTCCTCTGAGACATCACCCGCTTGGGATTGCAGCTGCCCGCTCTGTCCTGTGGCAGTCACCATATCCTGTCACTTGTTGTGCCTGTGGAATAACTATTTGGACATGAGGGAGTTTGTGTGAACTGAGCTGGGGACATCCATCCTCCTCTGCCACTCCCTGGGAGTTTTGGACTTCAGACAGGACTCTGATACCAGGAGGGAATATGTCAAGAGAGAAGTCGCAGGGCATGATGGGATTTGCCTGTTAACCTGAAGTCCCCTGTCAAGTACCCTTTGTTCAGAAGCACAGCGTTGTATACACAGTTGGCTTCTCTCAGCCGATCCTGCCTCTTGACCCTCCTGGCCCACTGCACAGGCTCCCGGGACCTTGGGCCTCCTTGTTTGCAGGCATCCCTGGCCCGGGCTGCCCTGGAAGTGCTGCCTCCCAGCAGGTCCTCAGTGTGGCCAAGCTCTCTCCTAAAAGCCCTATGTAGAGCTTAAGGCCTTAGGAAGGGCCCTCGGCCGAGGTTTCTGAGGGTTGTGGGAGAAGGACCAGCAGCAACGCTGAGGCCGATGAGTATTCACAGGTCTCCAAGGAGGTGTGAGAGTTATCAGATACAGGGATTCGTGCCGGCCACAGGTTCTGCTCCAGCTCTGCCTCTGCCTCCGCCGCTGCGGAGCCCAGACAGCTTCGAGCCCAGCCCCTGCATGGATGGGGAGGTGCGATGCTTTGAATTAGTGTTAACAACACAATTTTGATAGCTGTGGGAAACCCCACAAGCAAGAGAGGTTTCAAGAGCCTTTGGCACCAAGAAAGTCGAGACTTGACTTTACATGGCAAATGTGTTTTTGCTTCAGCAAACATTTCCTGAGCAGCTCTTTGTGCCAGGTACTGGGGACTCAGGGGACTAAGGTTGGGTTCATGCCCTCCAGAAGGAAGCTCACAGTCTGTGGGGGAGACAGACATGTGAGGACTCCTTTATGCTCCTGTGATTCAAGCTCAGCAGAGTGGGCGAGGTCTGCCTGGAGGAGGAGGCACCTGAGCTGAGTCTAAGAGATGAGGGTCCTTAGCCTGCCTAGGGGCTGAGGAGGCTGAGAGAGGAGCAGGGGGAAGTGGGAAGCAAGTTCTAGCAAGAGGGGCCATCATGAAGGGGTATTTGGGGAATTATAAGCAGTGTGTGTTTGTTTTATTTTTTAAGTCTAGGCAGTGTATGCATGTGGTACAAACTCAACAGTGAAAAGTAACTCTCCCCCATCCCTCTCCCCCAGCTACATGTCTCCTTCCTCCATGGGTGGACTGCTGTTGTATCTTCTTCTTATCCTCCCAGAGATATTCCATGCATATGTAAGCATATACAGAGATATATAATATAGACTTTTAAAAAATGTATTTTTTTTGTGGAGGCCATCCTGCCTGTGATTCAAAATTCAAAGTGTACAAAAAAAAAATAATGGTATTCCCTGAGGCTCCATCTTACTGCTGTCTCAGCCACCCATTTCCCCTCCCTGAAGACCCCTGATATTAAGTTTCCTTTGTATCCTTTCCAGAGATTTCTGTATTATTACCACTATTTATTTAGTTTTACCCAAATGGGAGCTTGTTATGTCCACTGTTCTGGTCTTTGATTTTTCACTTAACACTAGACTGGAAGATGGTTTCTGGAGGGTACATGGAGCACTCTCATCCTTTTGAAAGGTGGCATTTTGTCTTCTGCACAGTGTCTCGGCGTTTATTATCCTGTCCCTACTGTTAGGCAGTTAGGTTGCTTTCCATCTTGGCTGTGCCAGAGGTCCATATTTTTCTGCATATAAGCAGGGCTACGTGGAGGGCAGGTTAGCTTGCTGTTTGAGGCTCCTACAGTCCAAGGGGAGAGAGGTAGGATGATAGGGGACATCTGCCCAAGTTATGTATTGGGTTCCTCTCCCTAGAGGTTGATTTGTTCCTCTTTGTAGAAAGCAAGTGACTTTTAAATTGGGTTCTACTGAGAGTTTAGGGGAGGAAACTGCTTTATTCCTTTGCTGCCTCCCATCGGTAACCCCTCTGCAAAAGGGGACCTTCCGTGGGCTCACAAAGTGCGGCTCGCTTGGGGTATGGCCAGCTTTGCTCAGGGGGACTGCTTCGTAGGGACCTGTGCCACACTCTGGCCCTCGCCACTCACAGTGGCCAGGCCAGGCAGGGGTAGAGAGTGGGCGAGCAGAACGGCTCTGCCAGCCCTGTCTGCTGGGGTTTCGTGGACATGGACACCACTTCTGGGCACTCCCCAGGCGTCGTGCTTCGTGAACATCGTGGCTCTAATAAATGCTTTGATTTATTAATAACTGAAGTGGGCAAGAGCCTGCCCAGGCAGAGAACACCCAGGGCTTAAGAGGGAGAGACCCCAGCATGGCTCTGTACTCACCCATAAAGGTTCTGTTGCCAGTTTCTCATCCGTAGAAGGCCCATTTTATATTCTCATGTTATTTGTTTTCTCAAATGTGCTCTGCCTCTTAGTGCATTTGATTTTACTTTTTATTTCTGTCATGTATCAGTCATTAATAATTTTCACTTCCTTTGGAGGAGGGCCTGTGGCTTACGTGTGTTATGTCTTCACCCCTGTGGGATGGAAGCAACTCAGGTAAGGCTTCTTAAATGAAGGGAGACAATTCTGATCCCACTGGGCTTTTCAGGAATGCCAGCCTGCTGCTAACTATTCACTCAGAGCACCCGATCCTGTCCCCTTATTTAGTCTGATATCTCTACTTTTTAAAAAGTTGATTATTATTATTTTTAACTCTGAGAATGTTCGTGCCCACTTTTTAGCCCTACTGCTGGTTCCACGTGTACCTTCTTGCCCTTGTGTGTTGATAACTCCTCCAGACGAGGCTCCTGGCCCTTCCATGCCAGGCAAAGGCCAGCCTGTTGCTGGGCGGGAGGTGCTCCGAGGCCTGGCTGCAGAGTTTTGCTGCTGACTCAGTGAAATAAACTTCCTGAGAGCAAGGCAGGCCTGCACCAAGCCTGTCTCTGACAGTGCAAGGGGGGCAATGACAGTAACAACCAGCCACAGCGGCCGCTGGCACGTTTGGCAGTTTCCCGGGAACGTCGGGTTACCATAGTGGAGCCATAGTGGAGTGAACCTCTGTTTCCTTTGAGCTGGGTTATTTCTGATGAGGAATCTGCTCCTCTTTGGAAATCACGTTAACTCTCTCAGGGTCCTTTGAGTCTCATTTGGAGCCATCAAGGTACGTGCGGAAGGTTCTGGAATAGTTCAGCAGGGCTTCCAAAGTCACTTCCCTTTAAGCAGATGAATCTGGTTGGCCTAGTCATTTCCTCTGTAGCTACCCCCAGCCCCTGCCTCCCCTACGCCGAGGTCTCTGCCCTAAGCACTGGGCGGCTGGGTGTCACATCCAGTGTGCTGGGAAGGAAGTGGAGACGGGTTTGCAAATGCGGGCCCCTCCCTTCTCCTGCACCCACACCCTGAAAATAAGAAAGGAGCTCAAGACTCAGTAAGCTCCTGCAGGCATCCCATGGCCAGTTCTAAGTGGTTCCGAGCAGAAGGCCTGGGCTCTGCTTTGAGTCGGGACATCAGGGAGCCAGTCTTACAGGAGCCTCTTTCTCTGGAAAAAGAAGATTGTCTGGTGCAGTTTTGGTCCTTCTGCAGACAGATGCCTGTTATTACGCATATGGTGTCTCCCCTGCCGCGGTGCCGTAGCTGATGGCCAGAGTGATCTTAGTAGAGTTTGTGCTGCCCTTTGGAAGCCCTGGGGAGGTACCAGAGGGAATGGCTGTGAGGGTTTGACCTGAGAGGTGCCATGGGGCTCAGGTGTCCCTGTCACTGTGACAGCCTTGCTAGGCAGCTGAGTCAGAGAGCTCGGTTTGTAGGTGACACTGCTCTTGAACGTGTGGTAGCGCTTGTAGTGGGAGGGGGTAGAGGGGAGGTAGAAGCTTAATATAGACTGGTTAGCCTGGCTGAGTAATTTCTACCCCTGACCCTGTAAAATCGGTTGGCAGGTGTGACTCGGTTGGATCCAGAGGGTGAAGTCTTGGTGTGTGAGACGGACAGGCTGTGGCTTGGGAGTGGGGGGGGCGGGTGGAAACTGGTGGTTCCCCTGTCCCGAACAGTTCTCGGGCCCCTCGGGCCTCTCCTGCGTCAGCCGCAGTGTTTCAGCAGGATCCTCGTGATCCTGTTTTGGGCCACCTGCCTGTGGGCCCCTGAGATAAAGAGATCGCTGTCCTCCCAGCTGTGTCCCAGGTGCCAGCTGCTGAGAGATTACCTTCCTTCTGGGGGCCTCGGGGTTCTGAGAGAGCAGCTCTGGGGTGGCAGGGCCTGCAGAGGAATGCTTCTCCCTGCCCTCGGAGCTTCTGCAGCCACACTGGTATGACAGCTGTGCAGGCAGCCTGGGCTGGGGGAGGATTGTTTTGCAGGAGAGAAACAGTGTAGCTGTCTGTGGGCCCTGAAAGATGAAACATTTTGGAAAGGAAGAGAATATTTTTGGGGGAGATGGGAGATGAAGGTATGAAAACTAGTGAATGGGTGACTTGCTGGTCCTCCAAGAAACTCCTTAGTTCAGGACGATGTGTCACTGAAAGACACGGAGGTGCCCCCTTGTACTTAAGGACTGAGCTTGGAGAACGCACCTGCGCAAATATCCCCATCCTCACACTAGGGTATGTAAGAGAAGTGGGCTGGTTCAGCAACCCCACCTCCCCGCACCTAGACATTTCCCGCCCTGGAAAGACTGCGGGCAGATCAGAGTGTCCAGGTGGCTTCCTGCTTCCCGCCGGCTTTGTGGGAGGCTGTGGTTGAGGCTCTTGATGGCAGCAGGTATGGATTTGGCCTTTGCTGTTGTCCAGTGTCTGGGGACCTTGCATCCTGCAGGCCGGGTTTGAGCAGGACCTGGAGGGCCAGCCTGCACACAGCCCACCGGAGCAGTTGCTGCAGGACAGGCTGCATCAACTCTCACCCTTCTTTTTCACGACCCACACACCTCAAACCCGGTTCTGAGTCTCAAGCTCATTTGGGGCTTCCATTTGCATGTCACAGGCAAGAAAACTGAGGCTCAGTGAGGCGGAATGACCTGCCGAAACCACGCAGCTGGTGTGTGGCCGCCTTTGATGCTCACTAGTCAGAAACAGCAGTCACCTGGCACAGCCTCCCATTCCCATTTGACAGGTGAGGGAGCTGAGGTCCTGGGCGGTGAAGGACTTGACAGATGGGACAGAGCTGCTTGTTGGTGGGGACAGGGCCAGGAGCCACGATTCTGAGTCCTGCTGTCCTTACACAGGCCATGCTGCCTCTTGTTTGGGCTTTTCCATTTTTGTTTTTTTTGTTTTTTACCCCCTCTCTTTTGTTTTTTAATCATGGTTTGATTCAATTCGCTGTACTTGTAAATAGATCTGACTGAAGAACAGGTCATGGTCGTCTTAGGCTAAGTGGCTTAACATTTCAGTAGATTAAGGGCCCTCGGGTGTCTCATCATCCTCTGCTGTCAGCCCTTGTCTACCTCACCCTGGGTGGGAGGAGAAGGCAGTGTCCAGCTCGGTGCTCGCTCAGTAAGTACTGGTTCTCCTGTCCTTACCCCCGTCTTTCATTTCCTCCCCCTTGAGTTTGCTCAGCAAAGTCTAGTCTGCAGCATGCTCTCCTCTTGTAGTGCCTGATGGGTTAAAATGACACGAATAGTAGCAAGAATTACAGGAGTTCTTATAGGAAACTTGTCCGCCAGTTCTTTCTCATTGATAAATGAGCTCTTGACAAGTCACGTGTGCAGCCGGCTTCAGTTTCAAGAAGCAGCACGGGCTGCCTCATCCCCTTGTTCCAATTTGTTTCGGCTCTGGGCCTCAACACTTTCATGCCCCTGAGTGATGTCATTCCTTCCCTTCCTCTCAAAGTGTTACTTGCTCAGAAAACCAGAATATCCCTACAACGCTGAGAATGACTGTGCAAAGTCCCAGGGAACAGCCCCTGTTTGATTCAGCAGCTTGTTTTACTTTTCTTTTTTCTTTTCCCTCTGTTAAGTGTCATGAGGGACCCTGTGCCACTTCATTCAGTCAAGGGCACAGGGGGTTCCCTTTCTAGCTAGGTAATGTGACTGCTAGTCCTCCAGATGTGGGTCTTCAGTGGCCTTTAATTACCTGAAGGACTAGGCCAGGGAATGTATGTTCATCCCAGTTACTGAAGAAAACATCTCTAAGGACACAACCGTACTCTGCAGTGAGGGATGCAGAATGGGGTGAACAACGCGGGATGGGGTGCGCGTGCCCTCTTTAAGGACAGCAGGGGCTTTATTCCTGCAGCAAGAACGTATTGCTCACCCCCGAGAGCCTGGCACAGCCATATGTCAGCCGTGTGGTTTTGCCAGGTCCTTCTGCCTCTCTGAGCTTAGCTTCCTTACCTATCACGTGCCAATGGGCACGCCAAGTGAGCATGAAACTCAGTAATGGACTCCAGTGTCCAGCAGCCCCATCTCAGGAGCGAGGCGCTTGGAGGATTCGAAAGTGTGTTACCCTGTGCCCAGCAGCTCATGCTGTCCTTGTTAGCCAAGTGCTGCATAAGGGCCACTCTTCTTGGAATTGTGCTCGCTAAGGACTTGAGTGCCTCTAGCGTCACTCTAAGGTGCCCTGCCTTACAGAGCCTTACATCTTAACCTTCCACCTGAGTGGGCAGAATAAGAGTTAACTTCTCACGTATCACGAAGAAAGAAAGTGAGCCTAGCAGAGTTCTGTAGCTTGACCAGAGTTCTGTGGCTCACGGAGCTGGGCCTGGAAGCATTGCCTCTGTACTCAGAGTCCCGTGCCCTTCACCAGCCTTGTTATTGACTCAGCCAACAGACAGTGATGGGGTTCCTGCTGTGGCAGGCTCTGGGCTGAAACCTGAGGTGACTGAGGCAGGTCACACCCAGACCACACAGGTGGAGGGGAGGGCTCCCCACAAACACCCTGTAATGGGCTTGGAGAGAAGGTTGGGCTGTGGTGGTGGGGCAGCAGGAGGCAGAGGCCCCAGGAGAAGGGGCAGAGGACACAGATCCCAGCTGGTGTAGCAGGAGGACAGCACAGCTCCTCCAGGCCTGGGGGTGCTCTGGCTCTCCTGGGAGGCACTTCACCTTGTTCATGGCACTGGCTCAGCTGCCCATCCGCATGGTAAAGGATGGAAGGCAGTGATTTCATGTTCTGCCCCACCCTCTCCAAGACACCCTCTCCCCTCCCCACTCCCTGCCTGCAGGGGAACCCCCATGCTGGGTTTCAACTTTAAGTTCCAGTAGTGTTTGGCCTGGGGTACCTCAGGGTCAGCCATACAGAGAAGGGGTGCATTGCAAACCTAGTGTCTCTGCTTCAGTGTTTGGTCAATTTAACTGAGAAGACAAATACTTGCAGGATAATTATGATGAATTTTATCATCAGATCCTGGAGTAGAAGGGTCAGTGCTTAAGACGAAGACTTTGGAGTTAAGCAGATGGGGCTCAAGTCCTTGTTTTACCCTTCCCAGCTATGTGACTTTGGGCCTAGGCCTGAGTTTGTCCCTCTGTAAAGTGTAATAACAGTAGTGCCCACTAGTAGGGATGCTCTGAGGCTGCAGTAAGCATAGGGCATGGCACTGTTGCTCTGGCTATTCTGATTTTATTCATGCTCTGTTAAAAGGTAGACTCTGTGTCACAGACTCGGTCTGTGTATTGAAGGTGGTGAAGGCATAGCTGTCTTTTGTCAATTATCTTTCAGTAGGACCAGGAGACCTGGGAACCTGGGCTGAGGGAGTTAGTTTAAATGTTTCACTGCCGTCTGGGAAGCGTATGTCTCCAAACATGTCCTCTTATTGAAACTCCAGACTCTCTCTCCAATATCAGCTTGGTCTGGGAATGTATGGGCTCTTGAAGTTCCTAACCAGCTTTTAACTTTTATCCTTTAAACTCGGATGACTGACTTAAACGGCAAGCAAAACCCATCCCTGCGTGAATTAAATTCCCTTGTTACAGCAGATACTAACCTTGTCTGTTGGCTAAAGGATTCAGCTCCCTTCTCAACCCTTCTCTTGACTCATCAAAGGACCTGGCAGAAGGCAGCACCTCCCCAGATGTGCATACGTTTGCTTCTAGCCCTGTCTACAGATCGCTTTTGTTGCATCAACAACTGAAGTTATGAAGGTTTAAAAATGCATGCAGCCTTCCTGAAGACCTTGTAGAATTACTGTTTTCCTCCCATTTCCTTTGCTTCATGGGAGGGGGAAATGGAAGCTCTGGGAGGAAGGACTTGCTCGAGCCATCAGGAAAATCACTGTCAGCGGCCAAGGTCATGTTTAGGTTTTCTCTGAATCTTGTGTATTGGGTGGTGAGTTATTCTTCTGCTATATATGAAACTCACTTGTGCAAATAGTAAACACAGGATAAAGATACTCTTTAAAAAAAGGAAAATTGGAGATTTCCAGTGTGGCCAGTTTCTTTTTACCTTCAAAATACTGGAGCATTTGGTACTCTTTAATCTCCTTAAGAGTTATGTAGAATTTTAGAGTTTACGAAACTTTTTTGCATATATAAATTCATTTGGCATGCAGCAGGCAGGTGTCTCATTGACCAGAAGCTGAGAGTCTGACTACAGTGATACCAGACAGCCGGATTCAAGGGTTGCAAAGGAACCGAGGTGCACTGAAGATTGTGGAATGAAAGCAAGAAAGTTTCATGTTAGGAAGGACTGGTGTGAGAGGGCAAAGCTGTCCCCTGTCACCTGTGGTGTCACAGAGAGTGTACCAGGGGGGCAAACCCACACCTGTATCTCACCCTCACTGGCTGTAGGATCTTGGGCAAATACTTGTTTTAGTTCCTTTGACCCTCAGTTTTCTCATCTGGAAAGTGGGACTACTACTAACAGCATGCCAACTCACAGGCATGTGAGAGGTTGAATGAGAAGAGCCCATCCGTGTCGTGCTCAGGGAGGTGGGAGGTGGAGGCCGGGGGTGAAGCTGTGTGTGGGGCAGTGGGGATGGAGGTAGCCCTTTGGCGGGGTTGTTTGGCCCACATCTGTGTGTTCCCTTCCATCCCGCAGGCCTGGCTTTGGCCAGGTGCTGGGAACTCGGCTGTCCTTGGGCAGAGGCACCCTTGGGGGTGGCACATCTTTGTCAGCACATCTGCATGTGGGGAACAGGAAGGTGGGCGGTGACATGGGGTCACAGGTCAGGGGAGAGTCTGGCTTTGTCTCTTGCTCTCCAGTGAAAATCCTGGGGGTGAGTCATCAGGTAGAGGCTCCTGGGGTGGGAGCCAGAGTCTGTCCCCTGGGTAGGCTGGGCACCAGCTCTGGGGACCAGGTGTGTGTGCAGGTGGGACGGGAGGCCTCTGTCTGCCAGAGCACTGCACAGGGAGTCTTCGTGGCGAGGCGGGAAGTAAGTGTGGGGCAGGAAGATGACAATACAGATGTAAACATGGGCCAAGGAGACCACAGAAGCTGTGCTGGGAGGACGCTGACAGCAGTGCCAACCGCAGGGGCTGCTCACACGCATCATGGGCGCCGATGCCCGGGGCCCTCCCATGCATACTCTTCTACATGTTCTTTATCTAAACCTGCCAGCGGCTCCCAGAGCAAAAGGATTATCACTTTCATTTTAAAGACGAAGAAACTGAAGTGAAGTGAACTTGCTCAAGGGCTGCTAGCATATGGCCGCGCCCTGCCTTGGGTCATGGTCTCCTGGGTACAGGCAGTGGCGGTCATGTGCTTCTTTGAAAAAAAATTGTTGTTTGCATACAGTACAATTCGCTCCTTTGGTGTTTGGTGCTATGAGTTTTGACAAATGCATAGATTGAATGGGCTTTTAAAATTTTTATGTGAAAATTTGAGATCATTTAAAATTCACATGTAACTGTTAAAAGAGAGAAGTCCTGGATACCATTCAGCCTATCTCCGCCTCTAGCAGCGGCTCACAGAACTGTCATTCAGGGCCACAGGTGTGAGAGTGACGTTGGTGACTCAAGATACAGTATACAGTGCTTCTCTGCCACCCAACCCCCTCCGGTTGGTTTCTCAGAGTCACACCCGCTTCCCTCCTACTCAGTGCCTGCTCCCAAACCCCTGGCAGCCCCCAATCTATCCTTCATTTCTGTATTTTGTCATTTCAAGAATGTAATGTGAATGCAATAAATAACCTTTGGGGATTGGGTTTTTCACTCAGCATAATACTCTGGAGAGTCACCTGAGTAGGTATCAATGGTTCATTCCTCTGTAGTGCCAAGTGGTACTCCACGGCACGCCTGTACTACAGTGTGTTAAACCATCGCCTGTCGAAGGACATCTGGGTCGTTTCCTGGTTGGGTTGTTATGAACCCAGCTGTTGGAAAATTCATGTGCAGGTTTTTGTGTGAATGTAAGTTTGCACTTCTCCAGGATGGATGGCAAGGGGCACATTTGCAGGGTCACGTAGTAGTTGCTTGAGTGAGCTTTTGAAGGATGCATTTAGGATGGAGAGGCAGGTGTGGGTGGGGAACACAGTTCAGGTGGACGTTGGTGGGAAGTTTATGCCTGGGAGTTGCTCCACTTGATTTAACACAAGCTCACTCCTTATGCCCTGGATGAGTTGCTTCATTTGTCTGTAAAATGGGGAAAACAACCTGTCATGTAGCCAGTGTGTATAAAGCACCTGGCATGCAGTAGGTACTCAGTAGTTAGAAGCTTCTTAATGTGGGTTAAAAAAAAAAACAACCAGGCCAGAGCATGATCTGTGCCCCAGAGGTAGCCTCTGGGAGGCCTTCATCTTGCCATCTGTGGGCTCTGGGGCACCCACTTTTTACCTTGGGCAAAACCATATACCCAGTTGTCTTATAAAGGCCAAGCCCTTGGCTTCTCCCTGAGAAGTCCCTGGCTCCATTCTCAGACTGGGTTCTGAGTCTCTGGGCTGGCACAGACATTCCCCAGTGAACTTGGCCAGGCCCATGCCACAGATCAAAGGAATCCCATGGAATTCCAGGTTGTGCCAGGTTCTGCCGGTCTGGATTTGTCTCACAAGGTCTGAGAATGTGTCTGGATCATTTCAGGTGTTGCTATGATTTAGCCCAATTCCAGAAATGTGCATTAAGCTCTTGCTGTATTCAAGGCACTGTGCTAGTGTTGCAGAGGGTCCAGGAAAAATCCCTTTCTTTCAACAGATCAGAGTAGCCAAATTCAGCCCCTCGGGGGGCCTTCTATATCTGTCAGTGCAGAATGAAAAGTCCACATTTGGTCTGGCATTCAGAGCCTTTGGTCTGGTTTGAATCTCTCTCTCCAGCTCCTTGTCCTCCAGCTGCCCCCTCTCTGCATACCCTTTGCTCACCATCCCTATACACCGTGTATGGCGGCAGGCCACCATGCTTTGCTCACTCTCCTCCCACTGTCTAGGTTCCTCTTCCCTTCCGGTTGAAATCTTGCCTATTTCCTCTTTAATCAGAAAAGCAGAGGCACTAGATGAAATATTCAAACAGCATATAATGTTGTGCAATCAAAGCATCATTTCCTTCAGAACCACAGGCCCTTCCTTGAAGCAGCCATGGTTATGGGACCATGTTGGCCCCCTCTCCTTGATGTTTTCACTTTGCAGCATATCTTGGAGCATTTTGTGTCTGCACCATTAGAGCTGCCTTGTTAAAACTGTGCTAAAAGCGACATGGTATTCCTTTTCATAGCTACACCATGATTGTGAACAGTCCCCTCTGATGGCATCTAGGTGTCCCCACTCCTGGGCTCTTACAGGCAGTGCTGTGTATTTTTGGCTTCCGTGCAGAGGGGTCTGTTTGCAACTCAGCTCCAGCACCCCTCCTGTCTGCCTTGAGGAGATGGGCCTGGTTCACAGCACTCTTTCCTTGACCCCTGAGGACAGAGATTGTGTCGACCTTGTTTCTCCATTCGTGCCTGCAGGCTTGCCGACCACCAAGTTCCCAGGAGCTCACAGTGTGCCGTGCCTATGCCAAGTACTGCCTCTGAGCCTGGTCTCCTGGGGGGTTCCAGCGGGGATGGAACCCAGATGCCTGCACCCCTGCCTCAGTCTGGGCTGTGCTTGGCACCCGTCGACCGCATCCTGATGGGCTAGCGTGGTTCCTTGGCAGTGGACTTCATCATTGTTCTCACGGGCCACCTCATGTTTCAACAGCATCCCCTCTTGATGGAATTCCCCTTTGAAAATATTTGAGTACTTGAGGGTCGTTGCTGAGAAAGGATCTGGCTCACAGGCCCCCCCCCCCCATGAAAATAGTGGGAGTGGCTGCTGAGCGCGTCCTTTCACAAGCTCGGGTTTCTCATGGAGCCAAGGGCAGGAGCCGTTTTCAGGTGAGGCAGTCATCCTCCGAGGCAGGCACTGTTGTCCCTATTTCATGCAGAGGGAAGCTGAGGCTTAGCGAGAAAGGAACTAGGCAGAGGTCACTCAGACAATACATTTCAAGAGCTCGGATGCCAACCCACGTGTCTTAGGACCCGAGCATATAACCGCTGTACCCTCCTGCCTTGTTAGGGAAAGGACATGGGGTAAGGGCTGGTCACCCCTGGCCTTTGGCCAGCGGCTGGCTGCCCCAGAACTGAACGTGGTCGTGCCCAGAAAGGACATGGCTGCCATCAGGCCTCGCTCCGCCACGGATGCAGCACAAAGGGTCCCTTTGAAGGGAGAGTCCACGAGCACCGTCCCCACCCCCCCGGCCTGCCCCTGGCCCCACTCCGAGCCCCACTCCGAGCCAAGCATCCAGGGGGCTGGCGGGCATTTCTGGCTGGGCTCTCGGGCCAGAATGCAGAGGAGTGGTCTCAACTTCTTTCCTGGAGCAGATGCCTGTTGGTCAGAACGTGCTGCTTCCGGGCAGATGTGGTATCACAACTGTGCGTCAAGTCGCCCAGGGTGACCTGGGAGCCTGCAGACCCCACCGTTCTCCCTTCCCCACAGTCAGTCCTTCAAAAATGTATTGATTTCCCTCCTCCCCTTCCCTGCTTGTGCACTTTGGATGAACCTTGTTTTCGAAGAACAGTAGAAGGTAATTTTCCTCTGTTTGCCAGCTGGCCTGTAATTGAGCAATTTCAATAACACCCACTGTAAAGTCTAATCGAAGTAAACAGGAAAATATGATTTACAATCTGGATGGCAAGTAAACACCAGGGTGCAATGAATTTCTACACAGATTCTAAAACATTTTCCTGCACTGTGCAGTTGGTTTTTGATTGGGAACTGCCTTTCCATTTTTTTTTTAATTACTACCCTCGTCGTTTTTACTTTTGATGGTGATCTTCAGGTTCCTTGTATCCATGTGACTTTCTTTGAAGGTGTAACCATGGAGGGATGTGATGGAAAAACAGAGAAATTAGTGAGGTGTGACTTTTCAGAGCCGGACTAAAAGCTGTACTCTTTCAGCCTTTGCTTGGTGGGAGATGGCTATGGGGAGGAGGTGCTGGTGGGCTGTGCAGAATACGAGGGAGTCTCGTCACTGCTGGGAGCTCAGAGTGTGTAGGCAGGCCCTGCCAGGGGAGTGCCTTGCTTTGGCTCATTCTGTGGAAGGAGACCAAGCTGCAGAATCCCCTCGTGTTGCAAATGTGTTGTTATTGAAACGTGATGCTTCCAAGGATGGGACGTATGTGCCTTTCAGTGGAGCCTCCTGATCCTTCCAGTAGCTTCTGTTCATAACTGGGTGGGGGACAGTAGCCACCTTGGTCATCTTGGGTCCCCTGCTGCCCATTTGCTGCCTGAGCGATGACCTCTTCAGTTTTGCCTGGTGTGTATCTAACCCTCAGCCTACCTTGGGTGTACACTGAAGCTGTCTGTGAAGCCAGCTCAGTGCAAAATGTCACATCACTTGAGCACACTTTGGAACAGCAGCTTGTGAGCAACCCAGACCCTGAGATGTGTCTTCAAAGTGCCGTGTGGTCGAGCTGAGCTTCACTGTTATACCTACCAGGGTGTTGATTTTAGGGAGGCTGGCGGGGGGTGGGGTGGTGGTTCTGGCCTTTGTACCCCCTCTAGAATGCATCTCTTACAGTAGGGGTTCCACTGAGGATCCCAGTGTGGGCAGCCCTCAAGGCTTGGTCTTCCTTATCCTGAATCCCTTTGCCTTTCTTTTGTCTTTCCAGGGAGTTGAGCACACTTGGCCATTTCCTGGAAGAGCCCAGCCTTGAAGGTGTTGGGGGGCTGATGGGGAGCTGCTTCTGCTGACATCATGCACCTGGGAGGTACCCAGGAGGCTGCCTCTGCCCTAGTCTGCCCACTGAAGATGGCTCGTGCCCACCCTGGGACAGAGCCTAGCGCCTGAGGACCTTACCATGGTGATGATCCTAAGGAAAAGCCTCAGCGACCAGGGAGCTGACTCCATAGCAGGCAGAACCTTCAACCCTGAGCTGGTAAGGACTTCGTGGGCCTCATTTCTCTGATGACCATTTTTGAGGCCTGATGTCCAGGTGGGGCTATAGACTGAGCACACAGGCTTAGCAGACGGAGTCCAAAGTGCCCAGGAACAGAGCTCTGGGAGATGCTGCCGGCCAGGGCAGTGGGGCAGAGTGACCCAAAGCCTGGCTAAGTGCTTACAAGAAGTAGCCAGAGGAGGTCCTCTGGTGAGTGAGAAGGCCAGCACCCTGGTAAATAATGCCAAGCACGGTTCTGCCACCCCTGCCAGGCTGAGACCAACATTCCTTCTGGTCTCCACCCAGTGAGGGGAGGTGGTTTCCAAAAGGGGGTGGTGTCCCATGTAGGGGCTGTACCTCCAATGCCTCAGGAATGTCAAGAGTGGGAGATGGTGGAGAAAGAAGGTGCAGTTTGGTGGCCAAGGTGGTGGGCTGCAGTGACAGCCGCCCTCAGCTGCCGTCTGCCCAAGTTGTTCTCTGACCAAGTGGCCTGATGGACTGGGCCAGAGGCTGACAACCTGACCTTCTCAGACTGAGAACAAAACAGCCGCCTAACCCCCACTTCCAGCCCTAATTCCTCTGCAGTTAGCGGGCCTGCCCCCTGCAGAAGGAGCAGGAAGAAGTCCCACTCAGGTGGAAGCACTCCTGTGGAGGAGGTTTGCTGGGTGCATGTCCAGGCCTCTCTGCAGCTTCTGTGCTCAGCAGAAGGCCCACTGTCTGCAGGCTCATCACCTAGCGCCGCTCCTGGCACCCTTCACAGCCCCTGTGGGACCCACACTAGCACCCTCACGGGTGGTCTTCCCCAGGCCCACCACATTGATAACCAAGCTAAAAGCAGACAGGTGGGGTCTCAGTCCTCACGGGAGCGTAAAAGCCCCCGAAACCTGAGGCCTTCACAGCGCTGTGCGTGTGCTGGGCCCTGGGCTGGAGGAGTTCCACAAACAGAAATAAATCAGGCCTGTGCCCATCATGCTTCCTCCCAGTCTGCATCCGTATATGCCTGTAATTAGATGCCCTCTCCCCATCCCCACTGCCTGCGCTCTGCTCCTACCTGCTGCCCTCCCACACCTGAGTTCTTGGGATACCTGGTCTCCTGCTTCTGGCTCCTTTGGCCTCTTCTCCACCTGGCAGCCAGAGGGAATACAGGGAGATCTGTCCCTCCTCTGCTCAGAACCTTGTACTGGCTCCCCATCTTAGGCCTGGCAAGTGCCAAAGCCCTTACCAGGAGGGGGGAAGCCCCGTGACCTCTGGCTGCCGTGACCACTCTGCTCTCCTCAACTCCCCATTTGCTCTGCTTAGGCCACACCAACCTCCAAGCACCAGCCTGCCTCAGGACCTTTGTACTTCTGTGGCCTGGAACACTGCCCCTTAGCAGGACTTTCTCCCTCTTCCCTTTCTTCTCTGGTCTCCCAACTGAAATTTAATTACCCCACCATTCCTATGTGTGCCACTGCCCCCCAACTTTCTGCCCCCTTTCCATGTCTCTTTTCCCTCTTAGGTACTTTCTAATCTAATAAAATATTTCTAGTATTTTAATCTTGTTTTTCGAGTGACTCTTGCAGTAGAATGTGACCTTCATGAAGCAAGGAATTTTGCCTGTTTTGCTTGTTGCTGAATACCCAATCCCTGAAACCAGGGCCTACTGCGTGGCTGGTGCTCAGGGAACATTTGCAGAGTGAATGAGTGTGGGTACCTGCAGCCCGGCTGCCCCTCAGTTCATCATTGTTTTAGACCCTCTCCGGCTGCTGCTCGTGTTCAGGGCTGAGGGGATGCAGGCCTGCTCTTGGTGGTGTTTTCCTGCTGAAATCTGAAGAACAATCTAGAGTAGCTTTGACCGGAACAGAGTGACCTCCACAGTGAGGGCCATCTGGAGGTCCCAAGGGAGGGACCAGCTGTGTCGGTAGCCTCAGTAGCTGCCGGTGAACTTGGGCCCATCTCAGGGAGGGCCCGGCTGGGGTTGGCTGTGGTGCCTGGTCCTGGGTATGCGCGCCGGCGGGCAGCTGGGCTGCTCTTGGAAGAGATGTAGCCCAGCAGCCTCCAGGCCTGCCAGGGGAGGATGCGCCTCCTCAGAAGGTAAAGGTCACGGGATCCAACGGTCAAGGTCGGGCTCTGCTGCGCTCCTGCTGCTTTACAGTTAGGCTCTGCCCTTTCTCCCCGCACGGCCCTGTCATGGAGTCGGGGGCCCAGAACCCCTCAGCCCAGCGCTCATTCCTCCTCTTCCCTCTCAGGTGGGCAGGTCCGCTGTGAGGAGCAGCCCCCTCTGGAGCAAGGCTTTCTCATTTGTCCGTTTGGTGGTGCATCCCAGAGTCGGCCACACTTCTGGCCTGGTCCTGTGCGCCCAGCGAGAGTGGAGGCCCGGGTGGGCATGCAGGAAGGTGGGAGCCCGCAGCCTGGGGGGAGCGACGTGGTCGTCACCCTCCCCTCCTGGAGCATCCCCACCCCCACCCGTTCTGAGGGGCAGCAGCGGTCCGTCTCTACCCTGTTATACAGACAGGAAACGGACTCAGAGGGCCCAGGGGATGGGGCCCTGGGCCACAGCTGGCCGGCAGGGTGGCAGGATGCAGAGGTTCCGCAGAGGCCTTCATGCAAGCCCTGCTGAGCTCCTGTCGCTGCGGTCCTCTCGGGACTGTAGGCCTCGGGGAGAGCCAAGGACTGTCAAAAACCAAAGACCAAAATAATCTGCGTATGATGACATCCGTGAGGCAGAACATAAAATGGACCCATGTGAGGATTTGTTCTGGACAGCCAGCAGGGCGGAGAGGAAGGGCTGGGGGTTTGCCTCGGCTTCCTCAGCTGGTAACATCATCCTCCCGTAAATACCATCAAGATAACAACAGGAAAGATGGAAAAACATTTCTCTTTTGTTTTCTAATCAGACTAAGAAGATAACAGAAGTGGGGGGTTTAAGACAAAAAAGAAAACAAGAAATCACCACAGGCCACTTTGGAATTGTGGGAGGAGGCCCTGAGGCACAGCCGTGAGGAGAGAAAGTCTCCAACTGTGGGCGAAAAGTCGCCTGGGGCCGGGTCGAGGTAGGGGCTTCAGAAACACTGGCCAGCTCCTCCCTGCCCTCATCGGGTTTGTGTGATGGTCTCTTGTTCTCCTTTTTCTAAAAACCGATGCTGGTGACAAGTGACTGCCCTGCTTCCAGGAGAGGCGTAGGAAAACAGCGGAAGGACTGACCAGCCCTCAGTGGTGTTGCCTTCCTGCTGAGGGGGCCTCCCTGGCCCAGGGAGAGACGCCTGAGGCCCCGTGCCCTGGCCCTGGCCCTGGCTTGGCTTGGCTTGCACAATGGGCAGCCATGCTGCCCGGTTCCCCTTTCCCCCTCTGCCGGTTGCTTTCCTCTGCCGAGTGGGCTCTTCCTCCTCGTGTTCTAACATTAGCTGCTGCTGGAAGGCAGCCCAGACGTTTGACCTCGGGGGCAGTGTTCCCCAGCTCCTTCCCGCACGCCCACGCTCGGGCCGGGCCTCTTCTCGTGTGCCAGAGTGGCCATCTCCCTCCCTGCTCTCCAGCAAGTCCCCCCACCCTCTCAAGGGGGCTGGGGGCACACTGCTCCAGGGTGGAGAGCTGGCTGTGGCTCCAAGCTGCCTCTTGACTCGGCCTCGAACCAAGCTGACACTGGTTTTTGGAGCCAGTACTTCCTTCTGCGCTTGTCAGATTAGGACGCCAAGGCTGTGACTTGCCCAGTCAGAAGAGGGAGTGGCCACGGCAGGCCTTGGGCCCAGCTGCCTAGGCCCCGAGGGTCTTCATACTCCCGGTCGCCCAGAGTTGGCATGGGGATCAACAGCCTCAGCGAGGATCCCTGGCAGGACACAAGCCGGCTTGAAGTAGAATTCAGAAGTGCCCAATCTGATGCCTTCCCTTCAGGCAGGCAAAGACACCAGGGGCCGCCTGCACCTTGGCCAACCCTGAGGCCTGGGGAGCCAGGGCTGGGCTGTGTCTCCAGCAGCGTCTTTGAGAGCCTCCACCCAAGGGCCCTTGTCCCTTCTCAGCTTCTCTTTTTCTTCTTGGGCCTGGCTCTCCCTTCTGCTTTCCACCGCCGCAGTCTGTGTTCCTTCTCAGAGGCTTGTTCCCCTCAAGTGCGTGAGTGTGCAAGTCCGTGTTGTGTTCTGGTCCGTTTAACACTGTGTCAGGAGAAGGATGAAGGTGTGATGCCTTTGTCAGTATTCTGCAGGAGAAAGTTAGGAAGAAACACCATCGTGGCCAGAGACGAGCTCTGCCGTTCTCTGTCTGAGCAGGTTCCCCATTAAATAAAGACCTGAATTGTGTCTTTATTTAAATCAGGGCTTTATTCTTTCATCAGACAGATGGTCCCTGAAGTCTCGATTTGATTTCCAGCATTTGGAGGATCTGATTCCAAAACTTTCTCCTGTGATCTAAGGAATCTCCCAGGGACCAGGCCCTGCCCTGGGGTAGGCTCAGACTAGGCATTACAGTGGGAGAAATACAGGGGGAACTGCTCATTGTTCTGTTTCACTGCAGACACTGGCCAAGGCCTGGGTGCCCACTACTGCCCATACACTGAGTGTCTTGTGAAACCGGAGGGTGAGAGTCTCCCCATGCCTGTGGGCCTCACCACATAGTGATTAACTCATCCTTCCCACCGCGCACACAGAGGGTCTGAAGGGTCAGGAAGACTGGCTGCAGATTGGTACAAACCAGCGGTAGTTTTGTCATAGATGAGGTATACTGGGAGCAGACTGGCCAACCTGGAGCTCAGTGGGGAACTTGGTGTTGGACCCAGGGAGCAGTCAGGGTACAGGCCTCACATCCTCGGAAGCTGCTGAGAACATGTTCTGGACTGCCCACTGCCTGGCCAGCCTCACAGACAGGGCTCAGAAAGCAAGACGGGCACCCTGATCCTATCTTGAAGACTGGCATGAAATTAGCCAGGTTTCCTCCGTTGTAAGCAAGGGAGACCATCTCTGGCTAATTTATACCAAAAGAGAATTCACTGAAGCAGTGGGAGAGGGCTGTAGGACTGGAGAGGGGTTGGTGAATGAGAACTCAGAAAAGGCAGGGAGAGAGCAGCTGAGAGGATTTGGAAGCAGGTACTTACGGCAGGCTCAGGGCCCTCCACTGAGTGAGCTAGCCTCACAGCCCTTGGTCCAGGAGTCAGGTCGAGGAGTGTCTGGTCAGCCTTGCCTGTGTCCTGTGCCCACCCCATGCCGGGGGAAATCGAGGGACAGTCTCACCAAGACACTATCCAATGTGGGAGGGGAGAAGTCCCAGTGCAAAAGTGGGGTGCTGTTAGCAGAAGAAGGTGGGCTGTACCACCAGGCCGTGCATTTTCAGGTGCTCAGTGAGGGGGCATTAGTGGGGTGCCCCTAGAACAGGACGCAGAGAAGGTGTTCCTTCACGTTGTAAAATCTTGGTGTTGAGCAGTCGCTGGTCCTCCTGTGTCCTTGTGTGCAGAATCAGAGGCACATGAGGAGCTGGGGCTGGCCTGGGGTTTGACCCCAACTCTTTTTGGCTAGTGTTGTGCCCCTTCTGAAACTTGGCATGAGCCCAATGATTTTGGGAGGCAGCAGGTTCTGCCCAGGGGAGATCCTTTTCCACTGCCTTGCATCTGCTGGGCATGTGGCAGCAGGAACAAGACAGACTTGGGCTGACAGGTAGCCATAGCAGGCGGTCAGCAGTCACGTGGTGCCTGCTTGTGTTGGGGACATCGTGGACATGACAGCAGCCCCAGGAAGCCTGATTCTCACGGGGAGCAGAGAATAAGCCCAGAGGCAGATACTCTGATGCAGGCGGTGCAGAGGCTCCACAAGGCCACGTGGAGAGAAGCGTGGTGGGGAGGGCGCCGAGGAGGCCCCAGCACAGGAATGAGATGTGGAACCTGCCCTGCAAAGACGGCTCTGCAAAGTTTTTACTCTGGTTGCTGTGGGAAGTTGCCAGAGGGCGCTGTAAGCAGAGCTCTGTAGGTCCTGTAAGCAGAGCTCTATAGGTGCTGGGTGGGGACCAGTCAGGGTGGCCTGGTCTTTCCGTGAGGGCGCCGGTGGCTCGGAGTGGGGCAGTGTGGGGGTGAGGAGCATTCCCATCCCAAGTCTGTGGATGCTTCAGCCTGGGAAATGGGTCTGTGGCCAATGCAGATAAATCCTGGCTGAGAGAGTGAGTGAGTGAGTGAGGGCTGGGGGCCCCTGTGTGCTGCCCCGGGCTGCCCTCTGGGGGCATCTCTGGCATGTCCACCTTCCCTGGGTGGGCTGGGGCCCCTCTGTGTGGAGTGTGCCAGCTTAGGGGAAAGAGAGGCTGTGAGCAGAACTGCACCAAGAGCCAGGGGTTGGTACCCTGGTTTGCTTCTGGCTGATGCCTGAACCCCAAGCCCTGCTCATTGGCACCCACATGCTGGCGCAGCCGACAGGCCGCTCTGGATTCTCCACGTCTTCTGCTTTCCCCAGCCCCGTCCTGGTTTGGGTTTCCTGGGCTCCCAGCCTGGGTAGCTTTGCACCCCTGTGCAAGCGCGAGGGTGGCATGGGGCTGTGGTCCCCCAGTGGGTGTGTGCTGTATGCCGGGCACTCCTGTGGCGCTGGAGCGGTCGTCCTCAGCAGGCGAGGCCCTGGGCACCGGTCAAGCCAATTTCCTTCTCTGGACTCTCCCCGCTGGGAGCAGGCCCTGCCTGGCTTCCACGGCTGCGTGCTCAGCTGCGGGGGCCTCTTGAGTGTTTGCCACCCGCTCTCCATTCAGTGACTTTGTGGGCTTTCAGTGTGAATCCCTTTGCACTGACTGAGTCATCTGGGAGGGAGGCCGACCGCCATCTTGAACTCTTTCCAGACACTTCCATGGTTGGCTGCAGATTGGATGGTTAAGTCAGTGTGGAATCCAGGAAGGTGGCCTATCCTGAAAATGAAAGGACTGTTCTGAACTGAGGAAGGGGACTGCCTTGCCCCCTTCATTCTGTGTAAGCTCCTTCTGGTCCTTCAACACCAGTTCCAGTGTTTCCCTCAGAGAGCCAGCTGCCCTCCAGCACCTGTGGCCTGCCCACCTCCCCTGCAGTCCCACCCTATGTAGCATAAAGATTTGTCTCAGTGACAGTGTCCTCCGTGAAGTGCGAGCTTTCTGAGGGCCAAGGTGGGTGTCCTTCCCCTCTGTGTCCCAGGCTGGTCAGCTCGGACCCATAATAATCTGATTGGATGAACACATAGCTGACTGAGGGTAAAGATCCCTGCACTGAGCAGCTGGACACAAGGGTGGGGGAGCTGGTGCCAGGTACTTGCCACCCTCTCAACTGGGTGGGCTAGGTGTTCTGGTCTGCCTCACCCTCACCCTTCCAGGCCTTACAGAGCCAGGGCCTGGGTTCCTACCTACTTCTAGAACCCTGTGTGTGTCTGTCATTTGGGGTTCCTCTCAGAAGTTAGAGTTCTCTGTGACAAACTGATTCTTGGGGGGCTGACAGTTTCGTCACCTTGGGGTAATGGGCCCTGGCACAGCCTGCGTACTTGTGAGTGGATGAGCAGTTGAGTAAATGAACGAGTCTTTGGAATACTTGAAGCAGACCCTTGTTCCCGGGGCCCCAGTGGGCACAGTCCCTTCCTTACCAGAGGGGAGAGCAGGCCTCTTGACCTAGGCCTCAGCTAGCACAGGGAAGGCCAGAATGTTCCACCTCAGGTTACTCCGTCTCTGTGGAGCAGCGCCTGGGCTCGGGAAGTGCCAGGTCTCACTGGCCTGCTTCTCCCCCGATGGCTGTAGCGCTCCACTGAGGTTGGGCCTGGGGTTGCAGGGGAGATGCAGAGCGCTTGGAGTGCAAAGGGAGAGCATTGTGGAAATATGTGCCAAGGAGTTCAAAAGCCATAGCTCTGCGTTGAACCCAAATAGAACATTGAGTTTCTGTTTCAGTTCAGAGAGCGTGCCTTGGGGGGCCCCCCTTGAGCTTTACCTGCTGCTTCGGTGCAGAGAAGGAAGAGCTGTCCTTGTATTTGCAGGGAGGGGAGGACCTGGGATGGTAGGTGGGCCTCTCTGCTCTTCACTTGAGGTCCTTCTTGTTACCTGGGGCGCCCTCCTCTCCCAGTGTGGGCTGTGGGGAGGCCTCTTTTCAGCCCAGCTCAGGGAACTGTTTACATCACCCCTCCTGCACCCTTCTCCACACCACTCACATGGAAAAATCCCCTAGTGTCAGAAGTCATGGGGCTTCTTGTGTATTTTTGAAGCCCGTTAACTTGATGGACTCTTAATTCACTGGAGACGTCAGACAAAGAGTCCAGGCCTCCTTATGGGCAGATGTTGTCTCTTTTAATGCTTTCTTCTCCTTTCCCTAATCTGACATCGCCAAAAGGCAGTTACCCCTTTAATTGTGACTTTAGCAAGGGATCAGTGCAGGGTCATGTGCAAACGTGCTTCTTATGACTTGAAGAGTGAATAGCTTTTCTGGTTGTTTTCAGCACACGCCAAAGAAGATGAGTCAAGGACCGACACTTTTCTCTTGTGGAATTATGGGTGAGTAACCGAGGTGGCTGTGAGCGGTCCTTCTGGTCCTTCCCCAGGGCCTGAGTCCTCCAGGTGAGACGCTGGGAGCACTTTCTGGACACAGGCACCAAGAGCAGCCAGGGGGATGCTTCTCTGTGTGCTTTAACCATTTCTGTCCACCGATGCTGGGGAGAGGTGCCTGTGTGTGGTTCACAGATGTCATTTCCAGCCATAACATGGAGGGTTTCTATCTGTAATTAAAGTAATCGTGTTCATTTTTTTAATTTGGAAAATGTACTATAGCATAAAGTAAGAAATAAAAATCTCTCAGAGCCCTAATACCTAGTGATAATGCTGTTAATGTTTTGGTGCACTTTTCTGTTCTTCGCATTTCTTACATAGCCAAGACCGTGATGAACATATGATTATATAAAATTATATACAGACTGTTTTTTGCTTTTTCTCACTTAGTAGTAGTTCCCGTCATTTCCCCACAGTGTTAAAATCATCCCTTCCATGTGTTTGAAATGAGTCTTTAGTACTGCGCTGTGTGGATGTGTCAAAATGTATTTAATGGTTTAACTATTTCTTGGTGGTCGGGCAGAAGGGCTGTTTCATTTGCTGTCGTGATTAACAGTGACTAAGTGTCTAAGTCTTTGTCTGCCTTTGGTTTATTTGTTAGGCTAGTTCCAGAGTAGAATAGAGAGGCTGGAGGGCAGGAGCGTTTTTAAGGCCCTTGCTTCATATTGCTGAGATGCTGCCCAGGAAGGTTGCCTCGGCCCCTGTTCCCAGGCAAGCGTGAATTACCGTTTTCTATAAGCGGGCCAAGAAGATGACTGTATGGGTTACATTGATTACTCTGTGCTCCAGCTGATCAGGAACAGTTCCCCCTTTCACCGTCTCTCCATGATGCCGGCCCCCAAATCCTGCCAGAAGAGTTTCGGTACCGTCTGCATTGAGGCAGAAACCGAGCTCCATGGTGGGTGACCCCTGCAGGCTTCCAGGTTTCAAGTTTGTCTTCACAGGACTGTACCGAGTCTCCCCTGCCTTTTTCTCAGCCGCTTCCCTCTGCATGGGCCTTTCTTTTCCTTCTTTAGACTCGGTTCTTGTGGATGGGTTGATGAGGGTGGAGGGGTGCTGGATATGTCACAGTGAGCCCGGTATGTGCCAGGTTCCATCCGCGCAGCAGCTTCAGGGGTGGACGGGAGCACGCAAGTCACATAGGGGAAACCAAAGCCCGGCGAGGTGACCCCCCACGAGGTCCCTTGGCAAGCAGAGTTGGACCCACGTCAGGGTAGAAGGAAAATTGTTTTCTTCTCAGTCACAAGCCACAGCTCTGTGGGGCCCTGACCCGTCTTCTTCCTGCTGCCCCCAGAGGAAATGGGAGCTGGGAGGTCACCTGGCTTTGGTTTACCCGTGTGACACACTTCTGAGCCCTGTCCCCACGTGAGCTTGATTGAATACCTCGCTGGTGGTTAACGGCTTTTGGCAAACCCTCATACTGAGCTCCAGCTGAGCTGCCTTCCTTTGTCATGCCTGAGAAGGAGAGAGCTTTCAGCTCTAAACTGGGCCAGATCAGTACACTGGTCTGTGGAGATGCTGGTCTTGACCTCAAGGCTGTCCAGGCACTAGGCTTCGGTGGCCTTTGCTCTGAGTGTGTTGTAAAAGGTGGAGCTCTGGTAGGTTTGCGATGGGCCGTGTTGGGGTTCATATAATCACTCTGAACTACTTACTTTCCTAAGCCTTAGTTTCCTCATCTGTAAAATGGCTATTATGATAGCACCTTCCTCTAGGCTTGCTGTGAGGACTGTGGGAGGTACGTTTGTGAGGAGATAGGCACAGCGTGAGCACGCTGTGATAAGTGGAAAGGAGGGCTGAGATCTAAGTGAGAGTCCTGTTCCCTGCAAGGGGCCTCCACACCCAAAGGAACCACCTTGGTTTCCTTGGGGAGCAGGTGAAGGTGAGAGTCACCTTGTCAGGAAAGATCCTCAGGCCCAGGTGCCAAGACAGAGGCCCTGGGGGCCAGGAGCAGAGGCCTGTGGGGAGCTGCTCTCCTTCTGACGGCCCAGCAGCGTCTCTGTGAATCTGGAGCCCAGCAGCCTGCTTTCTACCCCGGAGGCTCCTCTCCCACCCGGGCTCCCGGGAGGGCCTGTGCTGCTTCTCCAGGCTCTCGCTTGCACGGTGGCTCTTCAGGAAGTACTCTGTCTCTCACGGGCCCGTCTCCCTCCTGCTCTGCGGCCAGCGCCAGGCACTGTGGGCCATGGAGGAGCAGTCTCGGGGGGCATCTGTGAGGTTCCCCTCCTCCTGCTTGGCTTCTCTGTCTCCCACACGCTCTGCTTTGTTTGTCAGTACCTCCTTGGTTCAGGAAGACCCCTTCCCAGCTGACAGTGTGCATTGTGAAGGCTTTTTGTTCACCACGGTTCATTTCTGTGGCTTGTTCTAGTAGGTGTTTATTGAGTACCTACTATGTGTCAGACGGGGATAGAGTGAATTAGGCCCTGCCCTCAAGGGGGCTTCTGTTGTGTGGAGGGGAAAGATGAGGAGCAGTGAGTTTCCTGTGGAATGGGTCACCTTCCATGATGGGTGCCAAAAGCAGGCCCTCAGAGCTGTGGGCAAGCAGCCCACTTCCTGAGCCTGGCTGGGCTCCTCACCTTGCAGGCGGCAGGTGTTTGTGGGATTTACTGAGGCATCAGTACACTGGAGGTGCCACCCCAGCACCACCGCCCTCTCGCCCCCATCCCTCTCCTGCATGTGCTGAGGCAGGAATGTCAGCAGTCCAAGGCCTTCCCAGGCCTCTGTGCCAGTGGGAGCTCGGCTGACCGTCCCTGCCCATTTAACTAGTGAGTCAGGGTGTGGCCTCGCCCTGCGCTGTCAACTGGGAGAGCATCCCAGGCAGCAAGACTTCATCTTAGGTGTTTTTAATTAGCAGGGAAGAGAACACCCCAAGGATCCAGCCGGACTTTTCAGGAGGGTTTGGGTCCTTCCTGGGCTGGACAGTGTTCAGCAAAGATAAAATGTCATGTTATTATAACCACTGAACCCCTTGCCTGTCTCCTGGAGGTAAAGAACACATGTGCTGGCCCCCATCGGTGGAATTGTCCCCTTGATTGCTGGGGAGAGCTTGGCCCTGTGACTCAGGGCCATACCCTCCTAAGCCCCCATGCCAGGGTCCTAGCTGGAAGCCAGTAAGACTTCATGTTTCATAAATGTTTTTAAGAAAATCCTGGTGAGTGCCTTAGGTTGAGGAGTGCAGCAGCCTGTTTACTTCCTCTTAAAAAGATACCCTTTCAAGTAGCTCAGCCTCCTCTGCACCCACTTAGATGAAATGCCTTACTAATATAACCAAGTGCTCACAGCAGGTTTTTGAACTACTGCATGTATTGTTATTGTGAGCTGGATTACAGGCCCTCCCCCACCTGTGTCCTCCCCCTGCCCATCCCCAGTTTGGGAACTTGATACAAAGAAGTGGTTTTGTGCTTCTCTGATGTAGGGGAGCAAACAAAGCCAGAGGGAGGTGTGGATGGGGCGAGTAGGGCAGAGTGGAGCCCAGCCTCTGGGTGCCTGGCAGCCCAGTTGCCAAGGGGCTCCTTCTAGCAGAGACGATGCTTTCTCTCTTTGGTTTCCTTTCTCCCCTCCCAGACCATCCCCAGCATACCTTCTGTGCTGAACCAGAATTTCCTCTGCGAGCAGCTTCTCTGGGGGAAGAGCAATGCAGATGACTGGTTATTGTGTTCTTGACCCAGGAAACCTTGGTGAGGTGGCCGCTTCATGGGGGTGGCCCACCCACTGGTCAGCTGGTCTGGTAGGCTAGCCAGCCCTGTTGTGGCCATGATTTCTAGCGGGTGCTGCAAGGGGCTTGGCTGTGCCTGAGAGAATCATTCTGTGATGGAGAGGCAGGAGCTGCTTGCGAATCCTTGGTATGTAGCTCCCTCCAGGTCCTCCGGCATTTGCTCTGGGAAACACTTCTTCATGCCAGCCCAAGGTCACACTTGTGCTCGCTTAATTTTTGGGGGCACACAGGGCAAGTGGGGTGAGAGCAGGCTCCATGCACCACCCTTGGCTGATTGCTCCCATTAAATGCATACCATAGCACAGGGGCAGTGGACATTACGCATTCCATTTTCCTCACCACTCAGGTGAGAGAAGGTCTAGGAGTCGTGTGAGAAAGCTAACACAATACCATTGATTGCAGAAAGGCCACTAGGAGAAGTCATAGAAATACAAATAGAAATGGACAGAGAACAAAACAATTCATATGCTAAAAAAAAAAAATGCATGGAAACCCATAATTACTTTAGGAGTTATGGTAATAAATTATTTATTAATGTAAATTATTTCACAGGCAAAGAGCATAGAGGAAACTTGAGCAGAAGGATCATACATTATGTATAAAAAGGAATTGTAAAAATATTATAGCAGCCCTGCTTGTGCCACTTGGTTCAGGTTTGCCAGCATTTTAATTACAAGCCCTTACTTTCTGTGTTTAATTACTTGGCTGTTAAAGTCTCCTCTGTACATAAAAGGGTTGTTCCTGAGGGCACTCTCTGTATAAATTTCTACAGGGTAAACCAGTTGGCTGTGTTGAGCCATGCAGGACTGAAAGATTTCGCTTTGAGATTTGGTAGCTTTGAGGCTTTTAACTCCTCCACTATTTGTTGTTGAAAATGGAATGTGATTGTACCTTGTCTGAAGAAGCTGGTATTCGGAGGTTGGGCGTTTTCAATTTCTTAGAACAAACAAATGGCTAAAACAAAATGAACACCAGCAATGACAACAGGAGAGGTACTCAGGCCCACGTTCTGGTCTCTGTGCCTTTTTCCACCTCTCATATAGCCACTTTGAATATGAACATTGGCCTCC
This sequence comes from Smutsia gigantea, assembly GCA_032199065.1. Taxonomy (NCBI): domain Eukaryota; kingdom Metazoa; phylum Chordata; class Mammalia; order Pholidota; family Manidae; genus Smutsia; species Smutsia gigantea. The sequence goes on along the minus strand of JAVSCE010021615.1, from coordinate 69,333 downwards.
CGTGTCGGTCTCCTATAAGAAACTGCTTATTAAACAAAGTAGGCCAGAGTGAGACTCGTTTTCATTTTAAGACGTATGCATATGTATGCTTTTTTAAGATTTACTTTTCATTTTTTATTTTTTCTTATTGTGGCATATGTGTGATTTTTTAAATCTCTAAAATAGTTTAAGGTTTAGTTTAAGGCTTGTCCATACAGAGGGCCTTTAATTTTTTTCCTGGCACCATTTATTGGTTTCAGACAGTGTTTCTAGAATAAAGTGCAGAATAGAATAGGCACATAGTGAGCACATGGTAGCTGTTCATGGTGACAAGTGAAGGGATCCCCCTGGGTTGCCTCTTCTCCCAGGATGGCCTGCTTTGGGGCTGGGAGGGGGCCACAGTGGGGCCAGAGGACAGGGAGTGGTAACTGCTGGAGTGGCATTGGGTCCCACCTGCCGTGATCCATTTTGCTAAGTTGCCTTTCATGTGGAAAGATGGTCAAGTCGGGAGACAGCCTGGCCCGACGGCAAGAGCATGGCCTTGCCATTGCTGACTCTGCTGTTTGTGAGCTGTGTGTCTGTAGGAGAGATGGTGACATTCTTCTGAAGCTTGGTTTCCCCACGAGGCAGAGGGGGGGTGCTGTGACTCCCCGCAAGACGAGTCACGCGCCCGGGACACAGTGCTCATGCTCTTCTAGCTTCAGGAAGGGCCCCAGTGGGTCTAACGTTAGTTAGTTAACAGTTAATGTGCATTTATGGACAGTTTCCTGAATTGCAGTCCCAGCTGCCAGTTTTCTCGTCTGTATAATGGCACCCAGCTTTGCTGTGGGCTTCGGTTAAGTGGGAATCGCAGGCACCTGCCCATTTCCCAAGCTTTGGGGTGTACCCACAGCCGAGGGGAGAATCCGAAGGAGATGGATAAAACTCACCTTTCTGACCCTCCAGAACATTTGTTGCCATTGCAAATACTAGCTTTTTCTACCTATTTCTAAATGCCCCTGCAGGTTGAGGGATAGAGCAGGTCTGTGTCAGAGCAGAAAGGGCTGTCACAGGCCCCCGGGCTACCCCGCCTCATACAGGTAGGGACACCGAAGCCTGTGCACCCAGCACCCGATCTGATGTATTTTCTTCTACCTCCATATTATGTGAGGATCCCCCAGGCTTCTTTTCCTGAGAGACTCCTCAGAGCAGGAGCAGCTGTGGGGGGCCACCCCGCCCAGCTAATGAAGATAATGCCGCTGAGCCCTCCAGCCTCTCGGGCTTCTCTCAGCGCCCCCGGAGCTAGCCTTCCTGCTTCCCTCCACGGGCCCTCTGAGTTTTCTCTCCAGCCATACTGATTCCTTGTCCTCGTGCCGTGGCTGAGGGGCTGTGTTGCTGTCCCAGAACCCATCGTGCAAACCGACAGCTTACGATCCATCACGGAGGAGAGGGCATGCTCGGAGGCGGAGCCCAGGCAGGTAACGCCGAGAACCTCGATTTCTTGACACAGGTGCTCCAGTGGGCCGGGGGCTAGAAGGTTCTTTAAAAATGAATGACCCCAAAATATTTAAAGAGCTCATGCACCTCAACAAACAATAAGCAAATAAGCCAATTAAAAAATGGGCAGAGGAGCTGAGCAGACACTTTTCCAAAGGAGAAATTCAGATGGCCAACAGGCACATGAAAAGATGCTCCACATCACTAATCATCAGAGAAATGCAAATTAAAACCATAACAAGATATCACCTCACACTAGTCAGGATGACCACCATCCAAAAGACAAACAACAACAAATGTTGGTGAGGATGTGCAGAAAGGGGAACCCTCCTACACTGCTGGTGGGGATGTAAATTAGTTCAACCATTGTGGAAAGCAGTATGGAGGTTCCTCAAAAAACTCAAAATAGAAATACCATTTGACCCAGAATTCCACTCCTAGGAATTTACCCTAAGAATGCAGCAGCCCAGTTTGAAAAAGACATATGCACCCCTATGTTTATTGCAGCACTATTTACAATAGCCAAGAAATGGAAGCAACCTAAGTGTCCATCAGTAGATGAATGGATAAAGAAGATGTGGTACATATACACAATGGAATATTATTCAGCCATAAGAAGAAAACAAATCCTACCATTTGCAACAACATGGATGGAGCTAGAGGGTATTATGCTCAGTGAAATAAGCCAGGCGGAGAAAGACAAGTATCAAATGATTTCACTCATATGTGGAATATAAGAACAAATAAAAAAACTGAAGAAACAAAACAGCAGCAGACTCACAGAACCCAAGAATGGGCTAACAGTTACCAAAGGGAAAGGGACTGCAGATGATGGTTGGGAAGGGAGGGATAAGGGGGGGAAAGGGGGCATTATGATTAGCACATATAATTTAGTCGGGGGGGCACGGGGATGGCAGTATAACACAGAGAAGATAAGCAGTGATTCTATAGCATCTTATTACTACGCTGATGGACAGTGACTGTGATGGGCTATGTGGTGGGGATTTGATGATGGGGGAAGTCTAGTAAACATAATGTTGCCCATGTAATTGTACATTAATAATAGCAAAATAAAAATAAATAAATAAATGAATGACCCCATTGTGGGATAACTTATGTCCTTGCCCTGCATGTTTTCCTGTTTTCTTTTCATAAGATCAGTTTAGTAAAGCTGCCTTCAGAGAGACACCTCTTGAGTTTCCACTGAAAGGGTTGGTGAGCTTTTACCCCCAAATCAAGCATAGACTCCTTCAGCCCCAAAGCCAAGTTAGCAAAAGCCAGCCCACAGGGCAGGGGAGAGAGACTCATCGTCAGCATAAGTAGACAGGTGTGAAATCCAAGAATGAGTCAGCCGGTCTTGATTTGGCTGGAGGCCCACTCCCCAGGCCTGGGAGGCTACAGGAATCTTACATCAAGGGTCTGTGCTTCAGGTGCTTAACCTTTTCTTGAAACCACATTCTGCTGTGATTATGTCACCATAAGGCAGCCTCTGAAACAGCACAGAGATGTCCAGGGCTATAAATCTCTATCTTTCGAGCATAAGCCTGTAGTCCCTGAAGAATCTGGGTCCCTGGGAATTTCCCTTTAAGTTTAAGGGTAGAAATGGAAACAAGAACATTTGAGGGCAAATGCTACTTGTGTTCCTCTGAGTGTTTTCTTTCTTTGAGTTGTAGATCTGTGTACCTAGCAGTCTTCTGCCTCCTTGGTCAAGGGGTCACAGGACCTTGTGAGCGTGGCTCGGGGATCTAGGCTCCTGTGCCCCCATGTGCGCATCAGCTTCTCCTGTGCCTTTCCAGAAGCTTTAAGCTCAGATATCAAGCCTCAGCTTTGAAAGATACCTTGGTTCTGTGAGAGGACCACGTGGTGTATGTGATTTTTCTGTTTGTGTGGTTTACCTTCCTATCTGTAGGCAAAGCCCTGTGTGTTTTCCCATGTGTGTGTGCACACACACACACACAGTCACATCACACATACTTCTATGTATAATCTCAAACTTGTGAAAATAGGTTCTGCAGGGAGATGAAGGAAATTTACATGCATGGGAAGGTTAAAGCAGTGAGGATGGCATAGGACTTTCAGGGCTGTGCTGGTGCTTCAAGGCTGTGTTCCATTGTGCTGTGTCCACATCTGCTTGAGGCTTGGTGTTCGGAACGTCCCTGGGAAGCTTCAGGCCACAGCATGTCTCAGGGAGAAGGTGGGAGGCCTCAGACTCTTCCCTTCACAGGAGTTGGTGTCATAGCCTTTATAGTCTTCCATCTGGAACATGCTACTCACCACAGAGTCCCCGCCCCTCCTGTGGAAAAGGAACCTCTTGGTACTTGGACGGTCAAGTTATCCTTCTCTAGAGCTCTACTTTCTGTTACTGGCTGAAAAATAAAACAAACTCCAAAGTCCAACTTCCCAGTGGTGTTCCAAATCTTACTTTGTAGACCGGAAGCTTCCTGGGTGCGGCTGGGTGGTCTGACTGGGCTGGCCCTCTACAGAGGTGTTTGAGGACCTAGGCCTCTGTGTAGCCTATCACCTAGAGCGGTGGTTCACAACACTTTTGCATTAAAATAACATGGGACCTTATTAAAATTCAGAATCCTACCTCTAGAGATTCTGTTCACCCAGTCAGGGACTGAGCCTAGGAATCTGCATTTTAACACCCCAAAAAGGTGTTCCTTCCTGGTGGTCCCAAAGCCACACTGAGAGATCCTGGTGAAGCAGCCAGATCCCACAGAGCTGGGGCCCCAGCTGCAGGAGAGCTGAGCCTCCACCCCTTCTCCACTGTTGTCATCAGAACCATGGTGGCCGCCTACAGGACGGCCTGACTGTGTCCTTGAGGGACCTACACTAGGCAGTTGTTTAGTTGTCATAACTGCAAGTTGGTTACTGTCTGTCTTCCTCATTTTATATATCAGGAAGCTGAGGCTCTGAGTGACTAAGTCATTTGCAGAGCTGAGGTTCAGACTGACGTCCACACCCTTCCCACCACACCGAGTGACCCCTGCTCCGGGGACTCCCTGCATCCATGACCATTGTCACTTTTGAAAGAGTTATAGTTGTTTGTGCAGAAGTGATATTGAATGGAGGGGCGGGGTGTCCGGTATCCTCTCCGTGGAGCCCTACCGAGGCCCTTTGTACGGTGTGGTGATGTCGATGCCTAAGGCTTAGGGCGGTTTGCCATCAAAAATCAGCTTCTATTCCTGTTTCTTTTGTCTGGTGACCTGACCACCTGACCCAACAAATTGCTCTCTGTTCCCTGAGCGAAGAGGGAAAACACAAGAGCTAAACATAGCCTCAATTGTTTTTACTTTTCTTATATTGTACTTCTTGAAGCGATAAAGATAGTAACAATTAGAATATTATCAGCCCCTCAGACACAACAAGTACCCACCTGGCTGCTGGTGACACACAGTAGCAGCACTCAACATTGGGCACTGGCTTTGTGTTTCCAAAGTATCTTTAACATTCCCGCAGCCAATCTCCCTCTGCTTCACATGGCCCCTGGTGTAGGGTGGGGAGTTCAAGGTAGAGCCTATGTTGGACCTGCCCGGCCAAGGTAAGGTTGGCTGTGCCAGGGACAAAAGACAAGTGAGGCCAGCAGACACCCAGGGCTTGCTTGCTCTGCCGCTTTGGTCTGCACACCGTCCGCTCCTTCCTGCACCCACCACCGGTGAGGGTCTGCTGCGTGCCACGCTCCGTGCAGGCCCTGGGGAGCCATGCTGGGTCTGTGGCTCCACAGAAGTAGACACGTAAACAGATCAGTAAGGTGCAGCTAACGTGAGCCATGTGATTAAAGTCTTGTCAAAGAGCTGTGGGTGCCTGAGGGTCCATACAGGGAAAGCACATCCACAGAGAGGGTGATGTTTGAGTTGGCTCTAAATGACGACTAAGAGACTGTTGGTGGCAGGAGAAAAATAGTCTAGGCCTCTGCGCAGGTCCAAAGGCGTGAAAGAGCTGATGTCTGGGGAAAAGCTGATTCAGTGCGGTCCCACTGGGCTTGTATTTAACCAGTGACCTGAGTTGAGAACTGACTCTTTGTATTTTCCCTACAACAAATATTATATATTTGTTATATATATTAAAGTCAGAGAGGCTTACTCTTTTTTTTTTTAATTTGAACAGGGAAAAGTTTATTATAAGGAATTACCACCTATAACAGGAAATTAGAGAAATACGGGATTAGCCTGTGTATTAGTTTCCTAGGGCTGCCACAACAGATTACCACAAACTGGTTGGCTTAAGACAGCACAAATCTACTCTCTCATAGGTCTAGAGACAAGAAATCTGAAATCAAGGCAGGGCTATGCTTCCTCTGAGACCCTGGGTAGAATCCTTCCTTGCCTTTTCCAAGGTTCTGCTGGTTGCTAGCAATCTATGGCATTCCTTCATTTGTAGATGCATCCCTCCAATCTCTGAGAGAGGCTTACTCTTTAAAACAGAGTAGAGTAGTTCCTTCAGATGAGCAGGAACATGTTAGAATTAGCCATCCAGCCCGGGTCCCCACTGGGGATCTGATAGTTAAAAAAACTAAAAACAAATGGAATACCCATCCCTTTGCATGTAGATATTACCTGTGCTCATTCCTATTCCTGCCATCGCTTTACCAAACTTCAGTTTTATAAAGAATAGCTGGGACATGAGAGTCACTCTTCAGGGTCGTGTACACAAAGCCAGGAAGGGCGTGCTTTGTGGGCTTTAACTCTTACCTGATTCTGTATGACTTCCGATGTCACAGCGAGTTTGGTGCGCCTGGAGCAAGGGCGTACTGGGGAGTCCAGGAGTGGACAGGGGCTGGGATGGCAGCTGCTGAGGGCCACAGCAGGTGTGGGCCTCTGAAAGTTCTTGGGTGGCAGTGAGGAGTGGGACTGGAGGAGGGAGGCCCGAAGGGTCCAGTCAAGACGCAACAAGGTCACGAGGGGGCCCCAGGACAGGAAGGGCTGCCAGATGAGAGTGGTGGGATGTCCACGTTTAACTGTCTCCTGATTCCCCTCTCTTCTCATGATTTCCCTGGAGATGGGGAAAATTCCACGGCAGTGAAATAAAAATGGAAAGCGGGGTCCACTGAGGACAGGGTCAGTCCCTTCTAATTTCCTGGGGGAGAGATGTTCTGCAGCGAAGCCACAGGCTCCCTAAGTTCCACCGCAGGGCCCGCGTTGCTGGTGGCCAGGCCCGTGGGTTCTTTCCTCAGCTGGCCACATGTGCGGCCCATCGAGCGCCTCAGCGCCTTGTCCTGAGAGAAGTTGATGGCCAGTGTTACTCTCTGGGAATTCCCTGGAAGCCCAGAGACGCAGACCTGGACGAGGATGGGATTGTAGGCCCTGGCTCTGACGCTGGCACACCACCAGACATTGGGTGGTCACGTCCCCCTCATATTTGGAAATAATAGCTGCCCTTATGGAAAATGTAGAAACTGCAGAAAACAAAAAGGAGAAATTATGAATCACCAGCTACCTGCTAACTGACTATGAACATTTTGGTTTATTTTCTTTTCATCTTCACATAGAACATGCCTATTTTACTAAAGAAGAATCATGCTGTCTATACAGTTTTATATGCTGTTTCTTTGTGCTTAACATTCCATAATTAACATTTCTTCACATCATTAATGTTCTTTGAAACTCTGCTTTTTTCAGGCTCCATGTTACCCCTTGCTAATTTATTTAACCGGCCCCGGCTGTAGGACATTCTGTTGTCTTACCAACCATTCTGCTCTCGCTCAGAGTGTGAGGAGCCTCGTCACACATAAATCTCCCCTTTTCTCTGAGGATGACTTTTCTTCATCTAAATCAGATCACAGACAGTTGTGACTTGGGCAATGTTAGTTTCTTTTAATTTTACACTATTATTGGTGAACTTTCAACTGCTGACAAATGTCAGATTGAGATTGTTTTAAAAGAATGGTGCATATTTTAGGGGTCGTGGGTAGCGAAGACATATTTCGAGCAACATAAATGCTTGCCAAAAGGTAATCTTTGGTCATGAATTATCAAATTCAATTAAGGAACGTGTATTGAGACTTCCTGTGCATCTGAGGCTGGGAAGATTTGGGGACAAGATGAAGTGGACGTTTAGAGACAGTCCTGCGTTGTTGGAACGGGCCTAGCTGGGTGTACAGAAATCTCTCCCGCATCTCCAGCTCCTGAGGCTCTCTCGTGGGGGCAGCCAACCCCCTGCCCCCTGCCACCGTCCCAGCCCCTCCGGCTTTGTCTCATGACTGAGGCAGGGTGCCCTAGGTGAAGGAGCGCCCCCTTTAGCCCTGATTCGGCTCCTGAAGCTCCTTTTGGGCCTCACCGGTCACGCCCTCTGAGCCTGTCAAGTAGCTGCTGATACTGACACTCCGCACAGGGTCAGCCCTTCGGGGTGTCTCTCGGCGCCATGGAGAAGTGGCCACCAGTAGAGGAGATAGATGTATGGCCCCTGCTGCCTGGAGCAGTCACAGAGGACACATCACAGTTTTCTGAGCATGTGGCCCATCGTGCATGACTTGTCAACTCCATGAGGGTGGGGCCATGGCCGGGTTCCCCATGGATCCCTCAGTGCTGTAGTGTAATGAGAGGAGCACGGCTCTGGGATGGGCCGGTCTGGGTTTGTGTCCTGTCCTTTGTTAGCTGTGTGGCCCTGGGCTACTTACTCAACCTCTAGGTCTCCGCCTCCCACCTGGCAAGGATGGTAGGCCTATCGGGGTGCTGAGGGCCTTCCCCAGCCATGGTGGGTGCTCAGTGGTGGGCCGCAGTGCTGTGAGAATCGGTGTGCACGAAATACCCCCTGAATATCATTTCAGCCTTTACTTCTGTCCTTCTACTAGCCGACTGACTCAAGTTTTCTCTATAATCCTATCTGCACAGCGTATAAATGTGTGTAGGTTAGAAAGAAATTGAAACGTGCTAACATGTTGATCCCTGGCAGTGCAGCTTACTTCCTAACTTGGCGCTTGTGTTACAAACTTGATACAGGAACGATGTCAAATTTATCTTTGCTCTCCTAAAATTCTCAGCACAATGCCTCATTTTATAGTAGAAAAACAACAAAGAGTTCTTGAATACTAAAATAAAGGTTCAAGTATCAAGTCAGCATTTCATAGCAAGGGTAGCTTCTTTACTCCTGTGTTCAAGAAGAGGCCTGAATATGTACATTTACATTGTACCCTTACCACCGTGCAGCCCGAGACTTGTTCCTAACTGCTTGTTAATAGCCTCAATTTCAGTGAGAAATCAACGGAGCCCGAGGCACACACTCAGTGATTGGCCACTATTGATAATGTTGTGGAGCTTTTTGGTGGAGGGAATATAGATCATTAAAATACCTGGTTTGTATTATAATAAGCAAGTGCTTTAAAGATGGAATTCAGGTGAACCAACCTGGCAGCACCCCCAGCCCCATCCGACGCGACCCTCTGAAGTGCTGAGACTCATGGGGGGCCGTGGTCCTCTGCCAGCGCATCGAGGCCTAGGCCAAGAGCAGCAGAGCGCCGATGCGGGACAGGACCGGCAGAGCGCCCCGACCGCCTTGGGCCTGGGTGGGGAGAGGCAAGGCAGATTCCTACCTATAAACTAAGGAAGCATTTTGGGTGAAAAGTTCCACTTTGGACTTTCCTGGGAGGCAGTACAGTATGTTGGAAAGAAAATTATATCTCAGTCCTGGGGGATACATGGATCCTGGGTCTCGCTCTGTTTCTAACTCAGTTACTTCAATACCGTGGGACTCATGGCCCCTCTCTGAGCCTCAGTTTCTCTTCTATAAAGTAAGGTTGGACTGGATGATTTCTAAGGGCCTTTCGGCTCTAAAATCCTATTTAAAATAGGCTCTTGGTGAGAAGATAGAGGGCTAGCATGATAGGCCTTCTCAAATCCTGTTTTCTCTTTGTCATTTATGAACCAGAAAATGACAGATGGCGAGACCTGGACAGGAAATGCCCTCTTCAGATTGACCAGCCGAGTGCCAGCATCTGGGAGTGCCTGCCTGAGAAGTGCCCGGATGGCACTCTGTGGCACCGGGAGGCAGCCGCCGCCTGTGCGGTGACCAACCTGATCAAAGACCTGAGCCTCAGCGACCACGGTGGGAACCCCTCAGCACCCCCCAGCAAGCGCCAGTGCCGGTCACTGTCCTTCTCCGATGAAATGTCCAGCTGCCGGACGTCGTGGCGGCCCTTGGGGTCCAAAGTCTGGACTCCAGTAGAAAAGAGACGGTGTTACAGCGGGGGCAGTGTCCAGCGCTATTCCAACGGCTTCAGCCCCATGCAGAGAAGCTGCAGCTTCAGCCTCCCTTCCCGGGCCAATGCGCTCTCCTCGCACTACGACCAGGCAGCCTTTCACCACCAATTTGGAGGCCAGCCCTGCCAAGGGGTGCCGGGCTCAGCCACCTGTGCACGGGCAGGTGACATCTGGAGCCCTGACCTGACCCCCATGGGAGGTGGCCGGCTCGACATGCAGCGGTCCCTTTCCTGCTCCCATGAGCAGTTTTCCTTTGCGGAGTCCTGCCCACCCTCAGCCAACAGCACACCTGCCTCAACGCCAGAGCTGGCCAGGCGCTCCAGTGGCCTCTCCCGAAGCCGCTCCCAGCCGTGTGTCCTTAATGACAAGAAGGTTGGCGTTAAACGGCGGCGCCCCGAGGAGGCCCAGGAGCAGAGGCCTTCCCTGGACCTCGCCAAGATGGCCCAGGTAAGATGAGCCCAGCCACGTGGAAGGTGCTGCCCTCGCGTTCATGGTGCTTATGGAGCCTCCTCCGGTCCTGCCATCCTGGGCAAATGCAGGGTGCCAGTTCTAGATGCCCAAGAATGGGTTAATTTCCTTGTTTTTAAAATCCTATTCAAGGAAAGATGAAAGCAAGTTTTTTTTTTTAAAACGTCTATTTCTCTTCATTTAAAATCAGAAATGCTCCCTGTGAACACAGCGCTCATGGCACAAGAGCAGATGGTGAGAGGCAGGGTGTTGGCGGGCAGATCAGCATCGCCAAGTACTGGCCACTCCCTCAGGCACTTTGCTGGAGCCTCTCTCCCAGGGACCTGTCCCTGTAGCCCAGGCCACAATTCAGTGTCACCCAGATCATGCTGATCCTGAAATTAGGGCTGTGGTTAGTAGCTGCACAGAGCGAGAGATGGGGGGAGGCACTTACTCTTCTGATCAAACTGTTGAGAATGTGCGGCCATCAGGAAATCCTGGTCCTTTCCTCAGTCCCCCCACCCAGTCATCCCCTCTGTTGCTGACAGATGGGGCTCTGGCCCAGTCACTTACACTTTGTGCTCTGTGTCTTGGAGCCTTGTGCTAACACTGATTTTGGGTGTTGATTTGAATGAAGTGAACTTGGGGTTGATACATGGCCGTTTTGACAGTCTCTGGGCCTGAGCATGGTGTGCATTTGGTTCTCACTGGAGAGGCCCGAGGAGAGCATGACAGTGAGGTCCAGGGAGTAGGTTGGCCCTTGGGACACGTCCACTCCGGGACCAGGCGATGTGGGTAGGAAATGGTACTCTGGGTCCTAAGTCCAGGATGATTCATCTTGTCTGGTCTCATTAGTCAGGGTCAGTGGTGGCTGGGTACGAGGGAGATGGAGACCAGCGTGGCAGGTGAGGGGTTGGCCTCACTCATGCAGCACGTGGCCATGTTCGGGCACAAGGCGCCTCAGGGCCATGCCTTCCACAGGCTGGAGTGCCTGCCTTCGGGGCTCACTGCTGCTTTTGTAGCTGGGCCTCCCTGCATTTTGGATGGCAGCATGGTTTCTCTTGATGGCGTCTCCTTCTTTCCCCTCCAGTGCCCCCTTCTAACTGGGGTCCACCAGAAGAAGAGGTTCAGGCATCTCAAGTCCAGAGCGCACACCTGGCCTGCGTCCAGGCCTTCTGGCCACCTTTGCTCATCACAGGCTCCCGATGTGCCCTCACCAGGCCTGGGCGGGCTTCCTCCTCTGCCTCTGCCTCTAGGCCGTCTCGCCCATCTCCGCTCCAGGCCTTCCCTTTTCCCAAGTTGTGAACTGTTTTTACTTTGTTCGCTAGAGAACTAGCGAACACTTTCATTTATGTTGGACATGTGAGTGGAATTTTCCTTCTCTGGAGAAATTTAAATAGGTAAAAAAGCTGGAAAGCTGACAGATTTGGGTGACTTCTGAAGGAAACCTAGAGCCCTGAGTTCTGGTTGTGATCAATGGCTTCAGTTAAATTTTTAATGCTGAGCTTATTTTATTAGCTAATAAGGTAGATAGGTAATAAAAACAACTCACACATGTTATTATATTTTTACTAGCCACAAGTTGGAATAACATCATGGCATCATAGGAGACATTTCCCATCCTCACTTTGGTAGGAACCTTTAAAAATGTATTGCTTGGTGGGCTGTGCCCAGATGTATAGATTGCTTCATTGGCTCCAGGCAGGCCTCCAAGATCCTGAGGAGGCCGCCCTGGTTCTGTCTGCCTTCCCTGGGCCAAAGCTGGGGAGGGCAGAGTCCAGGGAAGTAGAGAAGAGGCCCCTGGGAAGTGTGCATGCCAAACGGCTGTGGCCAGAGCACTGGGAATGGGCCCTGACCTACCCCCAGCCGAGACTGTCACACCCCAGCCAGCCTTCCCTCCGTGGGGCTTTGCCTGCTTTGGCTTCCCCACTGGGTGATTTATGGCCTCAGGAGGTGGGCCTTGCTTTTTCAGGAGCCTTGGAAGCCAGGCCCAGGGCAACCCCAGTGCATTTTTTTTTTAATTAAGGTATCATTGATATACAGTCTTACTAAGGTTTCACAAGAAAAACAATGTGGTTATTACATTCACCCTTATTATCGGGTCCCTCCCCATACCCCATTACAGTCACTGTCCATCAGTGTAGTAAGATGCCACAGAGTCCCTATTTGTCTTCTCTGAGCCACACTGTCTTCCCCGTGACCCCACACGCACCATGTGCACCAATCATGATACCCCACAATCCCCTTCTCCCTCCCTCCACACCCGCCCTCCAACACCCCTCCCCTTTGGTAACCACTAGTCCCCCAGTGTATTTGAAAACAGCACTGGACTCAGCTTGGGACATGTAGGGCTCTGTGCCCAGGAGCCCTGTGAGCTGGGCATGTCTCTAGTATAAGGGACCTGCACATGACCAGACAGCAGCCGAGGTGGGACTTACTGCCCACCGACCCTAGCTTCTGTGGGCCTTGGCTTTACTCAGCATTGGTAACTACAGGAGAATGAGCTCAGGTCTGCACACTTTTGGAAAGGTAGGCCTGTGGCTGAGAGTTGGCGTTGCTCTGTGTTTCCTGCCGGGTTTTGGACTCTTCTGTGGGTCTTTGGTCTTGGTTTATATATTTGCTTATTTGGTGGGGGTGGGGGGCAACTGATCATTCTTGCAAAGGAGCCTCTTTGTGTGTGGGTTCTGGGACTAGGGGCACGAGATCTGCAGAGTGAAAGCACAAAGTGTGTTTTCAGTTAGATCTTGAGCCATTGGGAGTTCTGACAAACCGCAGCTTCCTAGAAGTGCTGAGTGGGGCTGGGAACTTAGGGCCCAGAGCAGACCTCCTGGGGTATGGGTGAGTGTGCAGGGGCTTTCTACTGCCTGTTAGTCAGGGTGCCCAGAGCAAGGATGGGGGCCAGAGTCTCCCCAAATTGCCAGGAGAAAAGGGACCAGGGAGTGAATCTGGGAGAGTCAGACCAGCAGGGGGGACAAAAAGCTCTGAGGTCCAAGGCCCTGTCTTGTGCACAGCTACAGAAGTTGGCAGGACAAGTGCCTGGGGGTGGGGCACTGCTTGGCGGCGTGGGCTCTGAACTAGCAGCGGTGGGCATCAGAAGGATTTGGGCCCTTGACTTGCCCGTTCCATCTGGCCACTCCTGAGGAAAGGGAAGCCCTTCTGGGACTGGGGTTCACTTTTGGATCTGCATTAGGGGGTGGGGAGAGTGGACACTAACAAATCAGAAGGCCCACCAGACAAGGGACTGAAGGCTAGCAGCCCTGGGCAAATGGCTTAACATCTCTGTGCAGCAAATAATACCACCACCACCAATAAAGATGTACAACTGTGGAGAGGAATAAGGGAAGTAAGTGTGTGCACATGTGTGTCTATAATATATTCACATATATGTGCGTATGTGTGCACGTATACTGATGTGTGTGTCTGCACACACGTGCATGCATGTGTAGGTGTATGTGTGCACCTCTGTTGACATACATGTGTATCTTTCCCTGTTCACATACACACATCACGTAGTACGCTGGCTGGCATGGTGATTGCTGACAAATACTTGCTATCCTTGAAATTACAGAGTTTGGGGGGGAAGGCATGGGCTCGTTCTGGGCAACTCCAGCGACAGAACTGGGACAAGTGGGTGACGTTCCAGGGACACACTCAGTCCATTGTAAGGACTCCCTTTTTTCTTTATTTGCCCATCTTTCTTTCTGGTTTTACCTTCCCTTTGCTGTCCTTGCCATTTATGTCTTCGTTCCTCTTCTTGCTTCATCCTTTCCTCTTGAAAATGGGAAGGAGGCCTGCCATGCAGCTCAGCTCAGCCTGCGGTGAGGCCCATGCTCAGAGCTGAGGGTGATGACACGGCTACAGACTCAGATCGCCACGGTCAGGAGGCTGGCCGTGCGTGAGCATTGTCATCTCATGTCTGTTGCTCGTGGAATCAGGTGGAAATGATCCCGAGAGCCCACCAGGCGTCCCTGCAGGTGCCCTGCCCCTTCCCAGCCACAGCTGTCTAGCCGCAGCAACAGTGGCCCCTGTTTGTCATGGCAGTGTGGCCGGGATGCAGTGGGAAGGGGGTTAGAAGTTGCTTTCAGACCTTCTTCTTAGAGCTTCATTGCCCAGCTCGTGGGTAGGGATGCTGAATGCGGTTGCTGGTGTCCCGGGCATCTGGATCCTGAGTGAGGGAGGGTGATTGTAGCAAAGACAGCTCCAACTGGGAGAAATGATGCAAGCCCCTAGCCAGAAAGGCCTGCCTCTCCCTGTGATTGTAATTGCAACCACTGGGTTCACAGAAAGGCAGCCCAGAGGGCCAGTCATGCCCCATCTCTGCCTAGGTCTGATTCTGCTGGCCTCCCCCACAGCTTTCCTCACTTGGTCTCTTGAGGCCCCTTCTGCCTGGTGTGTTCTTTGAAGCCACAGCCTCCCTTTTGCAAAGTGACAGTGTGTGCTATTCAAGGCAGAGCCCAGCGTAAAAGCATATGAGGTGTTGATTAGCAGGACTTCTGCTGACATAACTAGTTACTGCTTTTTTGAGATGTGGTTTGGCCGCCAAGCATTGGTAGATGCCCAGTGAGACCTGAGCTATGCATGGCCATTTAGACACAGATCACATGTGTGTGAGCAAAGGTTTCAGAAAAAGCAACAATTGAAAGGATTACCCACTGAATGCCTGTGCCCCCTGGGTGTCAGAGTTCTTGCTGTATTTTGAACTCCAAGCTGGTCGGCTTGAAAGAGCAACAAATTGTATTTCTCAACAGTGCTTCAAACAGAAGCGAGACATTTGTGAGGAGGGGTCGGGATGCTGAAACAGAGGTCTGATTGATTGCAGCTGCCCACACACTGAGTCCCCAAACCTCCCAGAGCCAGCCCCAGAACAGGCAGCAACTGTTGTGTTAGCAGATGTTTGAGGGGCCCATGAAAGCTGGCCAGGGGCAGCTCAGGGTAGGAAAGAAGCATGAAGTAGAAACCACGCCAAGAGCTGTGGTCCAGGATGAGTCCTGGAGATGAATCTGGAGACTGTGGTGGGCTATGGCTGCAGGGGCTCCGAGGGGAAGGGGTTGCTGCAGGAAGTCATCAGGGGGGTTATCATAGATGTTCATCAATAACTTGTGGCTTTTTGCTGGTGGGCGTCCCTGGGGGAGGCTCCCTCTGGCCAGCCTTCCACCCTCCACCCTGTGTGCCAGTGGAGGCTGCCTTTAATGAGGGAGTTGTCCTCTTCAGCTGCCATATGGGGTGGCTCTTCATATCACTGGCTGCACCACCTTCTTGCTCAGGCAGGCCTGGCAGCTGCGGGCCAGCTGTGCTTTTCCTTGGCAAAGTCCCTGAGCTCAGGCCGGGCTTGCCCAAGCCTTGATGGCCTTCTGTGCACTCTGCCAGCAGCTGGCCGCTCCGCTGTCTCAGTTTCCTCCTGCCCTGTACTCTTAGCATCCTTCCTGCTGGCATGGGGAGCCATGCTGATAGCAAGCTGGGGACTTCAGAGCTGGATCACTGTTTACAGCACAGGGTGCAGACAGGTGTGAAGATCTTGGGGAGGGGTGGATAGTTACCGAAAGCCTGGAATTCCAACTGGAGTGAAATAAGGCTAAATAAAAATGAAGGCAAAAACCACTGTGGGCACATGGGAGTAGCTGCTTCTGATGAGGAAACAATCAGGGTAGGCTTGAACAAAAGAAGAGAGCCTTTAAGATCTGGACTGTCAGAGCCTGTGGGTGGCAAGGGGTGGCAACCTGATCCAGCATGCCTCCTTCCTTGCTCTTGACAGACATTGTTAATCAACTGTGGCAGTCTTTCCGGTTGAACTCAGAGGAAGTCTAAATCTTCCCTGCTCATGATCTTGGCAGCCACTGCTAATGAATCTGCCCTCTTTTCCCTTGTCTAGACCCTCATTTGTGGGTGAGGTCTCCAGAGTCCAGGGAGAGTCAGGGACTTGCCCAAAGCCCCATGGTTACTTAGGCGGCTGGGAGGGCTGGAATCCAGGCCTCCGGACTCTGGGTGAATGCGCCTCCTGCCACCTGCCCAGTGGCCGTTCCAGCTGGCCGACCCATGCAGGACAGCGGTCATGGAGGTGAAGCCTGATGTCTACGGTCAGGTAGGGTTTAGTTCCCCCTTGCACTGCTTTGGAGCTGTGTGCCCCTGGACGGGTCACCTTCTGTAAGCCTCGTTTGTCTGTGAAATGGGAATGACAGCTCCTGCTCCTCACAGGTACGGGGAGGAGTCATGTAGCGTGGATCTGGCCGGGGTTGAACCTTTGATTGACAACAAGCCACACCCCGTGGCCTGTCTCCTGTAGCTCCCGTCTGGGCAGTCAGCTGGGCTTGCCACTCCTGGCATGAGCCCTGCCAGCCGTGGAGCAGGTGCGGCTGGAGCTGGGAGGCCAGGTCCGCTCTCTTTAGTTTTTCTTTTCTCACAGAAATAGGCAGTAACACAGTTACTGTCAGTAACACAGTAGCACCCCTGATGGGGTTGCCATAATTCGAGGAGATCTCTGTTCAGACACCTGGGTCATGCCTTGCTGTCCTCAGTTGCTGCCACCAGGTTGCATAAGCCATCTGCTTAAGGTCACTGGGCTCGGGGCTGAGTGTTGACACATAGCTTTGATCTCCCAGGTTAAAGGAGAATAGAAGAGGTTCAGCTGGGGACATGCCAGGAAGGCTCTTTGTGCCACTTGGTGATTTTCTCTGTTTTCATTGCAAACCTGCCTGTGCTGAAAGGTATCCGAAAAGATGTGCACCCATGATGTTCCGGGGTGCTCAGCACGGGAGTGGGGTCTCTGCTTCAGAAGCAGTTGCCCAGAGGGGATCTCATCCAGCGCCCCAGACGCGCTTGGAGCACCCTCAGCTCCAGACCCTGCTTCTGGGCATAGAGGCCTGGGAGATGCAGCCGCGCCCTCAGGAGGACACAGCCTGTGGGCAGGAGGGAGGCACACTGGACGACATCTCTGGTCCTGCTTCATGGAAGCCAGAGTGGAAAGGGCCTGTGGACCAGCTGGCCTTTGCCTCTTTTACCGGCTCAACTCCAAGGACCCACAGAGGGGTTTAGAGAACCCCTTACGTCACTGCCAGCCTGCTGAGGAAAGAGAAGAGTATGTGCCGAGACAGGAGGGGACAGACACAGGGCTTCAGGCTGGAGCCCTACCCGTCGGGCAGCCCTGTCTTCATCCTGGGCAACTCATGTGACCTCTGTGCACCTCAGTTGCCCCATCCACGAGGTAGGGGAGCAGCGCCTTCTCTCGCTGTATGTATTGCCGGCAGCACTAAATGAGTTCATTTGTATGAAACACTTGAGCCCAGGTCCATGTTTGCCCAGTGAGGGCTCAGTTAGGTAGGCTGCATCATCGTGCTGGGAGGCACATTGCAGGAGTAAGGAGAGAAATTCGTCAAAAGGAAGGAACTGCCATCCCCTGAAGGGGAGTGATCCCACTGTGGTGAGTCTTTCTCTCTGGAACCCAGTGGCTTGTGTGGCTTGTCCATGGGCCCAGCTGAGTTGTTGAGTTTTCTTGGTTGGCATTTGGATGCAGGGCGCTGTGACCCTGTGGCCAGGGTTTTGCCCTGCTGCATGGGAGATAAAGTGCGACTGTCATTGGCATAGAGCCTACGTTAAGAGTCAGACCCAAGACCTGGGTTGACATCTGGGTCTGCACCCAGCCGTGTGGTGACTGTGAGCCACTTGTCCCACTTCTCTGAGCCCCAAGTTTCTGACTGTGCACCTGGGCCCAGGTGTGGCCAAGAAACTGTAGCTTCCTGGGCCTCTTCCCAGAGAATCTTGAGTCAGTAGGTCTGGCCAGAGTCTTGGTACCTGTGTGTTTGGGAAGCTCCCCAAGTGAGTGGGGCTTTGGGAGCAGCAGAGTGGGCACAGGCCCAGCCAGTGACTCCACAGAGGCCGGGGCTTTTCTCGTGTGGGGAGGCACCAGGAGTCAGAGGTGCTGGGTCAGCCTGGATCAGGAGAGGCCTGACCAGGAGAAGGGGTTCAAGAGTCCAGTTTTCCCAATTCCAAGTACTAGGATGGGCATCTGTTGAGCCCCCATGAACAGCGGAGTAGCGAACCTTTCAGAGCGCCAGAGAGGGTTTGGGGTCGACCTCTGCCGAGTTGGGGCACAGCAGCTTCAGGACTGTCTTGGAAAACATCTTGTATACTGCTAGACATTCCCCAGGCCAATCCTCATGCGTGGGTTGTTAAAGGAAAGTTCCGCATCCCTGCTCAATATCCCAAGACCTGTGTTTGGTGGCAGAGTGAATGACTGAGAACCCAGAGTGACTGGTCCTGTCCCGTCCAGTTGCAGTGCGTGCTGGGCGTCTCTGGCCCGGGGGAGCATTTGGAAGAGGCCAGGTTTCCAGAGTGTTGTCACAGCACTCTGCAATCAGCGTGATGAGGGAGAGAAACCATGAGGCAGCCCTGGAAGAGTGCGGGGTTGCGGGGAGGGTGGCCTGCAGCAGAAGCGCAGGTGCAGAGGTCCGCAGGAAGGAGAGCCCCAGTGCGCTTGGAGCAGAGTGGATGAGGCAGGCAGGGACCCAAGCACACTGTCTCCTTGGTAGGTTCCCTGAACGTGATTGGCTTTTATTCTGGGTGTGGGGAGGTGGAGGGGAAGCATGAGCGTTTTAAGCATGGGAGTGGTGGCACCCCCAAAAAGCTCCTTCCAGCTGGGGTGACCAGCATGGACAGACGGCTGTGCAGAGGTGGGAGGCCGTTGGCAGACATGGTGTGGGCTAGACTAGGGTAGGGGCAGTGGACACTTGGTTTGTGTTAAGGGCTCAAATGTCCTAAAGGTGGGGCCAGACCAACAGGTCTAACCGATGGGTTAATCTGGTCATTCGATTCCAAGTCACCCTTGTCACAGACCTCACTGGGCTGCAAATCCATGACCCGAAGCCCCAAAGACAGCTTCCTTTAGGCTATGCCGCTCAGTGTTTGTTCACTGTCAGTCCCTCCTGTTGCCATCACTCTGCCAGGACTTCTTGATCGTCCCTCGGTGGGTGCAGTCTCGTCAGTCGCTGACATTTATTTTGTTAACACAAGCACCCTTGAAACATCCACCGCAAACCCTTGTGCACCTGTGCTTTGCCAGCCCAGGCTACCTTTCCCACCCCGTGGACACTCCATTTGTGTCCTTTCCTGTCTCCCAGTCCCCAGGCCTTTGGCTCCTGAGCTGAAGCTTCTGCATCCCCGTCCACTTGAAGCTGGTGCGCATTCTGGACTCAGGCTGAAGAAGGCTGCAGGCGGCTTGGGGCTGCAGCGGGGCTCTCAGGCTTCCGAACACTTGCCGCGCCGGCTCTCCTCTCAGCCGTGCTGCATCTGGGCTGTTGACAGCAACTGAGACAGCACCTCTGGAAAACGAGGACCCACTGGGCTCTATGAATCTAAAAGAGCCAAGCAATCCCAGCTCCACCTGAGAGGGTGCAGGGGCAGGGGAGGCTGGACAGACCCAGAAGGATTCAGCATTCAGCATTTCCTGTCTTGTTCCTGCTTCCTTATCAGGGTGTCGGGATGCCACCTCCTAGAAAGGAGCTCCAAGCCCTTGGTGAGCCCTTGGGGCTCTGTGAGTCCCCAGGAGGGCCGGGGACAGGGAAGCAGAGGTGTCACTGAGATGGACGTTGATTAATTATGAGCCAGGCGCAGAGCCACACACTGGATGCCGCTCTGTCCTTTACCCAGGACAGGCTGCTGGCTTTCGTGGGGACCTGCACTCTATGAAACCTCAGTTAGCCCGTTTTGCCTCCTGCACCACAGCCCTCTGTTGTCCTGAGCATGGCACCAACATAGACTGTCCCCATAGGCGTGAGCTGTTTATCTGTGCCGTTGTGCTATCAGCCGTCCTGAATTACTGCCCTCCCTTGCAGCTTCAGGCCACAGTTGAGAACGAAAGAAAGACTACGCCCCGCTGGAGGGCAGACCCTTTGCGGCAGTCTCCAGGCCGGCAGGAACTCGGTCTGACTGGACGCGGAGTGGGTGTTAATTGCCTATTTATGGCCAAAAGATTAACAATGCCTCCTTTGAAAGTTGGACATACTAGAACTCTTGGATAATTCCTTTTTGGGATGGGGAGGGGTGGCTTTTTTCTGTCTTGGAAAACAAAAGAAATGGTTTGTTCCAAAATATAGCGCAACCACCAGAAGCTTCATTTGTGAGCAGTAGCAGTGAGCTCACATCAGTAATATGTCACCAAAGGCCACGAGGCGCCCAGTCCCCTCCCTGAGATACTATAGGGTCCTATAATGCATTTAATCTTCATGGAGGGGCTGGTAGCAGTGGGTGGGGAAGTGGGGGTAGACTGCAGCTGTTTGCTTGCTAGGGCTCTGTGTGTGGAGAGTGTGGCAGGCTGCCTGGACCAGCCAGGGCCCTGTCGGGACAGAAACCACTCCAAATGGCCACAGAGAATTCTCCACAGTTATTATCTAGGTTTCTGAAGAACTGGGAAGCCAAGACATGAACGCCAGGTATCAGGGAGGAGCAGCTGCAGGAAGCTGCTCTCCGCACCCCTGCACTAGGGTGGCAAAGGGAAGAGGCTGTCGTTCTGAAAACTTCGAAGCCTGGAGTCCACAGGCCCTGGGCTGGGACCTGGACCCCTGAGGAGGGCCGCTGGGCCGCTGGGGCTGAGGATGGGGAGGGCAGTGGTGCTGGCTCTGTGCATGTTGGCAGTAACTCTGTGGTCAGGAAGTGTGACTGGTGACAGTGACAGCCACGGGAAGCAGACAGGAAGATGGCAGGCCTCCTCCCTCTGCAGCCTTGAGGTCCCCTCCAGTGCTCCCTTTGTCAGAGCCTTGAGGGGAGCACGTGGCAGCCTGGAATGTGTCTGCAGAGCCCCAGCCCCAGCACAGAGTGCAGAGGCTGGTGGGCCTGGAGCTGAGCCCTGAGGGTTCCAGGGAACACCCACCCTCTGCCCTCCACTGAGCAGCTCCTGCCTCTCAGGCACTGGCCAGAGGGCAGATCCCAGCCGAGCCTGCCTTTCTCGCTGCAGTCTGCATCCTAGCAGGTGAAGCCAGGGGTCTGTTCTCAGATCCGTCTCACTGCTCACCGCTGGGTCGCATTCAGCAGGCGCTCACTTTGTGTCTGTTGAGTGCTCGGCCCTCGGCTGGGCCCTGAGGATATTTCTGCGAGACACCCACGAGTGCCACGTTCATATAAGCTCCTTGCTAGAAAGGGGGATAGATAATAAGTATGCACAATAATCTCAAATGGGGATGCATGCTATAGAGAAAATAGAACGGGCTGGCATGGTTTAGAATGCCAGGTGGAGGCAGAGAAGATGGAAGGGGCTGCTTTCACATTGGAGGGAAAGCGGGGGGCCTCTCTGAGGAGGTGACGAAAGGGTGTTTAGCCGCACAAAGGCCCTGAAGTCAGGCTCCCCAGGTGGAGGGAAGAGCAAGTACAAACCTCGGGAGTGGTGGTGGGACCGGCAGGTTCCGGGCAAAGTAAGCCCATGGGACTCAGGGTCCAGGGCGAGGGGGTGTGCAGGAGGGGCTGCAAGGAGTGGCAGGGTCATTTCAGCGGGGCTCGCAGGCTGGGGTGAGGAGCGGGGCTTCCCCCTTCCAAGTGCAGGGGGAAGCCACCCGGGCTTCTGAGCCAGGGGCTGATGTGACTCATTGGGCCTGGGACTCTCTGAATCGACTGCCTGGGGCACTTGACTTCAGACCACACCAGCAGGTGACCTGGTACAAAGAGGTCCTGGCAAAAGGCATATGAAAGAGAAACCGCACCAGGGGAGGCAGGGTCCTCAGCAGTGGGGGGCCAGGAGGCTGGAGGGAGTAGGTCAGGCCCTGCTGTGTGCTTCTCTTGGCTGGTGGAGTGCTTGCTGATTCTGAGGCCCTCTCAGGTGTGTGGTGCTCTCGGTGGCCCTGGGTGGGGCCCCTGTCCTCCCTCCTCAAGGAAGAAAGCTTAAGTGTCAGCCTCTGCTCATTTGCCGAATGGTAGAGCAGTGACTGGGGCCCCGGTCCCTCTCTGTCCCCCTGGCCATGCACCATGACCTCTCTGCAGGGCGTGAGCTCTGCCACCATTTGTGAACCGTGGGCCCAGGTGAGGCTGCGGGTTCCCTGCTAGTAAGGTGGGGCGGGTGACATCCTCACCATGGGGCTGTTTACAGCCTTTGGCCCGAGGCCTGAGGCACAGGACATTCTCAGGAAGTGTGGCTGTTATTTATCGTATCTGCTGGACCCACACACTGATGAAGTAGCTTTGAAATTCTAAACTGGAAGGTCCAAACCCCATTGCCCAGACTCGTCCTCCCAGCCCTTAGGCAGACTTTGCACTTGTTGAGCTGTGGGTTTTGTTGGTAAACCAAGGCACTGGGGGCTTTGGCCCTGTGGTGTGGCACCAGGCCCCCCTGAGGAGTGCTTCAGCTCTGCCCGAGCAGTGCAGCCCAGCTGTTCTGTTCCAGGCCCTTCCATTGTACAAGGCTGGGAACAGGGGAGACCGGCCCAGCAGTCTGGCTGTCATGCAGGGCGATTCTGCAAAGTGCTGGTTATGTGCCTGAGGTGGGCCTAGCCACAGTCTGGATTAATCCTCTTACTGCCCAAAGCAGAGCCTTTGTTAACCATTTCTGTGACTTGCTAGATCTCTGAACCCTCGGCCACCTCCCTACCCCATCCCCAAAGTGGCTTGTCCTGACAGGTTGGGGAGGGTTCCCAGCCGTTAGGCACTTGCCCAGGCTCAGGGCCTAGCCAGCCTCCCCTCTGACCCCCAGGCTCTTCTGGACACAGTGCCTGGGCACTCCTCTCCCTTCCCTCCTGGGCCCCGAGAGGTGCCTGTGGAGTGACCAGCATGCAGGGACACAGGGAGAAGAAGAGTGAGACATGGGCTCTGTGTGTCCCACGAGGAAAATTCCTAGCAGACCCCTTACTGAGCTGACGTGGCAAGCAAAGTAAAAGGTGGCTTTGATGGTTTGCTGTGTGGCAGCTCCGCCAGGCCCGGCTGCGCTCATGGGGTGGAGAGGCCCGAAGCCCTGCCTCTCTGCAGGGTTCTCCTCTTGCCCTGTTGTCACAGTTTCCCATCTGCCTCTTTCTCATGTGGGTGCCTGGGAAGATAATGAGACCAGGGGAGGCCTTCTGATCTCATCATGCCATTCTGTCTTGGAGCATCATATCCCTGGATGGACAGGTCCTGCGCGGGGCTTAGTGCCGTGGTCTGATTGTCCAGACAGTTATAACCATACCCACTCTGGGCAGCGCATATGCTCCAAAGCCCTTTGATGGTTGGCACCAGCTTTAAATAGGCTGAATCCACCTAGAGAAATTCCATCTCATTTTAATCTAGAATAGTCTTGGACAATGGGGTTTTCCAAGCATTGATAGCAAATAATGGAAACAAGTAGGCAGGCCAGGGAGCAGCGGAAGGAAAGCCCCTTTTGGGTTGGGTCCGGGCCTGCTCAGAAGTAGCCTGGGCAGGAGAGGCATGGTTCGGTATGTTTGGGGAGTGCATTGTAGCAGATGGGGGTGGGCTGTGGGACATCGACTGTTTGGCAAGAGAGAGGAGATGGCACCTGAGATGGTGTGAAGTTAGCTGTCACTCAGCAGAGACACCAGGACTTGGGTGTGGTGCACACGGGGAAGAGCAAGTATGTGCCCCAGCATCTGTCTGAAAGCTAGGACTGCAGGAAATGAAGGCGGGGTCTGGGCTCCAGGGTTGGATGGGCCTGGCGAAGAGTTTTGGTGGGCCACTCTCCAGGCGTGTGGCCCTGGGTAAGTCAGTGTCCCTCTCTGAGCCTCAGTGCCCTCAGAGATGTATGGGTTTGGGCATCCCAGAGCAAGCCTGGTGCACAGACGCCCTCAGGTCCACTAGCTTTATTTCTTTGGCCTATTGTTAGGTGTGACCTTGAAGCGGGATTACTGTTTCTTCAAGTTTTCCACTGGAGGCAGCCCAGAGAAGGGAGCAGCCTCCTGGCTGCGGCCCTGGGGACATGGCACTCAGAGGGCAGTCATGTCTGACCACACAGGTGGAGTGCGAGGCAGCAGCTGGGGCAGCCGACCATCGGCAAGCGAGGTGGGAGCCTGTTTGCAGAAGAAACTTGCCTATTGCATTTTCTCAAAATAGCCCTGTGAGGTGGATGCATCTTACCCATATTTTAGAGGCGGTAACTGAGTCAGAGGGTTGATATCTAGTGAAAACAGAATGTGAGCCACAGAGATCATTTTATATTTTCTAGTGGACATAGTTAAAAAGAAAGAAGGAATAGGTGAAATCAATATTTTTATCCAAAATACTGTCACTTTGATATATAATCAATAGAAATAAATCATCGATGAGATACTTTTTGTTCTTTTTTTGGTACCAAGTTTCTGAGATGTGGGACATGTGTTAACTTACAACACAGCGACGTTTGGACTGGCCACACGTGGCTGGTGGCTCCTAAGTGAACAGGGCAGGGTCAGGTCATTTGCCCACAGTCATACTGCATCAAGTGGTCATTGCTTCTGCCATAAGCAGATAGGGCAGCTTTACTGTGTAGACATGAGAGATGCGGCTGGGAATCAGCCTTGGTTTAAGCCCTTGGCCCTGCCATGCAGCCTCTTCCCTTGGTGACCCCGTGTGCCAGGTGGTAAAGGGAGGGGCTGGGGAGGAACTCTGGGCTTTCTGGCTGACTTCTCTCGGGCTGCACTCTCTCGACCCGGGGACCAGTGTCAGGAGAGAGCGAGCTCTGGGAGACCTGGGCGGTGGGGCACTCCGGTGCTCGGAGGCTGCTCCATCGCAGAACACCATTGGCTCACCTGCTGTGCCTCACCTGTGAGGGGTGGGGAGTCTGGGGATGCGGACGGGTTCCACTCCTCTGAGACCCTGCCCTCATCTCTGGAGTGCTCATTTCCACTGAAGTCACTGTAGCTGTGTAGCTGTGCTCAGGCCAACTTTCCTGCCAGGCAGGGCTGGGGAAGCAGGAGGCAGCCGCAGACCTGGTGGGATGGGGGGCGTGCTCTTCTCTTGGGGTCTGGGTGGGGATGCTCAGATAGGCTGGGCAGCATGACAGCCCTGGGCCACTTCTCCATGCTGTGGTCTGGCTTTCTGATGACACGGCTGTGTGTCATCCCCACACATGCCCTGAACACACCACCCGGGGCAAGCTCCTCACAGCTGACCAGCTGCAGGCCAGGGGCCCACACCCAGCAGCACTTGGGCAGTGAGCATGACCCAGAGGGCACAGGTGTGGAAGGTGGAGGAGAGGCCACAGATGAGCAGACGCTTCCAGAGCAGCCTCCTAACCACAGTTTTCCTGGAAAATGGCATTATGGCTATAGTTTGTGTCCCCTGCCAGGAGGGACTTACAGGAATGGCAGGCCTGCAGCTTCAAACACACCCCACCCACCATGGGAACCTACCGGGCCTTTGGATTCCAGGCCGAGACAACCCTGTGAGCTGATTCAAACCAACATGCATTGATTGAGCGCCGGCTGTGTACAAATGCCTGGGCCAGGGCCTCAGGGGAGTTCAGCATGTGTAAGAAGACCCTGTCCTTCCCTTCAGCGGGTTTGCAGGCTAGAGGGGTGGGGTGGGACTGCAAGCTTATTGGAGCAAGATGAGGCAGTGTGTCCTCCAGGGATCCGGATTCCCATTCTGGGCTCATCCCTTCTTTCGGCCACCATTTACCCAGCACTGGCTGTTTGTCAGGGCCCTAGAGGCTCCAGGGATGAGGCCATAAACAGACCCATCTGCCCCGCCTCCTGGGAGTCACAGCACCGACACACCGTCACTTAGAACTGTGGAGAGTGTGACCCGCACTCACAGTTCTGTCCTCCAAGCCCCGGTCTCCTCACCTATTAAACAGGATTCCTAGCAGCCATTGCCACAGGATTAGGTGAGGGGATGAACACAGGGCGCTCACGGGGCACTTAGTGCCCTTGCAGGAGCAGCCCAGGAACCCAGCAGTAGGGACTGGGGCGTGTGGGGTTCTCCATGTCATGTGCTTCTTTGCAGGGGAGCATAGAGGCTTGCTGGTGACCCAGGCACAGTGCCCCATCCACAGTGTAGCCTGTCCCTTGGGTTGATTGGAGGGGAGGGACAGGGTACAGAGCTGCTCCCAAGCCAGGAAAGAACCCATCCAGCTGGAGCTGGTTGGGGGGTGGGGGGGTGTGGAGCCTGTGAGAGCAAGTTGGGGCTTTATTTTTTGTTAGGGAACCAAGTACAGTTTGGGGAAACCATGGATTTGGATCTCGGTCTGGCTGTGGGTAGGTTTGGGGGAGCATCCCAGGGCAGAGAGAAGGCTCTGCCTGTGCATCTGGTGTCCCTTGGTGGAGAAGGGGGGCTCTGGGAGCCCTGCCCCTGCAGAATGAACTGCGTGGGCCCAGAGCCTTCAGGGAATTCCTTACTTGGTTCCTCCATGCCCGAGGGTCCAGAACCTTGTGCAGACCAGACAGGGAAGTTCATCAAGGAGGCTGACCACACTGGTCTTTGGGGAGGCCATCTGAGTGAGAAAAGGCCCTTTGCTCTCAGGAACCAAGAAAGCCAGAGCAGTGAGCAAATGGGGCATCTGCCTTGGCTTGGATCAGCTGCCTGGTCAGCCTGCTACCAACACTGTCCCTTCTCCCAGGAATGAGGACAGCATGGGTTATGTCGGGAACCTTTAGCCAGAGTCCTCTGTGACCTGGGCCCCACCCCTTGAAACTTTGGTCAACACGCAGATGGTAACGGACGGCTCTTGGCATGTGTGGCAGTGTGCTTGCACTGTGCCATGTGTCCCCGTGCTCCATGGCTTCTGCGAGCCAAGGACGAGACTGTATTTGTGTAGTTACATGCTGTCTTCATTTCAGTCCTGGACGTGGGACGGTTGCCTTCTGGAGACTGAGGTTCGGAGTGCACCAGGCTCCCAGGGCTGAGTGTGGCAGGACCAGGTGTGCCTGTGAGGTTTGTGCTCATCCCACACTCCCCCGGGAACCTGGGCAGGGCAGGGGGCCAGGGCCAGCAGGAACTGGCGTCATGGAGCTGAGGGTTGGCCAGGAGCAGGTCTTCCCTCCTCTGCTGTCCTTGGAGAAGACCGGCCGTGGACATGTGGGGCCCTGTAGTTTGAGGACAGTGAAGTGACTGGGCTCTGGTCAGTGCCCATCCTGGGATGGCAGCTGAGATCTCACATGACATTGTCAGGGGAGCCCAGTCTGGCCCCTGCTCCACCAGCTGTCAGAACCGTCTAGACAGTCTGAGGTGACACTTGTCACTGTGCTGGGTGAAGTATGCTAAAATTGGATTATTACCGAAATCTGAAACTCTGGTTCGAAGTGGTGTCACTGAGCAGTGCTCAGACCAGGGGCACTAATGGTGGCTTTGATGAAGCCACAGGACTGCATGAGGAGTTCTGTTGCTGAAGTCGCACCCGAGGCTCAGCGTGAGGTGGCAGGGTGGAGAAAAGGAGGGGCTCCCCTCCATGAACCTTCCCGACTGACCCAGCCCCAGGCCCTAAAGGGACCCTGCACTGCACGGTAGTGGCTGTGAGGCTGGTCCCAGAACCCAGCGGCTGGGGAACGAAAAGTGAGACAGAGCACAGTCCTAATCCCAGGTCTCAGAATTCGTGCTGGGCCTCTTGGGAGGCTGCGCATGCAGGGCGCCGGGGCTTGCTTTGTTCCCTCTGCTGGGGCTGGTGCCTCCACTTCTTCCTCTGGGGCTTGAGCTGGACAGAGGGGAGCCATGAGCCCCTCTCTGCCTGGACTTCCCCTGGCTCTCAGCCCTTAAGCCTGAGGGGGCTCAGGGCCCATCCTCGTCACAGAACAGGCCCTCTGAGGACCAAGGCCCAGTGTCTGTTGTGTATGGGATGTCACTTAATATTTTATAATAATAGATTTGACATGGTAGCTAGAGCTCTGCCAAGCAGAGGCCTGTGGCCTCCCCGGTGGGGATTCAGTGTGTTGCTCCACAGTTATGGCCAGTGTCTTCCAAGAGAGGTGACAGTCGTCCCCTCAGATCCTCTAGATCAGGGATCTATAAACTGCAGCTCAGAGGCTCTTGCCTGTTTTTTGCAAATAAAGTTTTTATTAGCACACAGCCATGTGTGCTTGGTTGCTATTGCCTATGGCTTCTTCGGTGTTACAGCACAGAGCAGATGGCCCACAAAGCCTAGAATATTTACTACCTGGCCCTTTAAGAAAATTTTGCTCCTGATCTAGATGGCCCCATGCCTCAGTTTCCCCATTTGGGGAGCAACTGGAATTTGTCTGGTAATTTCTCACTGAAAGCTAGACCTAGAAAGGGTCTGGCACTCTACCCTGGTGGTTAAGAATGTGGGGTGATGTAATGCAGCCCGCCCGATTGTCTGAGGCTCTGCTGAGCCAAAACTCAGCCCCAGTGTGGCCATTTCCTGTGCCCCTCAGGTGGCAAATAACATGGTGCCGGCGAGGGGGGCTGCAGAAATGCAGCAGCTGGAGCCTGTGAGTTTTGGCTCCTGGGGTCCTGGCATCAGAGCAAGTTTTCAGCATGTTTCAGTGCCCAGAACACAGAAACTTCTCACGGTGGCATCGCTCTGGAAGCCTTTGCTGAGTTTCCTGTTCAGCCCCAGTGCCGCCCTCTTTCTAGGCTGCTGTTCTGTGGCTCCATGCTTGCAGAGCCTGGGCAGAGTGAGGATCGTTCCTCTCCTTTCACCCACTGCCTGTTTTCTCCAGTGCCTCGAAGGACTTTGGTGAGGCTGTTCTGCTCAGTGTGTAGAACGAAACTCAGATGCAAGCAGCAGGGTGGCCCTGGGGTTCTTGCCGTTCAAGACAAACCCCTAGAAAGTTCACCGTGGCTGGGGATCCAGAAATCTCTCTGTAGGCCAGATGTGTTCTGGCCCCCGAAGCAGACACCAGCTCGGAAGTTGCTAGAGGATATTAACTTTGTGGTCACAGAACTTGGCCCGGTGCAGTGGTTTGGCACGGCATTGTGAAAATAAGGGTGGGTTGCTTGGCTCTTACATTTAAAAGCCTCAGATGGCCGTGGTTTTATCCTGCACTCCACCTCAAACTCAGTCAACAGAGGCCAGCCTGTTCCAGGCGCCCTGTGCCTGAGAAATCCGCAGCAGCCAGCCCAGAACCAGGAGGCAGTGGCCTGGGCCGGAGCCTCTTTGGGGTCCCAGGAATGTGGTTGGAAAGTTCTTAGTACAACCAAGAACCACTTCCACTATTGCCCTTGGTGCAGGCCGTGCTGTGAAGCTGAGGAGGAAAGGCTGATAATGCGTGGGATGCCTGTTGCCCTTTAAACAGAGCTGCTCCCCTGGGGGGTCCTCTTAGGTCCCCCTGGGCAGCTGTGCTGAGGGCAGCTCTGCTTGGACTTCAAGGGTGTATACGGGGAAGCTGGGAGACTTCTGGGTTGACGATTTTCCATGGGGGAGCTGAGCTTCACAGGCTGTGGGCATCCCCCAGGCCTGCCGGCTGGGGCTCAGCTCCTGCTGTGCACGGAATGCAGGGTGAGGGGCATCACCGCAGTCTCTGCCTGGGAGACGCAGGTGCATGAGCAGGTAGCCAGAGTGGCCGTGAAGGAGGCATGTACCTGACTGAGGTCCCAGGAGCACTTGGGTCCCTACCAAGGCCTGGGAGGTGGCAGTGTAGGCACGCCGCTCATGCTCACTGTGTGCTGGGCACTGCGGAAAATGCCATTTGGTACGAGCTCTCTTAATGTTCATATGAACCCCAGGAGCAGACACTGTTATTGTCACGCCAGTTACCACTGAGGACATGGAAACAGAGACTTGATGAATGACTGGCCCAAGGCCACAGAGCTCCTCCCAGGCAGGTGTGGGATTTGAGCCCCAGGTGGTGTGGCTAGGAATGCACAGCATGGACTCAGGAGACACAGGGAGCAAGGGTCCGAGGACCAGAAGGCTGGAAAAGATTTCACAGGCAGAGATGGGGAGCCTGGGTGGAGGTGAAGAGTGTGGCCCTGGAGTCCTGCCCCCGTGGCCCAGGCCCTTCACCTCCCTGTCTCTGGGTCACTGGGTGAAGTATGAGAGTGCCTGGCCCACTCCTAGGAACTCATGTGTACCTTCATGCCTATCTCCTGAGGTGGCTTGGTGGGCTCTTGCTCTGCCAGACTGGTACAGAAGGGTCTCAAAGGTCCAGCATCCTTAAATGAGTCTCAGTAAGGTGATGCTTCTCTGAGGCAGAACATGCTGTGTATCTCTAAGAGGGGGTGGAGAATGCAGCATGTTGCAGCATTTGTGGGGAGAGCAGCCTTTGAGAAACATCATTAACATGTTACAGTGGTGGGGCCATGTAGCAGTGGGTGAGAGAGGACCTGCTTGACATCTGTACTGGGCCCCTGCAGAGGTGGCTCTGGGCTCTGGTCCTGAAGCCTCCAGGGTGGCATGGTGTAGGGGAGCACAGAAGGGGGCCAGGCCTCCAGGTTTGCCAGTGGGATCCCCATTCCCAAACAAACCAGTATTGTTTTCAGTTTAACATCTAGGAAAGCCCCCTCCCTGGGCTCCTGCTGGCTTGCCCTTTTCCCCTGCACTTGACCGTCTGCTGGGGGGGCCAGGAATTGACCTGTTCTTACTGTGGAAGAAGAGTCTCCAGTCATGACTCTCAGATGCCTCCAGGGTCCACCCAGTACCATGGTCCCTGTATGATTTTTGGTTAGGATGACAGCTACTTTCAGTGGCCAGGCACTAAGGAGGCCACACATCTGCTGAGAGCCTCTGAAGCAGGCTGGCTGAGAGCAGAGCCTTGTGAGCACACAGAGCTAAGTGCATATCCAGCTGTGGGACACTGAGCCTCTGTTTCCTCAACTGTGAAATGGCTGCGATAATGAGTTAAATGAGATGCTGTCTCCCTCCCACTGAGGACATCCTAGCACATAACACTCAATTCAAGATAAAAAGTATTACAGTTGGATATGTAAAAGCACACAAAGTGAAATTCCTCCAAAATCTACCCCTAGGGAGAATCCTTGCTGCATGTTGGGTGTAGATCCTGACAGTCCTTTTCTAAATGGCTGTAACGCTGAGTGGGGTCTCCTCTGGCCCCAGGAGTTCAGTGATTCTGCAGGTTCAAATACACCGTCAGTGGAGTCAGGACGAGAAATAAGAATTCGTTCCTTTAAAAGAGAGAGATGAAAGAACCACTGCTTATTGAAACAGAAAATACATGAGTTTAGCACTGGTTCTCACCCTATCCAATAAGAAAAGCAGATATAGTTTTAAAACGTTACCACAAAATAGAACTGAATAGGCTATTTGGTGAATATGTCAATTTTCTCGAATCACAAGTTTGCAAGAATGCTGTTTTCCCTTTAACATCACAGAGCCCCTCCATCAGCTTGGGTAGCATGCCTGTGTCATCCCCTCGGGCTCGCTGGCTGGCTGCTCTGAGCAGTTCAGCCAGATGTTTGCAGCCTGTCCAAACAGAGGAGCCGTGTCCAGTATCAGCCCGGCACCTCGGACTGCAGCAGGGGTGCCGATTGGGCGGGGTCCGCTGTTGCTTTGGCTTTGTTCTCGTGAATAGTTTGCTTGTGGAGCGGCTTGTGTCATTTCTCTAAGCAGATTCTGCTTTAGGGCCGTGGTGCCAGGGAGCACCCACACATCCACATGGCAGCACCCGGAGCCCAAGGCCCCGTGATCTTGCAACTCTCGCATCTCCATGGGGCCTGTTGTGCTCCCTCACTGCCCCTGTGCAGCAGCAGTGTGCATCTTAGGTGAGAAAACCCACAACACGCCTAAGTAGTGTCTCCTTTTCCCCAGATTCTGAGGCCTTGCCCCACCTAGGGGCAGAATCTGGGCTTCCTCCTGAATTCCTCTGTACCCATGCTCAGGTCTCTGTCCCCTTTGCTCTGGGGCCCCTGCTGTTCTGGGGCCCGCCTGCTGTGTACAGGTACTGTGCTCTGCACTGATGAGGTAGTGTGGGCAGGGTAGTTACAGGCCCTGTGCTCTGGAAGTGCCCCCCAGACAGAGAAGCAGGAGCAAAAAAGATCGTCAGACGATGCTATGGCGACCAGAAATGGGTGCCTGGGGGCGGGGTGCAGTGAAGATGATGGGCAGAGGTGCAGAAGGGCCGTCCCCAGGGAGAGAGGCATGTGCGACCCTGAGGCTGGTGGTGGTGGCAGCAGCTGGCTGGGCCTGGGGCAGGGGTGCCCAGGCAAGGGATGGGGTCAGGGACTCAGACGTGGCCCAGCCCCAGCTCTTCCATCAAGCAGTGCCCCTGATGGTGATGGTCCATCACCCAGAGTGGCAAAGCCCCACCCAAGGAGGGGCCATCTCCCAGAATCCCGGCCCTGAGTGGTCCTTCCCCTTCCCCTTCTGTCAGCATCTAGTGTGCCCTGCAGTACTGGCCTGGGAAAGTGCACAGGAGGGAATGTCTTAGGGGGAAAAGGCGAGGAAGTGTTGAGGTCAAGAAGCCCCTCATTTTCCTGTTGGCATCCAAGAGGGCTCTGGCTTTCGGGCCCCTCCCCAGCCCAGTGGGTCTTGATGCAAACTATGAATTCAGGTAGAAACCCAGAGCCTCAGAACAGGCTTCCTGCCATACAATAGGGGGCGTCATAATGGGTGTGGTCCTGGGGTATGGGCGGTAGGTGTGGATGACTCTGTCCTTGAAGTTCTTCGCAGCCTTGTCCTCCAGATGTGGACCACCCTCTCCTGCTCAGAATGTCCAGTGTGGTAGTGAAGTTATGAATGGGGCCTGGGGAGGCAGTCCTGGGCACTGGAGCTCGTGTGCCGTGTCACTGGGAGCTAAGACAGGGTTTCCCAGAAGCCTGTGATCTGTGTGCGCCTTTGGCTCAAGTAACCTGGGCACTGTTTTGGGACCTGTGGCTCATGTTGGTCCTAACCATTGGCAAAGAGATCACTGGGCCCTTCCTGACCGTCTTGCTTTTCCAAGCAGCTGGGGTAACCTGGTGTGGACCTAACCTCTGGGCTCCCAGAGCCAACATGGCTGGGTGGACAGTCTCATGAGGGTTCCTTTGGAAAGCGGCTAGCTTTGAGACCCAGGAACTCTAGAGCGGGAGAGGGTGAAGCCAGCGGCCTCAGGAAGGCTGAGCCACCTGCACCCTGACCCGAAACACAGCCCCTCTGCAGCCCTGGCCATTCCTGCTCTGCCCCTTTGCAGGGTTGGCAAGGACACCACGCCTGCACATGACAGGACTCGGGCTTTCTTCCCCGGCTGCCCCCTGGGGGCCACGCTGCCCTGGCCCTGGGAAGGGAGGGCTGCGGGTGAGATGAATCAGAGGCAGATTCTGCCTTCCAGTAACTCCTTTCTGTTTGTTCTGCTCTAAGTGGAAAATAAGCCCTCACTCCCCGGCCGCCCCCACTGCCATCCTCACACCTGTAGGCCTCTGGGGGCCAGAAGTCCCGTCCCTGGGAGCACCTCTTCCTTTCCAGCATGGCAGGCAGTCAGAAAAGCCCCTTTCCCAGAGCTCGTGTTCCAGTGCGGTTCTGTTTCAGGCCCAGTGTGGAGAAAACAGGGGTTGGGAGGGCCAGCCAGGCCCAAGGGTTTCTAGTACTTTGTTTTAAGATCTTTTTCTGAGCACCTTAATGTTGAGTGAAGACGAGAGTCGTGCTTAGTATGTGCCAGGGACAGCATTTATCTCATGATGTATTTTTCTCATTTAATGCTTCGTAATTATTTCCTTCAGTAATGATACAAGCCCTTTTCTTTAGGATTACATCCAAGAGTTTCCAGAGCCACATTCTTTCCTAGCTAGTGGCCAGTGGCCCATGGATTCCTTAATGGCTCTGAGTATCCACCCTTCCTGCAGGCTTTGGCCTGGGAGGGGGGCTGATCCGAGCCTGCCAGAAGCCTGCCGGGTGGGACCTGTCACCGCAGTTTGCCAGCTGAACCTCTGGCAGGTGCTGGTCAGTGTGAAAACACAAGCTGGAGAATCCAACCAGCACTGGCCCTGACCTGCACAACAGGTGTTCCAGACCTGGCGCGGGGTGGACTCTTCCCATCCATCCAGTGAGATAGAGGCACCTGTTTGTTCACCTTGTTTCTTTTCCTCCTCAGGGGATCCCTCTGAGATGCGCTTTGCTTACCCAACTTATAGATGATGAAAGTGAGGCTCAGGGTTGGAGGGGTCTCTCCAAGGCCACACTGAGGAGGTGGTGGCAGAGGGCTTTAAGTCCAGGTCCGTCTGGCTCCTGGTCTCATGCCACCATCCTGGTGGTGCCCTAGCAACGGACCTACAATCTGTCCTTCCATGGCCACTGGCAGAGCCACTTGGAAGTAGGGGAGACAGAGTGAGGTTGGAAGTAGGGGAGACAGAGTGAGGTCTGGCTGCCCAGGCCCTCTGGCAGTGGCTAGTTGTTGCCAGCTTGATGGATGCCTCTGTTGAATCAGCCCGTCCCTGCAAGCCGGGCCCTTCTTGCCAGCTCCTGCCATACCCCAATCTTCTTGTCATAGAGGAAGCCATTTGCCCCGGTCTCAGGCATAGCTCTTCACAAAATCTGGAAGGCATCACCTCCTAGCTGGCCTTGAGCTTGGGGCTTCATCAGAGAAACTCATTAAAGCCTGCAGGCTACTCTCCAGGGTGGTGAAATGGGGACTCCCCTCCCCAAGATGGGGGTGGAAACCATCAGTCTAAATAGTATTGAAGAGCAAGATGCTGCCCCTGTGTTTGGGGCACTTGAGATGCAGGCCGGTGGCCCTCGAGGCTCCTTCTAGCAGTTTTCTGTGGGGACCTAGGGGCCGATCAGAAAGCGCTGTCCTGGCCTCATGGGCCACCATGAAGGTCCTCCATCCTCAGTCTGGCAGCCGCAGAGGAGGCAGGCCTTCTGGTGAGGGTGGGCCCCGTGGAGGGGTTTGGTTGGTCAGGCTCACGCCAGCACAGGCCTCCCATGCCTGTGCACAGCTACGGGCAGGAGGGGACCTGCCAAAGAGTTTCAGGTGGGAAGAGCCTTCTCCTCTCCACGGCAGAGCGCCCCCGGGGCTCCTGCTGCGCTGCACATTGAAGGAATTGGGTCCTGAGCTGGAACCAGGTAGGCAGGGGAACACTCCACCGCAATGCTTCCCTACGAGCATGTGGGTGCACGTCCTTCCCACCAGTCGGGGCTCCTGCTGTTAATGCTGGAGTGTCAGCTCCCAGAGACACCGAACATTACCCACCTCCTTCAACCCCTTGACTCCGCAGGTGAAGTCACAGGCCTGGGGTAGGGAGGGAGCCGTGCTGTGGTCACCCGGCCCCTTGTTACTGGGGTGACAGGCTGGGGCCAGATACGAGGGCAGGGTCAGGCCAGGCTCCTCCTCAGAGCTCTCCAAAGCCCACGGCAGAGAGGCCAGGGTCACAGCCCCTCTGCTACTCAGCAGCGGCCTGCACTAGGCACTTCCTGGTGCTGCCCAGGGCCCGGTTTCCTGCTTGTGTGTTGGGTCCGAGTTGCTTGTTCTGCTCGCGCCCAGGACTGGATACGGACATGCGTGCGTGCTCTCCCAGGGGCCTAAGCGCCATATGGTTCAGACCTACTGAGTAGAAACATTTGGGAACAGATGACCCCTCTCTGCTTCTGCCTGGCACACAGTGGCTGCTTCACAGATGGGGACAAACACAGGCTCCAGTGGGTGGAGGCTCTCTGGGTTGAGAGTGGCCCTATCTCAGGTCATCCTGATGCTGGGGCTGGTGTGAATGTCCTGAATGTGGTCAGCAGGGGCCACAGAAGAGACTGTGGCTGTCCCAGATGTGTGTCGGTGCTCAGGAAGCCTGGCTTCTGCTGCATCTGGGGCAGTGGCCAAGTGTGGGCAGGGTGGGTTTGCCCGCCGGCTCTGTGGCCTTGCCCCTCCAGAGTGGTCAGATCCCAGGGTAGGAAGTCGGCTCACTTCTGCCTCGCACTGCCCTGAGGATGAAGCGAGGAGGCCCTGGGCTGGAATGTCCTGGCTGTCGGGCAGGAGAGTGGGGGGCTCAGCTGGGGCCCTGGTGCCTGTTTGCTGGTTCCTGCTTTTGTCCAGCAGCTGTGCTTCCAGTCCTGGTGCCCATGCGTCCAGAGCAAACCTGGACCACAGCCGTGCCCATGCAGTTCTCCCCCGGAGGCCCTCCTCCGCTCCATCCCTGCCTGTGCCATGCAGCTTGGAGGCCATGCAGACTCAGGAGGATGCCAGGGCATGCCCTGCACTCAGCTCTGCCTTCCCGGCCTCCTGCTGCCCGATGGAAATAGGACACGGGAACCAGCTGGGCACTCAGGGCTTCCGTCCTGGGAGCAGGCTGGCGGCAGGGCCATCAGAGCCTCCGAGGGAAGGGTTCAGGGTTGACCTCATCCCCTTTCCCCATAGTGCAGAGGCAGAATCCGGAGCTGCAGGGACAAAGGATTTGTTTTGCCTTCGCACCAGAGCGCAGCTGGTGCGCTCTGCCGCTCCTTCTCGCTGACCTTCTCTCTGAGCAGCCTCAGTTTCAGGTTTGGGCAGGAAGTGGCCTTTGAAGGGAGGTTGGGGAGCCCAGCAGCGCCCCTCAGTGCCGTACCAGCACCCATCAGTCTCCACTGTGTGCCTTCCGTGCTGTGGGAAGGTTTGCTGTCACTCTTGGTGCGGGAGGGAGGGTCAGAGTCTGGAGCACACAGGTCCTCATTCGATGAGCACTTTCCTTGCCGATAAGCCTCTAACTCAAAGGCCAACGGCTAAGGGACAGCAGCTTGACAGGGGGACGGGGACATTTATACTGGGGAAAGAGAGCCTGGAAACTGATCGTCACCAGGGGTGGTTTCTAATCAGTAGGGGAAGCCTGAGATAAAGGAGAAACGGTGCCCTTAGAATCCAGGGTACCAGGGTTTGAATCTCAGCCTCACCACTCTCTACCCAAGTAACCACTCTGAGCCTCAGTTTCCTCATTTGGGAAATGGGGATGATAATAATGCACCTCAGAGGGTTGGTGTGAAGCACCCACCACATTCAGCCACACTGTGAGTGCACGGCAAAGGGATGCTGTCGCTGTCACAGCCATCACCATCATCACCGCCTCCACCTTCATTGCTGCCACCACCGCCATCACCTTCCTCACCACCGCTGCTGTCACCGCCACTGTTGTCACCTCGCATGGAGACGCCAGCCAGAGCGCTCAGAAGACTCGGCTTCATGCCTGGCTCTTCGAGTCACAGTGGGAGGTAGCTGTCATCTCATGCGTGCTGCGGTGGCCTGGGCTTTTGCCACCTCAAGAAGGCTCGTTTACCTTGGGCCTTCTCCAGCGGGTAGGCAGTTCTTCCTTGTAGGGAGGGTTCCCAGTGTGAGCCGCTGTCTCCTTAGTGCTTACTGTGGGAGCAAGGCAGAGCCGACAGTATCTCACAATTATCCTATACTTAATTATATTACTAAGAATAAAATAACCCAGCTCCATTAGGGAGAAAAGTCGTCTGGTAGATAATTATGTCATCTGTGCATGTCGCCAGGTCATTTTAAGGCTTATAAAAGCCTTAAGGCTATAAATATCACAGTAGGTGGTGGAGAGTTGGGTACACAGGGGATGGGAGCCAGCCTCCGGGGAGAGGCCTTGGGGTCCTTCCTACCTCTGCTCACTACCTGCGGGATCCTGGACGAGTTATTCTCTGGGCCTCAGTTTATTTTCTGTTTCTCTGAAAAACATGGCCCCTGATACCTGCCTTGTAGAGGCACCACGAGGACGAAATATACACGGTGTGGTTCCTGAGACAGTGTGCAAGCAGGGGTGTCAGTTGCTTTTGGAGCCTGAAGGAACAGAAAGAGGGAAGTGACGCTGCCCAGTGCATGTCCCGGGGGCCATGACCCTGTCAGAGCCAGTTCTGGTGAGGGCAGCTTTCGGTCAGGGATCCTGCCGTCTTCCAGCCCGGCGCTGTTCATGGCGGGCGTCCTTCATACGGTTGGGTTAATGAGGACTCAGACTTCATCTGGAAGTTTGTCGAGAACTGGGATTGTCCTGATCACTGCGGTTGTCGAGACGTTGGCAATACCCTGCGGTGCGCAGGGGAGGAGAACTGTTTTGGGGGAAACAGCTGCTGACTCACGTGGAGGTGGGGCTGCCAGGCCTGTCCTGCTTCCTACCACCGCCTTTGATGCCTGGGCCCACGTGCCAGACAGAACCCTCTCCACCCATCCACCCATCCTGGTTGGTCAGGTGGGTGGTCAGAGGGTGCCAAGCTGGTCCACGAACAATGCAGGGGCCTCTGCCAAGGTTGGCCTACTAGTGTCTACTGACACATTATTTTCCTCTAGGAAAACAACATGAAAACTTCCAATCATCAGGGCTGGTTTACAGGCTCCCAGTTTTGAGGACGAAAAGGCACAGAAGGTTCTAGCTGGAAGGGACCCTAGTCCAATCCTGTCATTGTACATCTGGGGAGACTGAGGCCCAGGGAGGCGAGGCCCTCTGGCCTGGATCACATAGTGAGGCAGGGTATTTTGACTGGCCCCGTCCCTCCTTCACTCCTGTCACCTGCCCTTCCCACCCTGGACCCTCTCCTGCAGCCCTGCAGCTGGTCCTGCAAGTGGGCAGGACATGGCTCTCGCCTCCCCTGGTTCCACCCTGTCCCCTTGGCCCTCACCCTGGGCTTCCAGGTGCCTCTCTTGTTGCGGCAAGCGCTTTGCACTGCTTTCTCCAGTGACGCTGCATATTCCTTAAGGGCGAGGATGGTGTGTCCTCTTCCCAGGGCGGCTTCCCATGGTTGCTAATCCTAGCCAGGCCTCTCAGCGGCCAGAGGAGCCCCGGGCAGCTGGGGATGTGGCTGCGTCCAAGTTCTGGTGGTGGGACCTCTGGCTGTGGGAGCTTGGGCAAGTCACCTGGCCTCTCTGAGCCTGTTTGCTCAGCTGCAAAGTGATGAACAGATCACACCTTGGCCCTCCTTGCCTGCCCAGTCGAGGGATCAGCGGTTTCGGTGGCTTCTCCCATCCGAAGCCTCATGATTATCCTTGAGGTCTCTTGGCAGTACTGCAAGGAGGGGTGGCCAGGGACCATTACTGCCTTTTTCCAGACAGGAAGATGGGGGCTTCAGGAGGACGGAGATGAGTGACACCTTTTCGGCAGGTGGCATGGAGCCAGGCCAGGGCACAGCAGGCTGACGCTCAGCTGCCACTGCTCTGCGGAGACCATGGGCTCCTGCGTACCAGGCACGTTCGTCTGATACGCAGCTGGAGGCTGCCCATCGTCCCCTCTCCACTTTGGAGGTTTCCTGCCTCAGGCTTGGCCCTCTGTGTGTTCTGGCCTGTGGTCTCAAACTTGGGGTGCTTCCTCCCAGAAGCTTGGGTACCCCCACTGCTCCCAAAAAGAGGGCACTCGAGGAGGAGCATGCTGTTTTGCCCTGCAGAGGCAAGCAGACGTCGACCTCTGAGGGAGAACTGAGATGCAGAAATCTAGGGGTGGCCGCGGGACCTCCGCCCGCTCACAGGCATTCCAGGTGCATTTCCTGCTGACTCTCTCCTTACCCACACCCACTTCCTCTCCCAGCCCTCACCCCACCCTGGCTAACAATGCAGCGCAGCTACCCACGGGCTCTGTCTTCGCCTCCCTGGCTGTCCTGGGCGTAGGGAACCGCAGCCCCGGGAAGGTGCCATCACGGGAGTCCTGAAGCCCCTACGATGTGTCATCTTGGGTCTGCCTGCAGCACGTCAGCCAGGTGCTGGCTGCAACCCCAGGGGACACACGGGCCTCGCCATGGGTCCGTGTGCAAAGAGCATAGGTCTTCATGCTCTGCGCCTCTGCTTGTCATGGGCACGCCTCTTGCAGTGGGGAGAACACACCGGCACTCTCCCACAGTCCCTGGGCATCCGTCATGCCTGCTTCCAGCCTCCCAGAAGGTGATCATATGAATCACCCCAGCACCACAGGCTACACTGAGATAAGAAGGCAAGTCGGGGCCCACGTGAGCGGGTGCAGGTGTGCCTGCCAGAAGCAGCAGGAGACTCGGAGGAGGCACGGGGAGCAAGCATTGTCACCTGCACTGAGGGCAGGGCCCTGGGTGGCCATAAACCCCTGCATCCATGGTGAACCTGATCTTGTGTCTCCAGCCTTTGGCCTAGTGTCCCCAAGGCTCAGGGTGGGGGCAGAGGGACGAAGGGAGGAAGTGCAGGGTTGGGTGGAGGTATGACGATGGGAGAGCCCCATTTGAGGGAGCTGGTCAAAAGGCTGTTCCGCTTGTCCTAGAATCCCTTCTGTGCTTTGCTGTAGAGTTACGTGTTTCTCCTCCCCTCTTCTGTCAGGCACTAAAGGCCTGGGAAATGTGTTGAGCCCACTGGCGGGCCAGAGCAAATTTAGCTGGTCTGCACAGATCATCTAGCAAATGCCTAAAAGGAAGGCTGCTGCAGCCAGATCCCAGGGAGAAATGCTGTCACGACGAGGCCAGAGCAGGTCCTCAGCCTCGGCATCACGTATGGCCTGGGTAGCTCTTTGCTGAGGTAGGGGAGCTGCCCTGGTTGTAGGGTCCCCGCCCCTCCCCATCATCCCTGTGCCCAGGGGCAACATGGTGTCGTTGAGAACCACTGGCTGGAGTGAGAGGTCTTGACCTCCCTGGTGGTTGCAGTCCATGGGACCCTGTTACGTGTCTGGCCTCAGACAAGAAATCTGATCCTTGTGAACTGGGCGGTGGCAAAGGAGGGGTGCCTTCTCAGTGCCCACTCGGCTCGGCTGCCAGGCAGGGTGGGTGGGGCTGGGTGGCAAAGCATCCTGTTACCTGAAGACACTGGCAGGATGGGACCTGCTGCCCCCCCAGAATGGTCCCATGCTTTCTGTTCTCTCCGTCCCCGAGTCCATGTCCCAGGACTTGGGAAGGACAGTGACACCGTGTGATGGTTTCTCGGCGCACATCTCCTGCCAGCTCCCAGGCAGTGCCAGAGTCTCCCCTGAGCCCCTTCAGAGAGGCCGAGCCGGCAGGCATCCTGCCAGGCAGCTGCCAGCAGTGTGCGGTGCTACTTTTCATGAGAAAAGGCGCCTGGGTCCTACTGCCAAAGCAGAGAGCCATCTTGCTCATTAATCAGGATCTCAGGATTCTTGGAATGATCTTAGCAACTGCCTAGCACAAGCCCTACTCGATTTACCATCACCTGTCTGCCCTCAGAGCTCGCCTTACTCATTGTCCGTCCTTGGAGGCCAGGGTTGAGGGGGGCACTGCCACCAACCATGGCCCATCCCCAGCCTGGAGCCTGTTTCCTTCTCTCAGCCTGAGGAGGCACTTGGCTAGAATTAGTATCATTTTTATTATGAGTCTCGATTGTGAATTTTTAAAAACCTGAAAGAGAAAAAGGAAGCTGACCACAAGTCCCAGATATTCTGCTAAGGAAGAGGTAGGGCAGGGGCAAGCGGGCCCACAGAGGGTGGCAGCACAGTCCGTCCTGTATGCAGGCCTCCCCGGAGCACCTGAGCGGGCCCAGGCTGCCCCTTTTTGCATGAAGGGCTTAGCCTGGGTCCTTGCAGGGCCACGGGGCACCCCGTGACTCCCGTGGTAATGCGAAGCCTGGTAGTTGTTCACTGTTAACCCGAGGGAGATGACCAGTGCAGCACCGTTGCCATGCAGGCCTGGCTTCTGCTTGGCAGGCAGCCATTCACACATGCGCGTCCTCTCCCTTTCATCCAGGGGAGAACGTGAGAGGCAGGCCCTGCAGGGTCCTGGGTGTGGTGCGGACCACCCATACCCACTTGGGGGCAGATGCTCTGGGCAGTGCTGCGTCCCCCAGCAGAGGGTCTTGATACACCATCCCCTCTGTCTCCTGGCCTCCCAACCAGAGGAGGCTGTGGCTGGAAAACCACCAAGGCTGCCCTCCTCTACCCCTGCCCCATTTCCACTGCTGGCCCTGCCATCACCCACCCCTTGGGTCCAGCTCTCACCTTTGCTGATCTCTTCAGATCCCCTCTCCTGATGCCATCTGGGAAACCAGGACCCCCAGCCTGTTTGGCAACCCAGGGAGGTTGCCTGTGGCAGAAACCCCTGAGCAGTGCATTTCTGAGATGTTTCTGGGGGAGGACCTCACCCAACAGGTCCCGTACCCTGGCAATTTGGGGGAGGGTTGCCGAGAGTGCACAGGTCAGCTGGAATTAATGCACACTTTGCGAAAGAACAGAGCTGCCACCCACATCTGCATCCATTGCTGGGCTGGGAACTGTCCTGGAATTCTGAAGGGCACCGGGAAGGGGCAGTGAGGGCCGCTGTCCTTTTCTGGGAGTTCCAATTTGCCCTTGTAGAGCCCAAGCTCCCTGGTCTGCTTCTGGAGGGGCGGTGGCCACTGGGGGGGTGCTATGGTCGGTGGCCACAAGGTTGGCTGTCCCTGGGGGAGGTTGTGCGTGAGCCATGCACTGTGCTAGCCCAGCAGCTCTGCAAGGGAGCTTCCGTGATTGCTGCTTCCCAGCTGACATAGGCCCGGAGGGCTGAGGACTGGGCCTTGGATAAACAATTGGGAAACGACCTGGGTCCCATCATTCCCCAGCTGTGACTCTCAGTAGCCAGTGAACCCCAGCAGGCTGCTTGCTGTCTGCTGGGGATCCTGAGAGCACGGGGTGGTGATCCACCCAGAGGCATGTCAGCCTTGGAGCAGGGCTACGTAAGCCGCAGACCAGCCCATGCCTATCTATACCACATTCACCTGTCTTCCTGAGCAGGTTTGGAGGCCTCTGGCACATGCAGGGAGCACTAGAATGTTCCAGAAACCTGAGGGACCAGTGTTTCCCAGGGGCAGATGCCCAGGCAGACCCTACTCCTTCCAGAGACCTTGTGCCCCTGAGGGTGGGACAACATCTGAAGGAGACCCATCCTCCCGGTCTGCCCACCACCCCTGGAAGAGTACAGCATCTATAGTGGTTCTTCACATTCTGTCTTCTGTCTTCACTCCTTCCCAAGAGCTGCCTGGGAGGGACCCTGGTTTAATTAGCCTAGTTTGGGAATGGCGGCTGTAAAGCCCTGGGAAGTGAATGTGTCTGCCTTGCTTTTGGAAGTGCTGCCAGTGGACACAATGTAGCTGTAGGAATGAAAACGAGGTAGAGAAAGGCCCACAGGCTCGGGTTTTTAATTGGCACCGGCCTCCCGGCCCTGAGCCCGCCTGCTGGCCCTCCCGGGGCTCTGTTTGGGCGGCCGGGCTTGGGCTGCGAGTGTTGGAGCCTTTCACAGCTTCTGACTGATGTGAGTGGACCTGTATAGATCGCTGCAGCTCCCCCTGAAAGAGCGCGGCACAGTCTCCACGCTGATAAAGCCTGGGAAGTTGCTCAGCCACCTGCGAGTGGTGAATAGCGGTATCTGCTCGGGCCCCGAAAAGCGGTCTGGCTTCAATGGTCCCAAGGCCCTGCCACAGAGAAAAGATTTTTCTAAAGCTGCAATTAATTTTTCCCCGAATCAATTGGAAGTTGCTTTCTTGTGTTCAGTTGGGTGAGTGGGGTGCTTCATTCTGTGCTTCCCCGTTAACCTGAGCTCTCTGGCAATTGATGTTTTTCTCAAGAGACAGAGAGAGTGGCTTTATTTCTCATAGGCCATCAAGGAAGGGATGTTTTTGTTTGGGTTTTGTGTGTGTCTCTCTTTCTCTAAGATCATCTCAAGCTAATAGTGAGAAAAAAAAGCCATACGTGAGTGATTCTGCCTCGACAGGTCCCACAATACCTTCAGGAATGCCAATTTTTCTTGCTTTCAGGAAAACACTGTGAGGTCTCACTTAGAGGGGACAATGGCGGAGATTAAAGAGGGAGGGAGCACAAGCAAAAGCAGAACACAGAAAGGCGGCTCAGCCTGGCCGCCAGGGAGCTTTGGGCTGCCGTTTAAAGGGGGATATTTTGGACTCGCCCTCACTCTGCTGGAACAATTAGAGGGAAAATTCTTGGCTCACAGTAGTTTTGTAGTGAGAACCAATTTCAAGTGCAAGAGAGAGAGAAGGCCGCCCTTTCTCTCAGGAGTCGGTCTTGCATTTTTGTGACTGTGAATTGTGAATATACACGT
The DNA here is from genome assembly GCA_032199065.1 of Smutsia gigantea. Taxonomy (NCBI): domain Eukaryota; kingdom Metazoa; phylum Chordata; class Mammalia; order Pholidota; family Manidae; genus Smutsia; species Smutsia gigantea. The sequence continues at coordinate 25,530 of JAVSCE010021615.1, read as the reverse complement.
GTCGGGAGGGGTTCGGGTCCCTTGTTTGGGACATTGCTACCCCAGGACAGCTGCTGTGGCTGCTTGGGTCGCCTGCAAGCCCCTGAGTGCCTGCCACCTGTCCGGCCACGCGGTGGGGCCCACAGCCCAGCCCAGGCCTCCTGCAGTGGGGGGTGCCAGGCCGGAGGAGATGGCATCTGGGGCCCTGTGGGCTATTCTGACACCCCGTCTGTCCTGGCAAAATCACTCTGCTGCTTGGAGCTGGCCTGCTTCCGCCACAACCTCCAGGAGAGGTGTTGGTGCAAGAGGAAGACCCGTCACTGAGTTGGTCCACGTGTGTGGCTCCTGGTTGCCTCCATTTTTTTTCTGGAGCCCCAGCCTCTTTGGGATCCCGACCTGCTTTGCGGCAGTTGCCAATAAGCCACAGCAGGGTCAGCAGCCCTGAGGGACAGAGTAATGGCTCTGTGCCCTGAGCCTGCCCAGCACTGCCACTGGCTGCCATGGCAGTGGCCTGCCAGGGAGGGTCCTCACGGCTCATTCTCCCTTGAGGTTTGCGGGTGGTGGTGGGGAGCATGTAGGGGTGTGTGTGCATATGAGCATGTTGCACATGCATGTGCATGCATGTCATTTTGTTCAGATGGAGAATGGCCTTGGGCTCCCACCAATGTTCAGTGACCTTGGCTGGCTCCTCAGCTCCCTAGGCCTCAGTTTCCTTGTCTGTAAAGTAGGAACACAGACACTTGCCTCCTAGAGGCCCTGGGGGAACAAGTGAGGCCGTACTGCTAAGTCTGCAGGGCAGAGGCTGGACCAGTTGGGTGCCCAGGTAAGGTGGGGTGAGGTGACTGTTATCAGCTTCTGTTTTCAGAAGACCCACCTCCCTGCTTGGAAGACAGGGTAGAGAAGGAGCCCTCTTCTGGGGTCGAGGGGCCGGGACCCAGCCTGTTGGGTGGGGCGTGCGCCCTAGGTCTGCCATTTTTCTGCTGAGGTCATTGCTCCCACAGGGATTTTAGACCCTGACCTCCCAAGACCCCTGTGGCTCTGGGCTCAGCTTTCTGGTGAACCTGGGCCTCTGCCAACGACATGTGATGCCTGGCAGCTCCTTTCTGTGGCGGCTGCTTGCAGATGGAAGGAGAGCACTTCCCCACAGGTTCTGTGCTTTTTCCAAATCAGCAGACATGTTTGCAAGAGAAAAGTAGGCCCATTTCCTGACCCAGGCTCAGCCAGTGATAGTCTTAGCCCAGAGGCTGGGGCCCAGGCCCAGAAGCCCATCTTCCGGACGAGGGCGTGTCCTGTGCTCTGCCACATGACCTCACCCGTCTGGACCGGGCGGGCCGCTGGGAGCTGGGGCCAGAGTCAGGTTCACCGAATCATCATCAGTCATTGCAGGGACTGCACGGTGGCGGAGCTCTAGGACCCTCAGGAGGCAGCCTGGGATTCAGTGCGCACTGAGGGCGTTGTATGTGGTGCTGTGCTGGTCTCCTTTGTCTTGTGGCTTTCCCTTCTCCTCGGGGCTTCCAGCCTTTCCCCCCACCCATCATTCATCACCTGGGGGTGGGCCACAGGGAAGAGGTACATCCTCAGGGCCTTTGCCCCCTCCTCCCATCTGGCTGGGGGCCTGTCCCCGCCCGGATCAGCCCGGGCACACCCTCTCCGCCTCCTGCCTGGCTGTGGCCTTGCTGGCGTTCCACAGGCCCTGTCCTTCCCCTCTTTCTCTCCTTTCTGTGCTTGGATACTTGGCCCCACAGCCGACCGCCAGCTTCAGATCCTCCCCCTGACTCCATGTGTGGCCTTGGCAAGCTCCCGAACCCCCTGTGAGCATAGTGCCGCCCGCCCCGCTGTTGGGGGGGTTCAGGGGGATGAGCCCCCCGAAGCTCAGGGTAAGTGCTTGGTAGATGCTTGCTCCCCTACCAGCAGAGGCTCCACAGCTGCTAGGACATGAGAACGAACCCCCAGAAATGCCCTTTGTTCCTGGGACAGGCGCCCAGGGGGCGATGGGTAGAATTTACGGTAGCTCGGCCTCGTGGGTCTGTGTTCTCTACGTGAAGAACTGTCTGAATTTAAGAGTGATTTGGGGGCCTCTCCACGCTCTGCACATTCCTCAGGGTCATTTTGGGGCCCCTGTCCCAAGGGCCTTTGGTTGTTGTTCTGGGATTTTTTTACCAAGAAGCATGTGAGGATGGCTGGGAGCTGGGGGGTAGAAAATAGGTTGGGTTTCCATTCTGAATTCTGTTTCCATTTTCCATTCTGTTCTGGCAGCAGCACGGTGTAGTGCAAGGGGTAAGGGCGTGGGCTTGAACAGCCAGAGCGGGGCGGAGCCTGCCTGCACCACCCTCTGGGGGGCCGAGTCAACCTAGGGCTGTGGGTGAGCACAGGGGCTGCTGGCAGAGCGTGTGTTGGGATCATCAGGTGCTGAGATAATTGAAGCGAGAGGTCCACCCAGTGCAGCCGGGGGCATCCACCTCGGGTACATTAACATGGACTGTCTGGGCTTCCTGATACCTTGAGATATGGTACTGTATTTGCATGTCTGGCCAAGCATTTAAACAGTCATGAACAAAAGAGAAAAAATGGAAAGGGAAAATGTAAGCCCATCTGGAAATTCACAGGTATATTCAGGTGTGTTCCTGGGAAAGTCAAAGAAGCAGGGGCCTGCCCTGGCCAAGCCTTCCCGAACCACGGCCGGGCCTCTAAGTGGGAACCACATTCTGCTGGCACGCTGAGGCCTCGAGCCAAGTCTCCACACTTTCCCTCAGGAGGTCAGCGTCTTGACCCATTGTGGTGCTAAGTGACCTGTGCAGAGTCACGCAGTGGGAGAGTGGCAGACCCTTCACTTCTGTCTCTCTGGTTGCAAAGAGCATGCTCAGGGCTCCCCCACCCACCACTCTGCTGAGGACAGGGTCCCTCAACAGCCTCTTGGGGACCTCCCAGCACCTTCAGTGCCCTTTAAGGAAATGTCTCCAGGGGGCCTGCTTCTGGCCCAGGACCTGCACCTCCTGCTGGGATGGGTTTGGCCTGGTCTTGGTGGAGAACACAGAACCCCCTCCTGTGGATCTGTCCCTGCCTCCTGCAGCCCAGGGGCCCCTGCACTGGGGGTCCCCTTCCAGGGTGCCCCTGGGCAGCAAAGGCTGAGGAGTGCTTTGGGCTGGTGGCCGCGGATGTCCAAAAGCCTGGTGAGCACAGTGCAGCCTCCCAGATCTTTGTGGCCTCTCTGGTTCCCATGGGCACCTCCTGGTGTCCCTCAGGGCACCTTGGAGGAGAGGGGATGGGACCTGGTGAGGTGACTCCTGGGGCATTGCACAGAGCTGGGACTCCAAGACAGGTCTCCCAGCTCTCTGCTTCCCTGCTGCCCCAAGATGCAGGCCCTGTCCTGCCAGTGTTGGATTTGGTCAGAGAGATGGGACGAGAGAACAGGCCAGCTCAGGAAGGGTGCTTGGTAGGCAAGAGTCCGGGGCAAGGCCCCCCACCCTACCCTGTAGCTAAGCAAGTGTCTCCAGCTGAGAGAAAGCCCTCAGGAGAGGCAGTCTTGTAACAGGGCTTCCAGCACTCAGGAGCCCACACACTGTCCCCACCACTCGCCTGTGGCTCTGAGGGTGGGGACAGCTGAGCCCACAGAGACAGAATGTGCCCAGGAATGTCTAGCCACTCCCCCTGCCAGCGGGCATGTCCACAGCCACCTGCCCTGCCCGGGCAAGCTGGGACATGCTGGCCGAGCCCGGATGCACTCCCGCCTCCCCTCACTGCCGCAGGACTCTGGGGACTGACACAGGCCAGCGCAGCCTCCTTACCCAGCATGCCTGGGATTTCTGATCTCACAGGCCACTGCCGGCTGGGATGCCAATCAGTAAATGCCCCGCCCCTTATGCCGCTTCCACCTGGGGCTGCTCTTGGCAGCATGGGCCCCCCTGCCTCCATCTTGGTGCAGCCGGGCCCGTAAAGCAGTGTTGAAATCCTGTTGAGCCAGGCCCTGTGTTTGATCTCATCTCATCCCGTTACTGCCCCATGAGGTCACTTTTATTTCCCCATTTTACAGATGGGGAAAGAGAAACTCAAGTTGCATAAGGAGCCTAGGGAAACACCAGTCTTAGTGGCAGAGGTAGGATTTCACCCCAAATGGATCATTTCAGCCCTTCATTCAGCACCCAGCCCTGTTCCTCCAGACATCAGGGGTACCGTAGACAGACGACTCACTCCCTGGCCGAGCCCCCCAGGGCCCTGCCAGCCAGCCTGTGGGTATGGATGGGGGGCTGCAGGATGGAGCTCTAGGCAGAGAGGTCCTAGGAGGGCTTTGTGGGGGCTGTGAAGGAGCAGGAGATGTGTTAAGGGGTGATTCCGGCTGAGAGAGGGCCTCCCAGCAGAGAGCTGAGTGGGCAGGAGGGTACAGGCAAGGCAGGAAACTGGGCAGGCAGACGGGGCAGCAGGCCAGTCCCTCGGCCCTGCAGCAAGGCGTTGGTCCTTCCAAAGAGCTTAGGGAAGGAGGTTCCAGGTCAGGTTTAAGCCACACTGAGCTGGAGGCCCTTGAGATGTTGGGCCAGAGCTCAGGACGTGGTCTGCCTGAAGGGGGCCACCTGGACCACTGGGGCAGAGGTACAGTTCAGATTTGGATTTGGTGCCAGGCCACAAGTCACGTCAAAGCTGGCTGGGCACAGCAGCCTCTCAGGGCAGGGTGGGGACACCCTGGGCTCATGCAGGACGACTCTCATTGTGTAGATGGGCCCGGAGCCGGCAGGACTTTCCCAGGACACGCCCTGTGCATAACAGGCTGGAGCCAGAAGCCAGGTGCCCACATCCCCATCAGGCACCTTCTGCAGACTGCTGTGAAACTCAGAGCCAGCGAGGGTGGTACTTGGGGACCATCCCTTCTCAGAACAGAGGTCCAGCGGAAGCCCAGAGGGGAGCAGGGTTTACTCCCTGCCATCCAAAGGGCCTTCCTAGGGGGGCTGTAGCTGTTGGACCCCATTCTTGAGCCAAATCACAGAACAGGGAAGGAGCAGATGGTACGTGCCCTTTTAGCCAGTGGGGAGCCCCACCTGACCTGGCAGAAGTGAGGATAGCCAGCCATCTTGTACTGGTCCTCTGGGCGTCTTCTCAGGGGACTTGGGCAGACCAGGGTACCCCTGAGAGTGGTTGGGGCTGCTCTAGTCTTTGGGTAGAGCCCTTCTTTGAGGCTCCAACACACCCCTCCTCCCCAGGCTTGCACTCCCACCCCTCTCCACCCCCAGCGACTATGTCAACAGCTGCCAAGTGTGCAGAGAGCCAGACCATCTGGGGCTGGCCAGGAGTAGGAGGGGTGTGTGTGTGCAGTGTGGAGCTGTCAGCTGAAAGGGAACACTGGTAAGGGGCTCCTGGAGTTTGCTTCTGGGGTTTTCCGTGCCAGAGACTGTTTGAGCACAAATCAGTCAGTTGTGTTTCCACAATGTCTACTTACCTTTCTTCATGATTATATTTTATTGTTGGCTAAGAAAGATCTGTCCCACCCTCCCCCACCCCACTACCACCGCTAAACTGAAAGGAAATCCAGCTGAATCTGACACTTTGAACTTAATCTCTGCTTCTCATCTGTTTACCAGGTGTAGAAATGTGATGACAGGTGGAAATGGGGGTCCCTGTCCGCATGCACAGAGCAGTGGACACCTGGCCCAGTGGCCCATCCGCAGTGTGGGTTGTGCTGTTGCCTCGGCACCGAGGCTCTTGCAGGCGCGAGGAGCCATTCCCCCAGATGGACTCCGGTGAACAGCCTCCTCTTCCCACTGGCGGCCAGGGTCGGCCTTATGGATGAAGCCGGTGCGGTCTGAGAGATGGGCCTTGTTTTGGGAAGCTGAGGTTCAGGCACAAAGCAGCCCCAGCCTCACCCTGGGTTGCCCACAAGGTCTGGCAGTGTTCTGTGGGGCAGGAAGCCCAATCCAGTCCCACCAGGCAGGCAGAGAGCATGCAAGCCTCCAGGACAGCATGATGTTTCCAGGGCCTCTTTGCTGTGCTGTGGAAAGCGCCCAGCAGCCGCGGGGAAGGGCCCGCTCAGCCACGCCCACACCAAGTGTGTCCCCTTTGCCTTTCGGGGTTGGCCTTTCCTGAAGTTTTCACATCCTGTGCTTATAGGAAACTCAGATTTAATTTGGTGATTAAGTGCAGGAACTAGAGGCCGGTAGGGATTTTTTGTCTGCATAATATTTCAAAGTGCCGTTTTCTTTAAAACGTAGAAATCTTGTTCCTGCCAGTAAGGAAAGTCAACAAGAACGTTTGGTGAAGAAACATCAAAATGATTTCATATGGAGATGGGGTTGGGGGATTTCTTTTTTAAAACATATGAGTGACCATTTAAGTAAAATTTTGGCCTGTGGGTCATCCTTTTCTTCATTTCTAACTTAGTGTTTCTCCTCCTTTTAAAACATACACACACGCGCGCATGCATGCACATATATGTCATTGACGGTACATTCACATGTCAAAAAACTGAAACAGTGCCCAGTGGGAAGTCATGGCCCAGGCTCTCAGGTTAGCTGCTTATTTGTTTCTGTGATCCTTCCGGGATTCTTTCTTGCACATACAAGCAACTAAAATTTTTTATTCTTATTTTATTCTCCTTTCTTATACAAAAGGTAACATGCTATACTACCTTAAATAATAGACCCTGGAGGTGTTCCCGTGTTAGGACCAAGTTGCCACCTCCTTTGTTTAGTTGCAGGATGTACCCTTGCATGGAGGTGCCCCATTTTCTCTCTCAGGCCCTGGCGGACAGACTCCTGAGCTATGTTCAGTCTCTGGCTGTGAATTGAGGCACCCGCGCGTCCTTTCAGACCCGGCAGGTGTATCCCGTGTGGGTGCCTTCCACCAGTAGGGTTGCTGGGCCCCCGACGGTCTGCATCTGTTGTCTTAAGGATGCCACCCAGGTGACGGATGCTAGAGATGGTCTGTTTCACCACCTCGGTAGACATGGGTCACACATGGATTGTGCCAGCCGGATAGGTGAGAATCGTTTCCCTCTGTCAGTTTAGTTTGCATTTTTCTAATCGGTTGAGTATCTTCTTGTTCATTTAAAGACCATTCATATGTCCTTGGCTGTGTTCATTTGTCCTTTAAGAAAGTCGAGTTGTTGGTCTTTTTCTTCTCAGTTGTGTATCAGGGAGACTAGTTTTTGCCTGTGGTGTGAGTTGCAAATATTTATTTCTCATTGTTCTTTGTCTTTTGACTTTGCTTTTGGCATTCTTTAACAGCTGCATTGAGATATTGAGCCACACAGTATACAGCTCACATATCATATACTTTCAGTAGTGTATTCATAGAGTTGTGCAACCATCACAATGAACTTTAGAACATTTCATCACCCCAGAAAGAAACCCCATGCCCATGAGCAATCACTGCCCATTGCCTTCAGCCACCCCCAGACCTATATTCTGTCTCTGTGAATTTGCCTATTCTGGACATTTCATTTAACTGGAACCATACAATATGTGGTCTGCTGAGCCTGGCTTCTTTAACTCAGTGTAATGCCTTCAAGTCTCATGCATGTTGCAGCACACGTCAGCACTTCTTACGTACTTCTTACGGCTGAATAAAACTCCATCACAAGATAAGTCATTAGTTGATGGACAGTCGAGTTGTCTACACTTTTGGATATTACAAATAATTTTGCTATGAACATTTACATATATCTTTTTTGTAGGGCGTGTTCCCATTTCTCTCGGATATAAACTCAGGGGGTGGAATGGCTGGCTCGTATGGTATCTCTGTATGTGACATTTTGAGAAACTGCCAGACTGTTTGCCCAAGCGGCTGCACACCAGGACCTTTTGGTGATTTTTGACATGTCTGTGTTTTCATCAGATCAATTATGTTCTGGATCTTGAGTGTTAGAAGGTCTTTCTGTCCCAAGATTATAAAGAAATTCTCCTGAGTTGGCTTCTAGTACTTTAGTGGTTTATTTTGCAATCTTTGATCTATGTGGAGTTTATTTAGTATGGTATAGATACCGAGCTGGCCTTTTTTTTTTCTTTTTAAATACAGCTACTCATTTCCTCAGTACCAGCTCTTGAAAATTCCATCTTTTCTTCCCTGCTTTGAGATTCCATGTTTATCATATACTACTCAGGGTCTGTTTCAGAACATTCTAGTTCATTAGTCTCTGTGTGTCTTCATATAGTGGTTTACTCTTCATTATTAAGGCTTTACAGTATGTGTTAGTATTTGCAGGGCTAGTGTCTCCTCATTGTTCTTTATGGAGGTTTATTTTTTTTCCTGATGAAACTACCTGTTCATTTTTCCATGAAAAACTCAGTTTGTTTTAATGTGGCAGGGGCAGGTGTTGATATTTTAGATCAGGATTGTATTAGACTTACGAATTAACTTGGGGGGAATCTACACCTTTTTAAGTTCGGGTCTTTGTAACACAGGATGTCTTTCTCTTTGTTCAAGCTGTTTGTGTTCTTTAAGTGTTTTCCTCATATCACTTTTGCCAGTTCGTATATTTTTATCCCTACAGATAGTTACCTTTTGTGCAGCTGTGTCTTTTTGCTCCTGCAAGCAAGTTTTGGTTAAAAAAGATAGTTGGGTTTGACCATCTACCATACAGATTCTGTTCAAAAGCCAAGCCCCTGACCCCTTTGCTGTGAGGTGCTGTGTCCCCATCAGGACAGAGGGTGGGAATGGGGGCTCAGAACTGTAATGACTTGCCAAGGTCCTGCAGAGGTCACATGGCAGCTGGGAGTCCAGCCCAGGCTTGTCCAGCCTTTTCTAGGCCACCGTCCTGCCGAGGATTGAATTTTCTCCCAAGCACAGCCCAGAAGTCACGAGGTCAGTGTGCATGCGCATGAGCTGTGCCGTTTGGGACAGGTCTCTCCCCTCTCTTGGGCTCAGTCTGCTCATCTGTAAAATGAGGTTGTTAGACTGGTTGGTGATTTGTTCATTTTTCCAGAAAGGATCCCCTCTCTCTGGAAGCCAGTATCTGGAACAGAGTGGCCCTGGGGGAGTGCCCTGCCTCCCTGTGGGGCTCCCGGCTCCAGGCAGCTGAAAAAGCCCAGGGCCCACTGTCTCCTCTGGGGCCCTTGCACCCACCTTCCATGCCCCAGTCCTGCTGCTGTAGAAGCCTCCCTGACACGGCATATGTCCTGGCCTCCTGCCAGGTCCCTGTGTGCTTTGGAAAGGTCCCTTGACTTTTGTTAGCCAAGATGAGAGCGAGGTGGTTTCACAAGTCCCGTCCTGAGTGTGTGCTGGCCGGAATGCACACCGCAGAAACAAAATGTTTGTTTTCCAATTGTGAGCGTGCTGGGAGGCCCTTTGGCATGGGCTTCCACACCTTCTGTGTCCAGGCAGGCCATCTGCCACCCGGGGGCCTGGTGCAAAAACAGCGTCTGCCACAATGTGGCCTGTGGGGCACGAGAAAGAGGGGCCTCTGCACCACTGGGTTGGCCGCCATTCAGAGGACATTTGGCTCTCTGGGCCACTGAGGCCTGTTCTTGCCCACAGCACCCTGGGGACCTCAGGGCTGCACAGACACACGAGCCAAGCCAGGTGGCACTGACTGGGTGGGCCCTTCCTTCCCACCCGCCCAGGCTGCACTGAGCACCTGCGGTGAGCTGGCCCCCAAGCCAGGCAGTGGGGTGTGGGATCCGGGCTATGTGGGGCCAGGCGGAGTGCACACAGGCTTGGAGCGGGCTTCCAGAGGGTGAGCGTGAGCCTGCCGGGTGAATAGGTACTCAGTAAACATTTGGGCCCCTGCAGAGGTAAGCTGAGGAAGCAGTGGCCCAGGAAGGCATGGACTCCCTATTAACTGCCAGGGCCACCCTTCCACCCCACAGATCTGTCCTGGTCCCCTGGGCCATTTGATTCTAGAAACTGACCTAAAGAGCCTTGAGTATCAGGTGCTGACCAGCAGTACACCTTGGGCTCCAGAGGCTCCCTCAAGGCAACTTTATTTCCTATTTTCAGGCCTCCGCAATCCAACTTCCCTGTCTGGGTTGTGCGACCAGCAATTCCCTGACTCCTGAATGTAGGGAAGCAGTCCGGGCTCAGAAGGCTGCCTCTTGTGGGCTCCAAGGGCAAGCATCTCACAGAGCAAGGCTGGGCCTTCACAAAGGCCTGGCGGGCAGCGGCCCTGCCCCTCCAGGAAACGGAGCTGGGCTGTCCAGCGGTGTGATATCTATTCCCAGAGTGAAGGGCCAGCCTTTGCAGGACCTGTGCAGCGGCCCCAGTGAAGGCCTGGCCTGCGCCCACTGCGCTTGGCATCTCCAGCAGCTACCTGACACCAGGCCGACCCACAGCTCTGACCCAGGGCCTCTGTGAGGAAGCAGCCTCCCAACCGGACCTCAGACCCCGGGGCTTCCTGTGAGACAGTCTGGACCTCATGCAAAGTTCAGATTGACCAAAGATGCATTAAAGATAGGCCCAAAGGATGCTGCTGCTTTTTTTTCTCTTTTCTGTGATAGTTAAAAAAAAAAACGCCCCAGGAAACCCCATGTCCTGCGCCCTGGTTGTTTCCATGCCAGCTTCCAGTATAAACGAGACTTAGAAAATTTCCAGGCCGCCAGCCCTTCTCGTGGCTGGGTGTTTTCTTGATACTTGGAGAATTCTGTTCCTGTGAAAGTATGTGTTTGGGGAGGAAATGCCTCCGCTTCGCCAGACCCTGGTCCCAGTACCTTCCGGCAGAGTAGCTGGAGTCTCCGGGGCAGTTGGGCCAGTCTGGTGCCTCGTGTGGTCATCCTGATGTGTTGGCTGGGATCTTGTTTATGCCCCTCTTTCTGGAGGGATTTGAGGTAGCTCCCTAAAAATCTGTAACACAAAGAGATCTGTAAAATCAGATTGGGAAGAGGCATATAGCATTAAAAAGAGGAAAAGGAAATGTTCCTGCCTTGAAGAAAAGTGCCAGAAAAGGGAAATAGAGGGGACTGTATCACACTTCTTGTCTGAAAAGGGGAAGCACACATGTGCCTCGGGGAGACCTGTTTTTCCCAGTACGATGCTGAGAGGAAGTTTCCCGTGGGCACTGCACGTAGGATGTGGACTAATCCAGGAGAGGCATCCTGGCCACCGCCACTCCCCAGCACACGTGAGGCAGGCTGGTTCTGCTGGTGCAGATCCTCACGGGACCGACGGTCAGCCTCTGGCCAGAACCACGCGTAACTGTTCTGGAAGGACAGCCGTTGGAGGAGCCAGACTTGGGCCCGGTGCCTCCAACTCTGGGACCCACAGCACTGAGCACCTCCACCATGCCGCATGGCACTCCCGTGGTCTTCCGGGTTCGGTCATGTCAGGGCCTGGGAAGACGGGAGCGAGGAAGACAGCCTGTCCTCCTGCGGGTAACAGGACGGGAGGAAGGGGTGGCTGCCTGCTCTTGCCCTTGTTCCCAGGATGCCCTTCAGCCCTGCACGTGGGGCCTCCTGCCCTACCAGGCCTCGCCCTCTGGGTCGTTCCTGATGAAGTGTGTGGTGCACTTGAGCTGGGGAGATGATTCTGGAGCCCCACACCCAGGCTGGCATGGAGCATGGTAGCTCTTGGGGAGGCGAGAGCTCGTGGGCTGCAGGCTTGCAGGGTGTGTGGCAGTTGATGCACACAACAAGATGGGGCTGAGTATCTGTTGAGTGAATGTGTTTCCCGAGGGGGTCTGGTTTTCAGCTTGCAGCTCCTGGCAGAGGTGCCCCAGCTCTGCCCTCTGGACTCCTCACAGCATGGGTGCGTGGGGCCAGGTGTGGAGAGGGGGGCTGGGCCTGGTGCTCAGGTCTGATGGGTCTCTGTCTGCAGGAGGGCCACAGGGAGTTCTGCAGGGGTGAGCCCTGGAAGGTGGGGACCTTGCCTCGGTCTCCAGGGCCCGGCCAGGGGCCTCCCACCCAGAGTGAGGGCGTAGAAGCAAATGTCTGCACAGAAGGCTAAGCCAGAGAGGGGATAGCTCCTGGTGGAAAGCCCTGTGGAGACTGGCTGGGGTGGGTTGAGATGTGGCTGCCCAGAGCTGAGGTCCGGCAGGTCTGAGGAAGCGACTTGATTTTCAGGGGCTCCCTTCTGAAGTTACCCCAGACACCCCTGATTAGGACTAGGTACTGACCATTGTCTCCTGCCACTAGCCTGAGACCATAGGGATGGCTCCTTTTGAGCTTTGTTACCCAGCAGGCCTGTGCCCTAGCAGGCAGCTGATCCCTGGGCCAGGGCTGGGCTCAAGAGAACTGAGTTTGGGGTGGGAATGTTTGTCCCGGAGCAACCACTGTACCCTGGAATGATGTGTTCACGTGGTGCTTTGAACTTGTTAGCAGCTTTGCAGCTTTCCCCAGACATTTTTGAGGGCACACAGGCCTCCAGGCCTCCAACAGGCCCATGCAGTGTTCTTGTGGGGGCCGGGCTTCTGCAGAGCATGAGCTGCCAGGAGAAGCTGGGCTGGACCCTGCCCCAGGGCGTGGTGGGCACAGGGCAGCCACAGGGTCTGGGCGTGGGTGCGCCGTGGATGTTGGCACAGGGTGGGCTCACCTGGGGAAGGAGTCTGGGCAGGACACATACTGCCCCACTGTGGCGGTCACATTCCTGCCCTGCAGGTAGGGCGTGCCACCGGCTGGGCCATTCACTGGGCGGGGCTTGGGTTTCACTGTGGCTGAAAAGGTGAGTTTCGAATCAACAAAGTTTCAAGGTGACACTGGCTTCACTGCCAATGAGCAGGTGTCTTTGAGTACTATTGGAAGGTGGATCCAGGGCTTCCAGGGGTTTTCTGGTGATGGCATTCACCACCAAACCATGCAGCTTCTCGCCCTGCTGCCGAGCAGGAAGGGGCCTGTCATTCTGACCCACTGGAGCCTGGAGCCCGGCTCTCTAACAACACATCTCAGCCCTGCTGGGGAATACCCGAGGCAAAGGCTGCATCTCTGAAAGGTTCCAGCAAACCAGGTTCCCAGTCCCTGCTGCTGGCGGGCTTATGTTTACTGTGGGTAGTACTTAAGACACCCATGAGCACGTGCCACGGAGTCAGGCACAAGAGTTCCCCACCCACCTGGCCCTGCCCCTCAGGCAGTTTAACCCACGAGCTCAGGCAGGATGATCGGGGCACAGGAGGACAAATGCAGACTCAGGACATTTTTTGCTCAAGTTTGCAGCAGCGCTCTCCACCATTTTCATGTTGCAGCTCACCGGAGACAGTGCCACCCATTCTGGTGTTTAGTGTGCTGGGCCAAGTGGACGTGCTGGTCCCTGAGGGCTTGAGGGCACCAGTGTCTGGGCACAACCTGGATCCGTCTGCAGTGCATCCGGCTTACACCAGGCGCTACTTATGACAGGGGTCCCCTCGCCATCCCAGAGCATTCTTACATACCGTGACTTCTGTAGCAAAGACCGCTCAGCCAGGACGGGGCAGGATCTGGTGCCCTGGCCTCCTGAGCCCCGTGATGCCCACTGGCCTCACTCCTGGGCCTGCCAGGGACATAGGCTGAGGTGGGGAAGGGAATGTGCACCATGCAGACTGGGGCCCAGGCTAGTGAGGCTGTGGCCTGCGCATTTGCATGTCAGGTCTAACTGTGGTGGGCCCTTCTCTCCACAGTCCCAGGACTCCTTCCCAGAGCCCCCAGCGCTGCAGCCTTCACCTTTCTCAGTTAATCAAAGGATTCCAAGAGAAGCAAACCCGTAACAGTTTCCTCTGGGGCTTCAGGAACAATGAGCGTGTGCATGGCAGGCATGGCCACCTCCCTCCAGAGAGAGTGCCTTTTATTTTCCGTTTGCTGAATCTGTTTCAGCAGCCTGTTCATTGTGACAGCCAGTGGTCATCTTTATTTCAAAGTGATATATAAATGCTACAGCCTGTGAAAGGACCAGGGCGCTCGGGTCAGGCCTGTGATCTTGGCACCAGCCGGCACGCGGGCTTCTCATCCCCGCCTCTGCTCTCCTGACTCCAGTGTGCAGGCAAGAGACCAAAGCCTTAAGTCCTCTCCCTGCACATCTCTTATGTCGTGTCCCCTCTGGAAGGGACTGCTGGGTCCTTTTGGGGGTCTTGGGCTGGCATGGGCACCCCAGCTGTCACAGCCCTCTGTCCTGACTCCCTGCTCTGCAGGAAGCAGGTGCTTTAACTGAACCCACCTGTGCACAGTGCTGGGCCTGCCCCTCTCATGAGTGGGTGGCCCATGCACCCTTGGGTCGTGTTCACGCTGCACTTGCCACTCGGGCAGGCTCCCCACAGAGGCAGCGCTTGGCCGGTAGGGAGCTCTTGACAGCCATGCTCTTTAACTGGAACCTCAGAGCCCTGTGGCACAGGCAGGGACATGGCTCACCTCTTAACGATGAGGCGTCTGAGGCCTAGGGAGGCTGAGGGGTCTGCTTGGGGCCTCTGGTGGGTGTGCCCAGCCTCTCCTCCAGCAGAACTGTGGCATCCACCACCCCAGTGCCTGTTGAGGTCCCAGGGGCCCAACTCCAACCAGAGCATCGGCATGTCCGGGCAGGGCTTCGGGCTCCTGTGGAAACCAGCTCTCTGGATGGTTGGGATGTGCCCCAGGTTGGGACGCCAGCTCAACCCTCCTGGCCCCATCTCCCACTCTGGCGAGCTGGTAGGGGGCACCACGCCCCCTTTGTGCAGCAGTACCGCCTGGCGAGGTTTCCATCTGCGTCGGTAGGTTCAGCCCTGCAGTGGTCTCGGTAACAGCTGCAGAGGATTCTCCCTGGAACCATTATCAGGGGAATCTGGTTACTCTCTTCAGCTTAACAGTGTGTTGAGGAATATTCATGTCACTGAATTTTTGCATGCATCCTAAGTTGTTTTCTGAATCTAGGGATCCTCGAAGTGACGGGCCTGATGCAGGCTGTGCTGAAGTGGTTGGTCTGAGCAGCCCTTCTCGCTGCAGCCTCCCGGCACTGGGTACTCTCAAGCTCGAGCTAAGGGAAGAGCTGAATTTTGAGTCTTTATTACGGCAGCACTCATCGGCCAGGGGTGTTTCTCCATGAGTGAATTGGGAACGGCCCCTCTTCCTGGCCCTGATGGGGGAGGAATCCAGGATTTGATGGTCTTCCACCATCTGGGGGACCCACCGCCAGACGCCCTGGGGGCTTCGGCCTGGCTTTGTGGGTGTGCAGTCTTTGGGTTCTGGAAGGGAGTGTGACCCCTAGTGACCTGTGTGTCCATCTCCCCACAGAACTGTCAGACCTTCAGCAGCCTCAGCTGCCTGAGCACGGGGATGGAGGACTGCGGCCCCCACAGCCCCTTCGCCCTCCATGTCAGCAGCACCAGGTCCTGGACCGCCTTGCTCTCGGCCCCTGGCACTGGGGGCAGGACCCCTGCTGGGACCCCTGTCCCCGAGCTGCTCCCCCAGTCCTTCGACGACCACCTGCCCTGCACAGAGGAGCCGTGCTGTGAGGAGTCTGACGGCTGTGCCCCAGATGAGGGCTGTGGCTGGAGAGGGGAGCCGGCCACAGCCTGGCGGGACCGCAGGGCCACCGGGAACAGCCCCTGCTCCCTGGATGGCGAGCTGGACATTGAACAGATAGAGAACAACTGAGGGGCTGTGGGCCCTCGTTCAGGGTGGGGTGTGTTAGGATCGGTGGCCTCTGTCTGTGCACCAGGTGGGCACTTGGAGAGGGAGCCCCACTCCTGGGCCTGATGAAAGCTTCCTGAGGGCACTGAGTCCCAGGGAGTGAGCCCAGCTGCCTCCTGGAGAGGCTGTCCAGCCCTGGGGGGATCTCGGCCGCACCACTCGGTGGGCTGCCTCAGCCTTTCACCAGCACGGCAGCCACAGTCCACAGAACTGCTGGAGCCGACAGAGCCGCTTCTTGTTCGGCTCTCCTCCCTTTCCCTCGTGGACCGTGGGCTGCGAGCACCCCAGCCACCCCCGGGCAGTCTCGTGGCACTTCCGGTGGGGCCCGCTCTGCAGGCCGACTCCCAGCTGAGGTTTCCGACCCGGTGGGCTTGTCGGGGGCCTGGGCTCGGGTCCGTCTGGTGGTGTCGGGGCCCTTCCCGGCCTCCTGCTCAGGTTCAGTTCTGGGGCGCTGGCCCCACAGCTTCTGTCCCTCAGTTTTATTCCGTGCCTTCTCTCCCAGGTCTCCCTGCTTCAGGCTTGGGAAGGTTCGGGAGATGCTTCCTTCTGTACTAACACCAGAACCATTTGGCCTTAATTCCAAGTTTGGGAGACAGAGGCCCTGGGGTGCTGGGTGGCCCTCCACATCTGAACTTTCAGGGCCCAGGGAACAGCTTGGGGTGCTCGTTAGAGTCTGTCTGCATTGGGTAGACATTTGGTAGCTCTATTAGCCAAAAAGACAGAGCCACTTACCACTCCTGTGGTGTGGAGGTCGGAGCCCGTGGCTCTCTGCCATGCTGGGGGCCACCTCAGCAGGGTTGGCATGCGGCAGCCATTCTCCACGGCTGACCCGTCACTGAGTGCCTAGTGTAGTTGATTCAGGTGAGCAGAAAGACAACATAAAAGGGCTCCTTCTGTAAAATGTCCTCAGGAGGCAGGAGCTGTGAGCAGGTGTACAAACCCAGGCCCTGTGCACATTCTAGGGGTGGGAGACGTCTGCTGGCCACTCTGGGGGGCCTGCAAGGCCCTCTGCAGTATTCTAAGCATGATATCTTGGTTAGTGGGGACTGCTGGCTTTAATCAAGGTGCACCGTTCACCTCAAGTCAAGCCCACCCACTGGTCAGCTGCAGGAAACAGAGTATTCTAAGTGCTGTCCCCTGCTGCAAGGCCCCCTCAGGCCCAGAGCTTGCTGCACACATGCACTCTCCCAGGCCCCTCACAGCCCGGCAGACCCCCCCCCCCGCCCCGACACCAAGGAGCCCCTGGCGCCTGAGGTCTCCCTTCAGGCAGCCCCCCTCTAGCCGGCTTGCAGACGCACCACATGGGCCCTGCTCTCCTGGAACCTGGCTTTTAGCAAACTTGCCATCTTCTGCAGACAAGAGCCATCGGGTTGGCTTAAAAGCAAGTGGCTGCTTTTCCCATAAGGCTAAAAGTAACTGGGGTGCTCTCCTGGGTCCGCTGACTCGGAAGAGCACCTGGGCGGTCGCTTCGCTCTTGCTCATCTGCTCTTGGTGGGCGGTTGAGCGCACATGGTCGTCCCCTTTCTCCTAAAGAAAGACCCTATTTGGGGAACTTGACTTAAACCTCCACTTTTTTACTAGCTCAAAAGCGTGGTGGCTTAAGTTCTGATTTATAGGTTGCTTTCCTTAAAAATCAGCCATCAGATGCTTGCAGAAAATCCAACTTGGTGGCCCTTGGAGGCTGTGTTCAAAGTGCAAGCTAGAGAGTATCATGGTTGTCCTACAGGGCTCCAGGCAGCTCTGGGGTGGGAGCCTGCTAGCCTCGGTGGCTCCCACCACAGGCACATGCCCCAGGACCCTGGAGAGCCGAATCAGAGAGTTAGTTGTTCTGGTAGACGATGACCTCTTCGCCCGAACCCCACTCGGTAGGTTGTGGAGGCCACATTTCCTTAGAGCAGATCTGAGGAGGCTGGGGTGGGTGTGGCTGACATATGAATTCAGAGAGCACTGTGGGTGCCTTGTGTCCCCAGCCTGGGATGGAAGGCACAGGCCCCTGTCACCTGTCAAGGTGACCACAGAGGGAGCATGGCCTCTAAAGCAGTCCTTCCTGTGGAAGGCGAGGCAGTGCCCCACCTCCTGGGGTACACGCAGGGAGGGCTGGAGGTTGAATGCTGTGGTGCGGGTGACCTGTCTGGGACCCTGCTCCCTCCCTTCTCAGGCCAGGTGGCAGGGAAGGACAAGCTGTGGAGCTCGCGAGATGGCCTGTCCACCACCCGCCCCCAAGCCGGTCCTGTCACCAGCAAGCCCACCCCCAGGCCCCTCTTGGCCGGCCCCAGCCCCACCAAAGCGCCTAGTCCAAGCCCACAATAGCAGCAGTGGGGAGAGAATGGCCGGTGTCCCTTCTGGCCAGAGAAAGAAGTGGCCTTCGGTTGGCTTCATGTCTGTCTTCTAATTATTGCAGAAAGCAGACCCCATTTAAAAGGAACTGCCGTACTGCCCAAAGAGGGCACGCTCCACCCATGGCACCAGGACCAGTGGTCTTGGTGGGAAATCTGCCCAGGGTGGTCCGTCTGACCCTGTGTGGCTGTTCCCCGGGCAGCAGGTGGGCTGGCAGCTCACCCTCCAGGAGGCTCACTTTTGCCCCGGCCCCATTTCTTGTAGCCAGTGCCCATGAACTCCTGCCTCTGAGGGGAGACGGAGGGAGTTCAGAGCCAGGAGCGAGGGCTGTGCCAGACCACCCACCTGCGCAGGGTGCCCTGAGGGCCGAGAGCAGTCACAGCTCCAGGAGAGCCGGGTGGGGAGGAGAGGCCTTCTGTCATATGCATCCCCACCCACTCCCAAAGGAGCACGTGTGAAGCCGCGGGACTAGCCAGGGCGGCTGTGCGCCTGTGGGGGCCGCGCGGGGCCGGGGCTGCAGCCCCTCCTGCCTGACTCGTGGCAGAGGCCGGGGCTGGCCCAGGGCCCACAGGCAGACATGACAACCAGACCACGGGAGCTTGTTCTGGTCATACCCACAGATTTTCATTCTCAGAAAGCCTTACTTTTCAATAAAATCTATGTAGCAGGAAAGTTTTGTGTATTTGTATGCTGAAAGAAAATTTAAATAAAGGTAAAGTTCACATTAAAAAGAAAAACTCCAACCTCCAAATGGGTCCCCCAGTACAGGGGCGAGTGTGGCTTCCAGCTCTGGCCAACACTGCCAAGGGGGCGTTCTGGGCACCGCCTGAGCAGGTTTGCGTGGAGTTTTAAACACCCGTCTGCTCTGCCACCAGCTCGGGTGCGCGCCAGTGTGCGCTGTGCCCATGTCTGCTGGCAAGGTCAAAGTAGTGCATTCTGTGGCCTCGGGGCCAGTCACCGCCTGGGCATGAGCAGAATAGCCGAGCCCAGGGCACGGCAAGGCCGGAGCAGCGCAGGGACCCTGCAGCCTGCGTAGGCAGTGATACCGCATCTCGCCACATCCACATAGGTCAAACCCCTCCCCTCGGCGCCAGAGAAAACCGTGCCTCCGAAGAGAAAATGATTAGAAAAGAAACCCCAGAGCACAGCAGAGACCTTGTAGCCTAGGTAGGATATAGTCAGATCTTCTAGCGTAGCCTCGATGGCAAGTAAGTGGCGTTTTCAGTGCGTGGGGTGGGGGTGGGGTGTCCTGGGGGCTCCGGGACAGCTCGTAGGCTATCACGCGCTTTCCCAAGCCGTCCGTTGTGGTGGTGCAGACCGTCAGGAAGCAAGGCGGCCAGAGTGCGTCGTGGGGGCCCAGCCCCTGGTGGAGAGTCATGTGCGTGCAAGAGGCTGGGCCTCCGGCCCCCACCGCGCCCTGCCCTGCGAAGCCCCTACCGTCTTGCACTAGAGCCGCTCTAGTCTCAGGAATTTGCTTGTTACTTTTACTGTGTAAATAAAGCTTCCTGGTTCAATACCCAACCACTGGGAGCTGCCTGCGTGGTTTCTGGTGGGTGCGGCGCATCGGCGGGCCTCCCACTCTGCCCACGGGAGCATTGGCTCTGGGTTGGAAGAAGCAGAGGCCCTTCCACCCCCTCTGAGCTTCCAGATCAGCTCCATAAAATGGGGAAAAGCAGACACCCCAGAGCTGTCGAGAGGCTCAAATGCAGGAGGCTGTGTGAGCCACTGTGGGGAGGGCTGGCCAGGGCTGTGGTCACAGGGGAGCCCCTGTAGAGGTGCCATCTGGGCAGCCCAGTGCCCAGGTCACTGTGTATGTGCCCATGTGTGCCAGGGGCCAGGGACCCCAGGACAGCAGATCAGAGACACCCCTTGTGCCCGGAAGGAACCTGCCTTTCATGGAGCCCTTGGGAGCCTATCAGCTCAGGCCCCAGCAACACCAGGAGGCAAGGCCACATGGCAGTTTGCCCAGGTCATGCTGCCACGGAGTGCCCTCTCCGGCCCGGAGCCTGCAGCGCTACCTGCCTGGGGTAGGTGAGGAGGCGGTGCAGGCTGGGCCTCCATGTGCACGGAGGGTAGCTTGGCTCAGACCTGCCCTGCTTGGGCTGTGGGGACACAGCTCGGCCCAGAGTGGGCTCTGGAGCACACGTCCCCCATGCCTGGCCCTCCAAGTCAGGGACCCCTGGCTAACCAAGCTCAGGAGAGGCAGGACGCCTGCAGCCTGTCTCAGACACATTTGAGAGGCTTGTTTAATTTCTGTGACCCACCATCGGCCCACAAAACCTGACCCCTGAACTTTTGCCTAGAACTTGCCTTGGCTCCTGAGGTTGCCCCTGGGAATGAGGCGCCAGAGCACTTGGTTTGGACTCGTTTTTCTCTTTAGCAGCAGATCCTTTGTCAGATGGTCTGTGAACGCCTAATTCATGAAAGGGGTGACGCGTGGGACAGGCTGAAGGCCGCTGCGGCTGAGCTGTGGGGAGGGGAGCCCTTCCTCCCCAGGTAGCCTGGATCCCGTTCACGGCCCCCATGCCTGGAGGGGCAGAGGCCAGGGGAAGCTCTGCCAAGCACAGTGGCCCCCACATGTCCCCCCAGGGGAGGGCACAGAGTGGCCCTGGATGGACCCTCCGGCCCTGGGCAGCCCCTCACCTGCCCCCTCAGATGAGGCCCCTGATGGGGCACCTGCCCCAAGCTGGCTCCGCTGTCAGGGCATCTGCTGTCCGACTCAGCTTGCCCGGTGCCGGTCACCCTCTCCCTGCGCCGCTGGGCCCCACGGCAAGGGACGGACACTCGCCACACCCTCCTGCACCCCGAGATGCGCTGCAAC
The DNA here is from genome assembly GCA_032199065.1 of Smutsia gigantea. NCBI lineage: Eukaryota > Metazoa > Chordata > Mammalia > Pholidota > Manidae > Smutsia > Smutsia gigantea. The sequence goes on along the minus strand of JAVSCE010021615.1, from coordinate 4,917 downwards.
AGGGCTCTGTCTGTGCCCTGCCACTGAGTCCGCCCCCCGCAAGGCCATCTCCTGCCTGCATCTGCCATGGGCACTGTCTGTGGGACACCGGCAGTTTGCTGATTCTGAGCAGTCTCCTCATGTGTAGCTAGGTCGTAACGCTTGTGGGGTTTAAATGAGAGAATGCAAAAAGGCCCTCAGGACCACACTAGACTTGCAGTGCAGTTCAGACGGTTTAAAACATCTCATAGAAAGAGGGCAAAAAGGAAATGCCCTCAAATAGGAACAGGGGTCAGAACTTGTACAAGGGAAGAGGAGGAAGAGGATGGTCATCAGCTGACCGCCTGGGGCAGCAGGTGCCACCAGGAGCTCCTGGTGTCCCCGCACATCCCCACCTCGGCTGCCCCGCAAGGGGCAGGAAGACTTGGGCCTGTGGGGGGACCCAGCTCAGCTCGTGGCCAGGTCTGAAGGAGCAGCAGGGTGCTAAGGCCGCCAGGCCTGGGGGCGGCCACATACCAGATGCTGAGGACTTGGGCCCACTGGCCTGGCCCCTGGCCTCACATCAGTGAGACGTGTGTGGCTGTCCTGTGTTCGCATCGTCCTGGTGCCACACCACCCTCTGCTCTCCCATAGGAGTGTGGGGCGAGCAGCCATTGTCCTGCTCCGGGTTTGGCCTGGGACTCCCTTGGGACCTGGATCCAGCCGGGCCTGGACTCGGACGTCAGGTGAGATGATAAGCACTCTTGCTAGACTAACCCACTTCGAGTGGGTTTTCACAGGGCTGGTAATGTGTGGACCCTCACATTGGAAGGTCCCGGTAGGTGAAGCCCTTGTGTCCCCAAAGAGGTGACACCGATTGGTCTATCCTTCCATCCATCCGTTCCCTCCTGAGAGCAGCTCTGTTGGGCAACCCAGAGCCAGGCATGGTCTGAGGGGCAGTGTAGCTGGGGGACAGGCTGCTACCTCACTTCAGGGCTCTGCTGCAAGGGTCATGGAGCCAGCCTGGCTTGTCCCCTGGGCTCTGAAGCCCCCCTGGGGTCTGTGGTGCATCTCCTGAGTTCCTGCCAGCCCCAAAGTCCAGCCCCCACAAGGCCAGTGGCTCCTTCCATCTCTGGCCTGGGAACTGCCCATCTGCTCGTGGGCTGTGGAAGGAAGGTCTGGGGCAGGTCAAGGCTGGGCCTCCGGAAGGACTCAGGGGTGAGGCAGGTCCTTAGGGCTTCTGAGCAGAATACCACCCTGAGTGGCCGCTGACAAGGTCACGCCCAGCCAGGTGACAAGGCGCCCTGGGTCGGCCGGGTCCTCGGAGGGCTCAGTGAAGGCCGGTAGGAAAGGAGGCCACCCTTTTACAGAGGAGGTAGCTGAGGCTTTTCCACGGCGCCCCCAAGGGAGGGCTGGATGGACCTCAGTCCTGAAGCACATTCTGTCTCCACGGTGAGGATGCCAGTGTGCCGGCTCACCTGGGAGGTCAGGCCACCCCCATAGAGATTGTGGGAGGGACTAGGGAGCATGCGATGCAGGGTCAGACCTTGATCTGAGTCTCAGCTCTGCCCTCACCGTCAGCCCACAGGCAAGTCACTTTCTCCGCACCTGTTTCCTTATCTGTAAAATGGACAGAGTGACGGCCACTGAGCCCACAGCTCAGGGGCTGCGTGTTCTCTGCCCGGAGCAGGGGTCTACGTCCTCCGGAGCTGTCCTCTGACCTCCTCCCCACCCCCACTCCTGGGCAGCAGCTTGCAAGAGGGGGCACTGCTCGTCCAGAGAGAGAAGACACCAGCCTCCTTCCTCCAGAGGGATGCTGCAAGCTCCTGCCAAGGAGCTTGAAAAGGAAAGAAAAAGACCTGCAAAACTGAACAGAATGCAGCACGCCTGCCCCTTGGAGTCTCCCCGTGAGCCCCAGTGAGCTGCAGCCCCCTCGTACCTGCCCACCAGTCACAGCGCTGTCTCCCGACAAGCTGTAAACAGGCGACCCCGTCGAGGGGAGGCGATTAGCATATTTTCCAGCTAATAAGCCAATGCCCCTCCTCCCTTACATGCCAGTGACACCAGCCTTGTGGCCTCTCATTTTGATGAAAAGACTCAGCCACTGTTTCTTCCTAACCCCGACTTAGTGGTGGCCAGTTTGCTAGGCAAGGCCTGGGGGCTGCACAGTCCCTGCTGCCCGGCTCCTGTGCTGGGACCTCAGGGTGCTTTATCATCGTCTGCCTTCATTTGGTGGAAATCCTATTTTGGAGGACCCAGGACTTCTTTAATGAGAAGTTGTCTCCAAGATTTCTCGGTGGCTTTTGCATTGAGTTGAGGAGAGACAGCAATCAAGTTATCTGTTCAGCTGATGGACTTTGAAACCTAAAAGAGGCTGTAAGAGAATTCAGGAAGCCCTTACCTCACCATACTTGGCCATGGGGCTGCTTTGTGTGGGAAGGCTGACGTTTGCCCTGGTCCACCTTGTCCCCAGTAAGGCCTAGGGCAGCTCACTGTCCCCTTGGGGCCTCAGTTTCCCCATCTGTTAAACAAAGGGGTTGGGGAAGGTGTGGTTTCTTGGGGTCCTGGCCCTCTGATGTTCAGAGGTTCAAGCACGTGCTGGGACTAGGGATGGTGCCAAGCCCCTGCCCAAGAGCCTCTCACCCCATGGCCCTCAGTCAAAGCCCCAGTCGACCAGGTCATGGCAGAGTTTATTTAACTGTTAGTTTCCTCCTATATCCACTGGGCAGGATACATTCAAAGTTCTTGAGTCATGGCTCCAGAAGTTACCCTTAGGCCTGCAACCAGAATTCCGGAGGCTTGAATTCTTGCTCTGCAGGGCAGTGGTCCGACTGCCCCTGGGAGCTGCTCTAGCCTTTGGCTCCAAAGGTGACTGACGGGGACAGGAAAGACGGTGGGTTGGCAGTTTGGTGTGCGGGGAGGGCTAAGGAGCCACGCTGGCGTCTGGTGGGAACCCAGGGGGCGGTCAGGGGCCAGTAGTCCTAGGAGGCTGGCTCAGCTCTGGGCTGCATGGACTATGCGGGGAGGCCCTGCTTTCTCTGGGTTCCTCCCTAAATCAGGAGTGTTTAATGAAGAGGCAGTGGGCAAATGCCTCTGAGGCCAATTAGGTGGAGCATCTAAAGGACCAGGCGGGAATGGAGAGCAAACAGATTTTGACCGGGCACTCCCGGAGCTCCTCTAGCCCCTGCCCAGAGGGCTGTCTGTCTCAGCCCCCTCACCATCCAGGGAGGGAATGCTCAGCACATGACTGGGGACAGGGAGGGAGAAGGGGTTGGCAGAGGGAGACAGAGGAAGGGGCTGGCTGGTTTAAGCCCAGGGGAAGGGTAGCCCAGAACTGCCTGGCACTGCAGAGGGGTGGCAGGAGGCTGGGGGGCAGAACTGCCCATTCAGGGCAGAGGGCAGGGTCTTGGGTGGTCCGGGCACTGCAGAGGGGTGGCAGGAGGCTGGGGGCCCTCCCACAAGGCCCGTCATTTGTCCGAATGCAGCAGCAGCAGGTCCACGGCCTCTGCAAGGTTGTCCACATACCCATCAGCCTTCACTTCCGGGTGGTGCTCATCGCTGGGCCTGGAGGGCAGGGCCATAGGACAGTTAGTGGACTAGGTGACCCCTCTGAGTCTGCTTCCTCCCAGCCTCTTTCCCTAGCCTTGTCCTCAGGAAACCTCCAGACCCTTCTGCACCTGGTCAGGCAGCCTGGCTTGTGGCCAGCAACTGTCCCCCTCCTCCCCATCCCCCATCCCAGGCACCCCTGCTTGGGAAAGACAACCCCTCCTGCCTGTTCCCTTCACCTGGATACCTCCCCAAACCCCTCCTGTTGGAAGCCTGCTCAGAGCCCCGTGGCGGCGTGCCCACCAGCCCCTGCAGTGTCCGTGCGGCCAGCAGAAGAGTCATGCTCTGAGCGCCTTTCCTGCCCAAACCCTGGGGGGCCTGCATGCCATCTGGCCAGTGCCCTCTGAGGCCACTTCTGCCCACCAGAGGAGGCCTCCTGGAAAAGCCATTCTCTGGCTGGCATTTTGGGGCCTTGAACCTCCCAAAGCCTTCATGCATTCACTGGATCGTGAGGACAGGGCGAGTGAGGCCATGCATGAAGCACAGGCACCTATGGGGACCCTGCGTGGGGGCTTCGACAATGAGGAGCTGGAGGTTGAGTCCTGAGCAGAGCAGGGCTCAGGGTGGACACGTGGAACTGCAGTGCGTGGAGCCCCAGCCACAGGAGAGGCTCAGGGGGGGCTTCTGGGGATGTCCTCAGGGTCTTGACGGTAGAGGGAGGAGCTGGGGACCATGGGCAGCCGGGGGGCTGTGAGCCGGAGTCAGGTCCTGGGGACTGGAAGGCCTCTCCCCGCTGCTCATGGGCTGGCGCTTGGGAGGGGTGGGGGCTGCCCCTCTGCAACCTCATGTCAGGGCCTGCTGCTCAGATCGCCTGAGGTCTGACCCAAGCTCCCTGGGAAAGCGCAAAACTGCACCTTCCCCCCACCTCGGAAGCTCCCACCCCGGAAGCTTCTGCCTTGGTCTGGAAGGAAGTAGTTGAAGTAGGTTCTGACAACACCCTAAAAGCCAAGATGTCCTTTTTGAAGGGTTTGGTTTCTACGAAGCACTTTATCTGAAATGGCTGTTTACCCTAAGCAAGCTACCTTTTCTCTTAATGAGCTTTCAGCCCAGTGGCCTGAGACCCTGGACCTGGGTGGGGGCCTCAGGGGCAGCCCAGGGAGCAGGGTGGGCAGTGGGGACACCCCTTATCACTGGGTGGGCACACCTGTGGCTCTGCCCCATGCCCAGCTCCTGCGCAAGGACCCTGACTTGCTGTCCTACCCTCTCACACGGGCTGAGGCCACCTTCCCTCCTGCCGCAGTCCCCAGGCACAGACCTACAATCTCATATCAATTTCTCCTTACATCCTTGGGAAGGAGGTAGGTACTGCATCTTACAGGTGAGGAAGTGCGGACTCAGAGAAGTTCAGAGACT
>JAVSCE010021614.1:0-156534 GCA_032199065.1 Smutsia gigantea | reverse complement strand
TTTGAGAGCCTAAAATTAGGCTGACGGTTAGCAGAAGAACAAAGACACTATAAAATAGCATTAAATGCCCTCCAGTCTTAAATATAAAGTCACAATCCCAAATAAACTACTAACGACAGTGCATTTTTATTTGATGACTGAATATTTCTTTTATCATTAACAATTTCAAACTTGACAAAAATAAAAATAGCAAGTAAATAAATGATTTTTAAGTGAGAGAAAAGTCACTATCAGGAGGAGCCCCAGAAATGCTCAAACATCAGTCAAAATGTCATCTCAAACGCACGAGGCCCTCAATCCAGGAGCTGCTGCCAGAGGCAAACTAGACCTGCACAAGAAATTGCTCAGGCCCTTTCAGTGAAACAACACAATCTGATGTGTGGTATTTTGAATAACTTTTCCCACAAGACATAACCAGCTACTTTCAATACTACTTACAAACTCATAGTCTCCATCCTGTGGTACTTTCCAATCAGAAGAGCTCTTCAGTGGGCCTGGTACACTCTGGCCAAAGCTGTTGATCTGATTTTCCTTTTCTTTTTGTTCAAAGTATTCAAGGAAAGATGGTCTTACAGGTTGCATGGTCTCATCCCTTCCTGAAAACCAATTAAAAATAAAGGTGAAAACTAATAACTTAGATTTCAGGTAAGTTTAATAAATAGACCTATGTCCAGATGGGCTACAGCCTCTCGGTCAGTGGCTTTCTGTTGGGTAAGGACACCTCTGAAAAATCTAATGAAAACTATAGTAAAATGCACAAATGCTCACTCAAAATACTTCTCATAGGACTTCAGAGGATTCAGGTCCCCCAAAATACATGCAAATGTTTCCCCATGGACCCTTAATCTAGGAGGAAAGACTTAGGTGATATAATGACTCTGAGTAAGCTGGAATATTTTTGGGGTTTCCTACAGCAAAGAGCTCCTATAATATCTAAACTGAAAACAGAGAAGCAAGCAAAAATGTTTATCTATATATACAATATTTCCTATAGGCAATGGAGTTGAGAAGGGGGGTAATACAGTAGGGTGACTAATGAGAAAAAATACATATGAAAAAGAAAATACAAGTAAATCACAATCTACCCACTCCATGAAATATTATGTAAATTTAAAAATACTATTTACAAATGGTTTACAGTAAGGTTGAAGGGAAAAAATAGGATATAATAGTTTAGATACAGTATGATCTTGACTAAAAAATCATATACTTAGGAGAAAAAAACAACACTGGAAGAAAATATACCAAAATGTTAATAGGATTTGTCTCTCACAGTAGGTTCATAAGAGATTTTATTTACTTTTTTAAAACACTTTTTTAATGAAGATAGTAAAGGACAAATATTAAATAGAGTTGATTTTATAGGAATTACATGTACCCAGAAGATGGAGAAATCTTGCAAGCTGGGGTGCTCAGGTAAGACTCGTAGAAGGGGGTTTAGGTTGGGTCTCAAACAATCCCTGAGAAAACAGTCAGTAATTGTGCAGGACAGTAGTTACACAGCAAAAAAGAATCAGCAGTTATTAGCAGCAGTTACCATATGAGAGCAGAATACAGCAGTTACTAGTCACAAATAGTAACAAAGACAAAAAATTTTACCTGGCATGACTTAAAAACCTAGCTAGCTGAATGCACCTATTTCACATGCTCAAGTAGCTTCGCATATGTGATGAATATTCTAATCTTATACTAGGAAATACAGGTTTTTTTGCATGCTTTCCATGACGATTTGGGTTTATACTGTCTTTTCCACAGTTACCAGGAAAAAGACCAGAAGGTTCAGAGCCTTTAGAAGTGGATGGGGAGGAAAGGGCCTTTCTCTCTAGACACCCTTGTTCCATGTAATCTTATCTGCTGACACTTGCCTCGTCCAGTTTCAAGCCAACATCCTGCCTGCCTCTCAGACATTTGTCATCTTACTTTCACCATTGCCAAGTTCAACAGCAGCCAATCCCATATTTGCCACTTCCAGATGCTGCCAATAGCTTACTTCACTGTTGCCTCCTCATTTATTAGGGATTAAACATAATATTTACTAAGACCAGTCAATGATTACATGGTGAATGTGTTTTGTTTGTTCTAGATACGATGTTAAATGCTTTTCATGCTTATTTTGTTTTTTAAGTTAAATTTAAGGTATTACTTCATAATATAGGTCTGAAGGAACTACAACAAAATAAAACTTGCAAAAATGGAAGTGTTTACATGTAAGAGAATGAAACTGGACTACTGTCTAGCCCCATACACAAAGGTAAACTCAAGGTGGATCAAAGACTTGAATGTAAGTCATGAAACCATAAAACTCTTGGAAAAAAACATAAGCAAAAATCTCTTGGACATAAACATGAGCAACTTCTTCATGAACATATCTCCCCGGGCAAGGGAAACAAAAGCAAAAATGAACAAGTGGGACTATATCAAGCTGAAAAGCTTCTGTACAGCAAAGGACACCATCAGTAGAACAAAAAGACATCCTACAGTATGGGAGAATATATTCATAAAAAACGTATCTGATAAAGGGTTGACATCCAAAATATATAAAGAACTCATGCACCTTAACAAACAGAAAGCAAATAATCCAATTAAGAAATGGGCAGAGGACATGAATAGACACTTCTCCAAAGAACAAATTCAGATGGCCAACAGGCACATGAAAAGATGCTCCACATCGCTAATCATCAGAGAAATGCAGATTAAAACCACAATGAGATATCACCTCACACCAGTGAGGATGGCCAACATCCAAAACACAAACAACAACAAATGTTGGCGAGGATGTGGAGAAAAGGGAACCCTCCTACACTGCTGGTGGGACTGCAAATTAGTTCAACCATTGTGGAAAGCAGTATGGAGGTTCCTCAAAAAACTCAAAATAGAAATACCATTTGACCCAGGAATTCCACTCCTAGGAATTTACCCTAAGAATGCAGCAGCCCAATTTGAAAAGGACAGATGCACCCCTATGTTTATTGCAGCACTATTTACAATAGCCAAGAAATGGAAGCAACCTAAGTGTCCATCAGTAGATGAATGGATAAAGAAGATGTGGTACATATACACAATGGAATATTATTCAGCCATAAGAAGAAAACAAATCCTACCATTTGCAACAACATGGATGGAGCTAGAGGGTATTATGCTCAGTGAAATAAGCCAAGCCGAAAAAGACAAGTATCAAATGATTTCACTCATATGTGGAGTATAAGAACAAAGAAAAAATACTGAAGGAACAAAACAGCAGCAGACTCACAGAACCCAAGAACGGACTAATAGTTACCAAAGGGAAAGGGACTGGGGAAAATGGGCGGGAAGGGAGGGATAAGAGGGAAAAAGGGGCATTACGATTAGCAGATGTAATGTTGGGGGGGCACGGGGAGGGCAGTACAACTCAGAGAAGACAAGTAGTGATTCTATAGCATCTCACTACGCTGATGGACAGTGACTGTAATGGGGTTGGTTGGGGGGACCTGATGAAGGGGTAGTTTAATAACCGTAATATTGCACATGTAATTGTAGATTAATGATAATAAAATAAATTATATTTTTTAAAAATGGAAGTGTTTTGGATTTGCCAAAAAGTCAGGAAGCTAAGTCCTTTTGATCAGTTCCATCCCCTGGGGACCACCAGAAAAGAGAATGGCTCAGAATCAACTCTGTGCAAGTCTATGCACAATCCTAAGCATACAAAAGGAGTGCTTAGAGAGCCTTCTTGAGCTAAGCACCTGGACAGTGCTACCGAATGCTGACATACACAGTGTACTTCTACACAAAATAGCCTGACTGGATACACTGACCGATGGAACAGAACAGAAAGTCTAAAAAGAAAACAGAAAGCCCAAATGGCTCTCCAAACAACTGAATAGCTATTTGGAAAAAGATTTCAGTTGGATTTAATTAAATCCATACCTTAAACACCTCATAACTTAAACCAGCAAAACTCCCAGTGGCTAAGAGCCCTAATTGTAGAAATAGAAGAAAACACGTGTGAATGCATTTAAAACCTGGGTGTGGAGAAAGGCTTTCTGACTATGACAAAAACCCAGATGCAATAAAAAATGGATATATAAAAAACCTTTCGTGTGAAGAATCCATCACAAATTTTAAACATTAATAAGTACACATATACTATAAGCCAAAAGACAAATGAACTGAAAGAAAATATTTGTAACAAATGCCATAAATTTTTTTAATGAGTTGAAAAGACAGTATACGCACAAAGATATACATTTAGTCCTTAAGCCTGAAAAAAGAAAAGCTGAGCTTTTTACTTAGAGATGCAATTTCTTACATTTCAGATTGGCAAAAATTCAAAAGCTTGACAACACCCTACCTATTAGTAAGGCTGTGGGGACACAGGCACTCTCATATGTTGCTGAATGGGAATTCAAAATAGTTCAAGCCCTACAAAAGGAATCTGGCAATATCTAAATGTCAAACTATGAAAAAGGGGAAGATACAGAAGAACCCTGGTATGTTATAATATTTGAATTGGAAGTATGAACATGAGCTCAGATTAAAGAAAAATTCCAAGCCTTTTTCATTAAAAGGTCTTGAAGCAGTGACACCTCCATTAAAAATGAACACACCTGGTACTCAGATCTTGGTTTCCAAATACCATTCCCCATTCAAAGGAACTAAGACTTCTTAAGAAAAATAGCTGATTCCAGGTCTGGGCAGGAAAAGTACACATTGGGCCTGGGACATGTTTTTGTGCCTCCCCAAAATAAGCAAGTCCTTAAAAACTGACGGGGACATAACAACAGGGTACAGGAATCACCCAGTGGTAAATTTTGGGACACTTTAAGCATCAAAAAGAATACACTGAATAAAAAGAATCCATGAATTAAAAGTAATAATCTAAAAGTGCAGGGGGTTTGGGAGAGAAGGGAAAAACTCTTCTTTAGAAAAATCACCACTTGACAACTATATTGTGGTAACAAAATAGAATGTCTTCTTTCTTAGAAAACAGACACTTGAGAGAAGGATTAAAGATGGCAGCATGAGAGGTAAGACAGAGGCTTCCTCCTAAAACCGCATATAATACAAATACATAATTAAAACAACTAATCCTGAAAAAGAAACAGGAAAGAGGACTGCACCAAACTGCGTACACCTGGAGAAAAGAATAAACCTCACAGAACAGGGTAATGTACCAAAGCCGTGGTCCAGGGTGAGCCAAGCCCTTCCCCCACCCCAGCTCACCAGTGGAAGGAAGAGAAACAGGGCAGGGAGGGAGTGGAGGCCTGAGACAGCTGAATACCTAACTCTGGAGATCTGATCTGGGAGCACAGACCTACATTTCAAGGTGTTTTCATGGTACTATTGTGATTAGAGGGTTGGAAAGCTAAGACAGGCAGAATTCCTGGAGAGATTGAGATTCCAGCTGCTTGTGGAAAGCAGGGATCCATACCTGGCTGCTCTGGGACAAAAGAAAGGTGGGCAGTCTGAGAGACTTCCTAACAGCAAGAGGGCTGCTAAAGGGGCAAGGATTGCACAGAGCTTACTTCTCAGAGGAAAGGACAGGTAGACAAAATTGTCCAGGTCCACTCTGCCCAGCAGGTGGGAAACTTTCACAATCTTCAGGAGCTCCAGCTCCCTGGCTGGATACGGAGCTCCAAGGACCCCCTCTGTAATACACAGTCTACTGAGCCTTTCTCCTGGCCAGCCCCACCTGGCTTGCAAACCAGCAAACCCTACCCTGGCGTTAGGCCAGCCAGAGGGAAGATCTGTCTACAGCAACTAAAAACGCAAAGCACAGAGGCTTATACCTGTGTACTCGGCCCACTGGTTCTGGCAGTGGAGACAGGCATAGCAGCCAGAAAGCCGGAAACAGCTCTTTCTTCCTCTCAGGCACCAATACCACTCCCTCGCGACCCCCAACATTGCTTCAGGGGCTGAGCAGCTCCAGAGAGTAGAGTTCTGGGCACTAGAGGGCGCCATATACAAATATGAAATGCCAAAGGAACCTGGTTCAAAGTAAAATGATGACTACAACCCCAGAGAAAGATTCAAATGAAATCGACCTCATGAATATGCCTGAAAGGGATTTCAAAATAAAAATCATTAACATGCTCATGGAGGTATAGAAAAATACTCAAAAACTCAGGAATGAATTCCAGTCGGAGATCCAATCATTATGGAACACAGTATCAAAAATGAAACATACAATGGAAAGTTTTAAAAGCAGATTAGATATGGTGGAGACAATAAATGAAATAGAAATTAGAGAATAGGAACACAAAGAAGCTGAGGCACAGAGAGAAAAAAGGATCTCTAAGAATGAAAGAATATTGAGAGAACTTTGTGACCAATCCAAACGGAACAATATTCGCATTATAGGGGTACCAGAAGAAGAGAGAGAACAAGGGATAGAAAATGTCTTTGAGGAGGTAATTGCTGAAAACTTCCCCAATCTGGGGAAGGAGATAGTCTCTCAGGCCATGGAGGTGCACAGATCTCCAAACACAAGGGACCCAAGGAAGACAACACCAAGACATATAGCAATTAAAATAGCAAAGATCAAGGATAAGGACAGACTATTAAAAGCAACCAGAGAGAGAAATAAGATCACATACAAAGAAAAGCCCTTCAGGCTATCATCAGACTTCTCAGCAGAAACCTTACAGGCCAGAAGGGAGTGTCATGATGTATTTAATGCAATGAAGCAGAAGGGCCTCGAACCAAAAATACTTTATCCAGCAAGGTTATCATTTAAATTTGAAGAAGGGATTAAACAATTTCCAGATAAGCAAAAGCTGAGAGAATTTACCTCCCACACACCATCTGTACAGTGTATTTTGGAGGGACTGCTACAGATGGAAGTGTTCCTAAGGTTTAATAGCTGTCACCAGAGGTAATAAAAATACAGTAAAGAAAGTAGAACAGTTACTTACTAGGCAAATGCAAAATTAAATCAGCTATCCCCAAAGTCAATCAAGGGATAGACAAAGAGTACAGAATATGATACCTAATATACATATATAAAGGAGGAGAAAAAAAGAATCTTTAGACTGTGTTTGTAATACCATATTAAGTGAGTTAAGTTAGACTCTTAGATAGTAAGGAAGTTAATCTTGAACCTTTGGTAACCACATATCTAAAGCCTGCAATGGCAATAAGTACATACCTATCGATAATCACCCTAAATGTAAATGGATTGAATGCCCCAATCAAAAGACATAGAGTCACTAAATGGATAAAAACACAAGACCCATATATGCTGCCTACAAGAGACTCACTTTGAACTCAAAGACATACACAGACTAAAAGTGAAGGGATGAAAAGATATTTCATGCAACTAATACGGAGAAAAGAGCAGGAGTTGCAGTACATGTATCAGACAAAATAGACGTCAAAACAAAGAAAGTCACAAGAGACAAAGAAGGACATTACATAATGATAAAGGGGTCAACCCAACAGGAAGATATAACCATTATAAATATCTATGCACCCAACACAGGAGCACCTACATATGTGAAACAAACACAAACAGAATTAAAAGGAGAAATAGAATGCAATTGCATTCATTCTAGGAGATTTCAACACTCCACTCACTCCAAAGGACAGATCAACCAGACAGAAAATAAATAAAGAGACAGAGGCACTAAACAACGTATTAGAACAGATGGACCTAACGGACATCTGCAGAACACTCCATCCAGAAGCAACAGGATACACATTCTTCTCAAGTGCACATGGAACATTTTCAAGAATAGATCATATCCTAGGCCACAAAAGAGCCTCAGTAAATTCAAAAAGATTGAAATTGTACCAACCAGCTTCGCAGATCACAAAGGTATGAAACTAGAAATAAATTACTCAAAGAAAATGAAGAAGCCCACAAACACATGGAGGCTTAATAACATGCTCCTAAATAATCAATGGATCAATGACCAAATAAAAACAGAGATCAAGCAATATATGGAGACAAATGACAACAATAATTCAACACTGCAAAATCTGTGGGATGCAGCAAAGGCCATGCTAAGAGAAAAGTATATTACAATACAGGCCTACCGCAAGGAAAGGAGAACAATCCCATGTGAACCGTCTAAACTCACAATTAATGAAACTAGAAAAAGAAGAACAAATGAGGCCCAAAGTCAGTAGAAGGAGGGGACATAATAAAGACTAGAGCAGAAATAAATAAAATCAAGAAGAATAAAACAATAGAAAGAATCAATGAAAGCAGGAGCTGGTTCTTTGAGAAAATAAACAAAATAGATAAACCCCTAGCCAGACTTATCAAGAAAAAAAGAGAGTCTACACACATAAACAAAATCAGAAATGAGAAAGGAAAAATCACTCCGGACACCACAGAAACACAAAGAATTACTAGAGAATACTATGAAAAATTATATGGTAACAAACTGGATAACCTAGAAGAAATGGACAGCTTTCTAGAAAAATAAAACCTTCCAAGGCTGACCCAGAAAGAAACAGAAAATCTGAATAGACCAATTACCAGCAAAGAAATTGAATTGGTAATCAAAAACTACCTAAGAACAAAACCCTTGGACCAGATGACTTCACCGATGAATTTTATGAAACATTTAGTGAGGACCTAATACCCATCCCCCTTAAAGTTTTCCAAAGAGTAGAAGAAGAGGGGAATATTTCCAAACTCATTCTATGAAGCCAGCATCACTCTAATACCAAAAACAGGCAAAGACACCACAAAAAAATAAAATTACAGACCAATATCCCTCATGAACATAGATGCAAAAACACTCAACAAAATATTAGCAAACTGAATTCAAAAATACATCAAAAAGATCACCCATCATGATCAAGTAGGATTTATTCCAAGGATGCAAGGATGGTAAAACATTCAAAAATCCATCAACATCATCCACCACATCAACAAAAAGAAAGACAAAAACCACATGATCATCTCCATAGATGCTGAAAAAGCATTTGACAAAATTCAATACCCATTCATGATAAAAATTGTCAACAAAATGGGTATAGAGGGCAAGTACCTCAACATAATAAAGGACATATATGACAAACCCACAGCCAACATTATACTTAACAGCAAGAAGCTGAAAGCTTTTCCTTTAACATGGGGAACAAGACAAGGATGCCCACTTTCCCCACTTCTATTCAACATAGTACTGGAGGTCCTAGCCACGGCAATCAGACAACACAAAGAAAGAAAAGGCATCCAGATCAGCAAGGAAGAAGTTAAACTGTCCCTGTTTGCAAATGACATGATATTGTACATAAAAAACCTTAAAGAATCTACTCCAAAACTACTAGATCTAATATATGAATTCAGCAGAGTTGCAGGATACAAAATTAATACACAGAAATCTGTGGCATTCCTATATACTAACAATGAAATAGCAGAAAGAGAAATCAGAAAAACAATTCCATTCACAATTGCATCAAAAAGAATAAAATACCTAGGAATAAACCTAACCAAGGACGTGAAAGACCTGTACTCTGAAAACTACAAGACACTCATGAGAGAAATTATAGAAGACACCAATAAATGGAAACACATCCCGTGTTCATGGATAGGAAGAATTAATATTGTCAAAATGGCTATCCGGTCTAAAGCAATCTACAGATTTAATGCAATTCCTATCAAAATACTAATAGCATTCTTCAATGAACTAGAGCAAATCATTCTAAAATTCATATGGAACCACAAAAGACCCCAAATGGCCAAAGCAATCCTGAGAAGGAAAAATAAAACTGGGGGAATTACGCTCCCCAACTTCAAGCTCTACTACAAAGCCAATGTAATCAAGACAATTTGGTACTGGCACAAGAACAGACCCACAGATGAACGGAATAGACTAGAGAACCCTAATATAAATCCAACCATATACGGCCAATTAATATACGATAAAGGAGCCATGGACATACAATGGGGAAATGACAGCCTCTTCAACAACTGGTGTTGGCAAAACTGGACAGCTACATGCAAGAGAATGAAACTGGATTATTGTTTAACCCCATACACAAAAGTAAACTTGAAATGTATCAAAGATCTTAATGTAAGTCATGAAACCATAAAACTCTTAGAAGACAACATAGGGAAAAATCTCCTGAATATAAGCATGAGCAACTTCTTCCTGAACGCATCTCCTCAATTCAGGGAAACAAAAACAAAAATGTACACATGGGACTACATCAAACTAAAAAGCTTCTGTATGGCAAAGGACACCATCAAGAGAACAAAAAGGCATCCTACAGTTTGGGAGAATATATTTGTAAATGACATACCCGATAAGGGGTTAACATCCAAAATATATAAAGAACTCATGCACCTCAACACCCAAAAAGCAAATAACCCGATTAAAAAATGGGCAGAGGATATGAAGAGACAATCCTCCAAAGAAGAAATTCAGATGGCCAACAGACACATGAAAAGATGCTCCACATCACTAATCATCAGGGAAATGCAAACTAAAACCACAATGAGATATCACCTCACCCCAATAAGGATGGCCACCATCCAAAAGACTAAGAACAGCAAATGCTGGTGAGGATGCAGAGAAAGGGGAACCCTCCTACACTGCTGGTGGGAATGTAGGCTAGTTCAACCATTGTGGAAAGCAATATGGAGGTTCCTCAAAAAACTAAAAATAGAAATACCATTTGACCTGGGAATCCCACTCCTTGAAATTTACCCAAAGAATACAACTTCTCAGATTCAAAAAGACATATGCATCACTATGTTTATCGCAGCACTATTTACAATAGCCAAGATACGGAAGCAACCTAAGTGTCCATCAGTAGATGAATGGACAAAGAAGACGTGGTACATATACACAATGGAGTACTATTCGGCCATAAGAAATAAACAAATTTACCATTTGCAACAACATGGATGGAGCTGGAGGATATTATGCTCAGTGAAATAAGCCAGGCGGAGAAAGACAAGTGCCAAATGATTTCCCTCATTTGTGGAGTATAACAACACACCAAATTGAAGGAACAAAATAGCAGCAGACTCACAGACTCCAAGAAGGACTAGTGGTTACCAAAGGGGAGTGTGGGAAGGCGGGTGGGGAGGGAGAGAGAAGGGGATTGAGGGGTATTATGTTTAGTACACATGGTGTGGAGGTGTCATGGGGAAAACAGTGTAGCACAGAGAAGGCAAACAGTGAATCTGTGGCATCTTAATACACTGATGGACAGTGACTGCATTGGGGTATGGGTGGGGACTGGATAATATGGGTAAAAGTAGTAACCACATTGTTTTTTTTTTCATGTGAAACCTTCATAAGAGTGTATATCAAGAATACCTTAATAAAAAATTTTTTTAAAAACCAGACACTCAATGTTTGGAAGTAAGTTGCATATACCATGCACCACCTCACTTCATTACTTCTGTCATTTCATGTCTGCTTATCCATCCACCTTTACATCTGCAGAGAAAATGACTGAAATGAGTTCAATGAAAATGGCAACTTCTGGATGGAAATAACAGGTAATTTTAAATATATTTGCCCATGGAATTGTGACAAAGACCATAAGGACATTATTATTTTTTAAAACCATCATATCCAGTAATAAAACTTGTGTAATTGGCAGTATATATTTCTATGATGCTTCATTAGTCCCTTTCAATTGCAAAAAAGGTGAATTTTAGAAATTCAAGTCTTTTTAAACCAGGGCTGAAACTCTAAATATAACACTTCTGTGGTCTACTTCTAAACCATGTCATAAAAATCAAAGGAATGTTTGTTAAACTAGAATATAATCATTGCCTATTTTCTATCACTGTTTAGATGAGAAAATGAGAACATTTCCTTTCTTCATATTTGTGTTCTTATTTGATGACAATAGCTCTTTCTAACTCAAAGAGTTCTAGTATTTTTGGAGTTAAATCACCAACTGTTCTTTGTCTCTTTCAACAAGGAAGGGTCACAAGTAAGAAACTATCTAAGATGTCTTTGCTTTCATCTTTTGATATCAATACCAGGGACTTGATTATACCTGATATTTATTAGAAATCAAAGTTCCAAGGACCACTGTGAGTTTTGTAAAAAGAGAGGTTTTGATCTAATCACATATTCGGCCAAAAACTAGGAGTAAACTTCACACATTTTTATATGAAATTTAACTGTAGTGAAATGACTAGTTTAAATGGTTACATGTATCAGATTACAAAAAAGCTGAAGTTGATTTTGGAGACACCACAAAACACTAGAAAAATCCCTATCCTGGGATTCAAAGATCTAGATTTTATCCTGACTATATGATCTTGGGAAAACCATAGGTTCCAATCTATTAAAAAGGCCACTGAACCATTACTGTAATGTCCCTTTACAGCTTTGAAAATTCCATGACTCTATGATTTGGCAGGAACTTATAGAAACATATTTATGCTTAGTTACTGATAACCCCTGGAAGGAAAGGTTCTTATTGTCAGAGGGATTATGACACTTGGTAGCCTCTAATACCAAACTGAAAAATAATTAGGACTCAACAAATACTTATGACAAGACTGTCTCTGATTGAGTTTCCTTTTGTTGCTGTTAATGGTGGGGTTTTTTTTTTTAGCTTTTTTTAAACAGACAGAAATGAACCAATTTTCCTTAGTCCAAATTACAATAAAGATGTCAACTAGAGATGCTGGTAATAAAAATGTCTATATAACTAATGCTGAAGAAATGACTAAATCAACTGGTAGGGGAAGCCACCTTAACTGGCAAGAAACAGCATGTACTAAATAGTTGTATTTTTGATTCCTCTATTTAGTGATTCCAGAAATTAACTGTCTACAACACAAAGAATGATTCCGTCTTTGTGCATGAGAATGCTTCACTGATGGATTACATTTATACGGAGCAGAAAGCACTCCTGTGGTGACCACCATTTCCTTAGTATCACTGTAATTAAATTACAGCACCTGTTCTCAGTCTGATTTTGGAGACTGATAACTATCAATAAACAAAGCTGCATTACTATCATTAGTATCTCAGATAGGATGTTTGCAAAACTGCTACACTAACTTCCTCGCAGAGTCCTTGGTATCCTCACCCTTAGTAGTGCCCTCCCACAACGACTCTGCGCCTGGCCATATGACTTACTTTGGCCATTAAGACAATAGCAAATGCATGGCAAGCTAGGACTTGAAAACTGCTTGTGTGTCCTAATACCACATAAATAAACCTGAGTGAGCCTGCTAGATGGTGAAGTACCATGTGGAGAGAGGCCCTAGTCAACAGATTACCTTAGCTGAGGACTCCTAAGCTGCCCAGTTCTAGCTGCTATCGTACCAGCTGACCACTAAATTTTGAGGTAGTCTGCTCTGCAGCTAAAACTAACCAATACAGTGTCTGTCTGTCTATCCCTCATACACACACCACCCTGCATCTACAAAGAGTTTCATTCTTTGGGAACTCAGTTCAAATTCAACTAACATTTATTGAATACCTTCTAAGTTGCAGGCTTTTTACTAGGTGCTTTCCCATGACGTTCCCACCCAAACTTCATGAGCACCATGTAAATAAAGTTGGCAGGAAGAGGACCTGTACTTACGAGGTACCACCTACCAAGTGCTAGACAATGTACTGCTTCACTTAATCCTCAAAATCTTTTGCAGTATGTATTAATATTTCCATCTCATAGGCAAGAATTTGCGTAGAATTACATTAACTAGTTGAACCCTCATCATCAGGTTGTAAATGTGGTGAGCTGCATTTAATAAGGCAAATTCTCTAAAACCAAAATGGAAGTTCTTGACACATCAGAACTGCCTCATGTTGAGTTTGAAGAGTTGGGGATGGAATTTTCCCAGTAACCTGACCTTGGAACTTTTTTCAGCACTCTTGAGCTAAATGATCAAGCGTGCTGGACAACAGCTTGTCAGGACTAAGAGGTGTTAAGAAAATCATTCCAAGCTGATTAAAAGCAATCCTGTCTCTAAGGCTTCAGCTAGCTGGTGGGCTTTCTGTTTATTAGCTAGCGTGTTTTTTTCAGATGTATCCTCAGAAATGAGGACATGAGTTAAATAATCCCAGAAACCTTAAGTCACAGGGAGAATGGACTGAGAGAAAAGTCAAATTTTGAAAATAGCCACATCTTGCTCTGATTCTTCTATCTCATGCAGGAAATGCATGAATTCCTCTACTATGACTGGCCTATTTGTCTTTGTAAGCAGCATCTGGAGAGCTAAATGGATAATCTAAGTCCACAAAGAGGGGAATTCATAAGCAACTGTATTCTGTATTTAATTTCCTTTGAAAAATCCTGTGTAAAAGCAGAAGGACCCAACAACTCAAATGTCCACCAACTGATGAATGGATAAATAAAATGTGGTAGATCCATACAGTGCAATATTATTTGGCAATAAAAAGGAATGAAATACTGATACATGATACAACATGGATGAACCCTGAAAACATTATGTGGAGTGAAAGGAGCCAATCATGAAAGACCATCTAGTCTATGATTCTGTTTATATGAAATGTTCAGATTAGGAACATCTGTAGAGATGGAGAGTAGTTTAATGGTTGCCTAGCCTAGGGCTGAGGAGTGATAGTGAGTAATTACTAATAGAAATGGAGTTTCTTTGGGGGATGATTGAAATGTTCTAAAATTAGATTGTAAGCAAAATAGGGTATATCCATACAATGGAATATTATTCAGCCATAAAAGGAATCAAGTACTGATAGGGGATGGCATCTTGAAAACATTAAACTAAGTGAAAGAAGCCAGACACAAAGGCCACATTGTATATGATTCCATTTATATAAAAGATCCAGAATAGGTAAATCTATATAGACAGAAAGCAGATTAATGGTTTTCTGGGAATAGGGAGTGGTAGGTAATGAGAGGTGACTGCTAACAGGACTGTGGTTTCTTCTGAGGATGGTGGAAACATCTGAAATTCAACAGTAGTTATGGTTGCATACATTGTTAATATACTAAAAAAATCACAGAATTGTAACTTTAAAATAGTGAAGTTTATGATATGTGAATTATGTCTCAATTTAAAATAATACATTTGTGGTGATGGTTGCACAACTCTAAATATCTGAAAGACCTTTGTATTATACTTTAGATGGATGAATTATATAGTATGTGAATTATAAATCAGTAACTCAATTAAAAAAAAACAGAAGGACCCCCTTCCTCTATTATTTTGCTTTTATTTCTGGATTCATATAAGCTGCAACACAATGCAAATGGAGTCATAACTGGGAGGGAGCTTGATACAAAACTGAAGCCCATCTTTTCCTTTGGAATGACCATCTACTAAACATTAAACTTAATGCCATTCCATTTTAAATGTTCGTTTTTAAGACTATCATTAAGTATACCACAATGGTCAACCTACTCTTCCCTTACTTTCTATAACAATAACTCTTTTCTACCTTAATACTAATTAATTCTGTTTAAACTAAAGAACTGGAGAGAGCCTGCATTTTCTTCTCTGTTTCATGCATGAATATTTGCAAGAAAAAAACTCAGAGTTATCCCTTAAATGTTTTCTTCCGGCTTGGAATAATATGCCTTATCACAAGGCTGGTATCTGACATTTATTATGTGTGTAGTTTTGTTTTTGTTTTTGTTACCAGGCACCAAAGTGCTTTACATGCATTAACTCACTTCATTACACAAGTTATCATCCAAGTTCGTATGTGTGGACATAAATTTTCCTTTGAATGTTTTTTGAAACTACTAAGAATTGCTGGAATCTTAAATTATAAGGTCCCCTGGAGCACAAAAGATTCCCTTAAGTCCACCTGGAATAACTCTTCCAGTTAACCAGTTATGGTAACTGCCTCTGTGTAAATTGACTCAACTTCTGGGCAGTGGTGCTCTAGTTCTTTAAGTCTGATTAGTTGCCATATATCTTTTCAAAGAGATCAGCTTTCAAAAGGGTTACTTAATAGAGGCAGCACATCTAAAAAAGATGCAAAAGGTTCACAGCTAAGAATGGTTCATATCTTGGTCATTGCAGTAATTTCCCAACTGGTCTCATCTTTTCCAGTCTTTTCAAGCTCTATGTCATCCAACTGACTTTCCTAGGAAATCACTTTGTTATATCACTTTTCTGATCAAATGTCTTTATATTAACCCACTAACAAGAGAATCAAGTTCAAACTTCTTGCTTTGGCACTTAAGTTCCTCTAATATCTGGTCAACACCCACTTCAGCAAATACATATGTCTACCTTTCTGACTTTGCACCTTTCTGCCTCTCTGAGTCCTTGCTTTCCTTCTCACAAAACCTTTAACACTCTTGTATCTCTTACCCAGAATCTGGCCCAGTATTTATTACCTTCATATGTAGAGGCCCTATCTCCTCAACTAAGTTATGTCAACATCCAATACCACTATGTGAAGCATCCAGGGTAATGCAGACATAATAAGGAATTAGCAAGAACAGTTATAGTACAGTAGGCACTCCATAAATATTAGATGACAAATGTCACTTCCCTCTTTTAACCTGTAAATTCCTGGTTAGCAGTAAATGTCTCATTTGTTTTTTATACACTAGACAAAATGACATGTAGTAACTACCTAACAAATACTTCTTCATTGGCATTAAATCAAATGATTTGGAGTAGATACTTTTTAGAACATAAACCCTTAGAAGAATCATCTACTTTTTCTTTATAGACCCATTTATAGGGATCAAAATGCATTTCCACTTCTTGCTGAACAAGAATAAGCAGGTCAGAACAGCTTAGAGCACCAGAGAAATATATTCCCCGAAGTGATCAAACCTCATTTATTGGCCTTATAGGCATAAGAGCCAAAGTATATCTTTTGAAACCCATCTTCCTTTGTTTTTCATTACTATCATGCTACTGCTCTCTCTTGGAAAATATATTTGCCCCATGGCTATTCTTGGCTTTCCTTTCACCAATTTAACTATAATGGAACACTTTATCTTCCCAAAAATATAGGCCTTGAGCCCTTCACCCAAGTTAGACTGAGATCTGACACTTTCATATCCTAATATGTGGTCTGGCAGGGTGTTTTGAATGAATTTTCAGGCACTACATGTCTGTGCTGTTTGGCTCAAGTCAAGAGAATTAAGAATGTTAATGGTTTCCAAAGATAAAAGTGAGCCTGACATCTGGATACAATTAGAAAACTGCACAAACAATTAGGATTTGGTCTCCACTCTGGCAGGATAACCTTGAATTATTTGTGCAATTATAAGAAAAATCTAAGGACCAAGATGTCTTCTCTTCTATTGTAAATCCCACCCAGCAGGGACCTTCTGATAAATGCACAGTGAACCACAGTGATTATCTTTCAGGGATAGAAAAATATCCACAGGGTTAAATTCCACAGGGTTAAGATAACATTTCGAAACTTTACAAAGGAAGGCTCATGTGGATCGAAATCTAGCCTTCTTTAAAATCTACATCGTGTATTTTGAGCTACTTAACAGATTCTCAAAAACATCTATCATCTTATTGCCAAGGAATTTGAAACACAGGCACGTACACTCTTTTCCTTTCTCAATCTCACTCTTCTTCTCCTCAGCACATTTTTAAAACATTACTGAAACTGACAAGTGACTTTAGATCAACCATCTTCATGCCAGAGCTCAGACAGAGGTGACATTTACAAAACGCCATCAATACCAAGAGTAAAAACTAAAACACATTAACAAATATAACTAGCAAGAGAAAAGGAATTAGGAGGCAAATAGTAGCCCTGGCTGAAGGAATTTTTAGGTTCAATGAAAAAGCCACTCTCATACATTAAAAGACTCAGATACTTACTATAGCGCTTACATTTTTAAGTATTTATATGCCAAGTATTTTCCATAGATTATCTTGTATCATCTTAACCCTACCAAGAGGGACTTTTAATGCCCCATTTTTTCAGACTAGGAAACCAAAGCTCAAAAAAGGAAGTAACTCCCCAAAGCTGACAAAGTTTATAAGATTCTGAGCCAAGTTTCAAACCAAAGACTGATTTCAAATATTAATGTTCTTTTCACTATTCCTTCTTTCCCTTACTCTTACATAGAGATACGCTTCTAAGAAAACTAAACCTTTCAAGTTTTAGCTTTGATATGCATAGCTACATTAATGCTATCTGAAACTCTCAGGTGATGCTCACCGATAGTGGCAGGGACACAGGGACACTTAATAGTCTCTGATGCTAGTTTTAACCATTCTTAGGAGATCAGAAATTGGACAGCAAAGCTATTGTGGTAAAAAGAAGCATTAAAATACCCAGGGTACTTTATATCCTATTTACTGTCCTTGCAAATGCGATACTCTGATTCAGAAAAAATGAGACAGAGAACACACAAGGGAGGCAGTGTTGTAACAATCCTCTTCAAACAACTGCAGGTGGAAAGAAAACAGGCCATGAGTCAAGAATTTCCAACTCATGCAGCTCCGAAATTAGTATCTGATGGACGGTGTTGAAATAAAATTATTTCAACAAGAGTCTGGACTTTGGTTTTAACATGAGCAACAATAGGTGCCTTCATGAGGCTTGGGACTTACTGGGAAACTATAAATGCATAATGGTTTTACCATATAATACTGTTACAATAATTTACCCCAAACAAGCTTCAGAGTTGCCTTAACTTAATTATGTCACTATGCTTTAAAATTCTGTTTCAAAGAGATTAATGAGCCTCTTGCTATAGAATAAAAATTAGTAATGTATGAATGAACTGCAAGTTTTAAACAAAAATCATGCACTCATTCCCTCTAGTTCTTGGAGTCTATTTTGAAAGGCTTGAGTCAGTGGAAACAACCCTTTAAGTCAGTGGTCCAGGTTCTGCTTCCCCTTGGCCTAATAAACCTGGCCATGGGTAGGGGGAAACACACTGCTATGCATTTCTTGGGAATACAATAAGGAAAAAAAAAACCATGACATCATAGCCAATGAGTCAGGAGAGAGCTTATATATGTCACATTGTTAGTAGGTCGGGTACATATTATTCTAAGTGGCTATCCTTTGATATTTCCTTATTTGAGGCAAAAGCATTTAACTGCTAAACTACATTAGAAGAATTTTCTTTAAGGCGAGGAATAAGACAAAATTGCCCACTACCACCTCTATCATTCAATTGTATTGGAGGTCTTAGTAAGACAGAAAAACACATAAGTATCAAAAGGAAGAACTAAGACTGCAATTTACAGACAATAAGATTGTCTTCATTAAAAAAAAAAAACCTCTAGAAACCCTATTAGAACAAATAAAACAATCCATAAAAATCAATTTAACAAAAAGATCTAAAACATCTTTGTGGATAAATTATAGTTATATAAGGACAAAGAAATAAACCAAACGGAAAGATAAACAATGTTCATGAATGGGAAGAATTAACACCATAAAGATGGCAATTCTGCCTAGTTAATCTATATATTCAAAGAAATTCAGTCAAAATCCCAGTGGTATTTTACAAAATTTGATACACTGATGCTAAAGTTTATATAGAAGAATAATGATATAAATTTCAAATAGTAATCTGCGTTGAAAGAAAAAATAAGAAGGGGAAGGGTAATTTATTTTAGATAAATTGGTCAAGGAAGGCCTGAGAATTTAACAGGACCAAAGACCTAAAAGGAAGAAGAAAGCAAGTCTTTCAGGTGGAAAAAAATAAAATTAAAGGACTGCAGATCATATTATAAACAAAAAGTAATTCCTGATATAAGTCCTAAATGTGAAAAGTAAAACTTTACAACTTTCAGAAAAAAAAAT
Source organism: Smutsia gigantea (assembly GCA_032199065.1). NCBI lineage: Eukaryota > Metazoa > Chordata > Mammalia > Pholidota > Manidae > Smutsia > Smutsia gigantea. The sequence continues at coordinate 136,876 of JAVSCE010021614.1, read as the reverse complement.
ACAGGTGACTATTTTTAAGATATCTGGGTAGCAAAGAATTTCTTAAAGAAGATACAAAAAGCATACTGTATAAGAAAATTCAGACAAATATGACTTCATAAAAATGAAAGTTGTTTTCTAAGAAATGATCATGCAAAATTAAAGGCACAAACCACAAGGCAGAATATTACAAATATTTACAATGCATGTAATTGACAAAAAATTAGCATCCAAAATATGAAGTACTGCAAATCAGTAAGAAAAGCCAAAGGGGAGAGGAAAAAAAAAGGAAAAAGGGCAAAAGCTGTTCCCAAAGAATGCATTACATTTTTGTATATGTAGTCAACATGGAAATAAATTAGATGAAAACTAAAGAAGTTAGGCAACAAAGCTATAAATTGTCAGTATTAATACTTATTTTAATACATAAAATAACTTTCCCCAAGTCAGTTCTGCACAAGAACTTTAAGTTTTATTTTTCAAATATACTAAATTACTTGGTTAGGGCCATTTTAACTGATGATAGCTTCAAAACTACATGCATGGTACCATGCTGCAGAAAGAGAACATCAATTCTGGTGAAGGGCTACTGAGAAGTCTGGGAAGAAAGAGAAGTTTAAACTATTTTGAGACATTCTGGCTGACTTCAGTCTTATTTGAACTTTGCCAAGTATGAGGTATCCAGTCCCCTACCTAAATAAAATAAAGACATTGCTCCAGTGTTTCTGTGGTTTCTTAAAACAGATCTAAAAATAAATAATGGTCTTGATCTAGAATAAAGCCTACCATAGAAAGGGGATTTCTGAACACAAATCGGGACAGTTTTAACTCGTAACCTATTCCAGAGCTCCCTCTGCTGGCCCATAAAAAGTACAGTGTTCCTCACACTGACTTAGAACCTCTCAGGTCATGGCAGGAATGTGCCCTTCAGTTCCTGGGGCAAAGTTCTTCTACAGCTCTTATCAAAACCAAACAAAACCAAACAAAACAAAACTATCTACTTATATAGACAAATAGAAGTCTTCCAAAATCCCCAAACTGACACTTTTCATGACAAGGATTTTCAAAGTAGTGTGGGCCATGGTTTACCTGCATGTTCTTACAGGTGTCCTTGAGGTCTCTTATAAAGTAACCGAATCTCACCCACTCCAATCTCCACCCTCCAACTGCAATTTGATTCTTTACTGCAGATGCAGATATATATAATCAAAACATACTGCCTTAGATATAACAAAACTATTAACCTATCATCAGAAGCAGGTCCCCTTTGAAAACCATCTGCCCTGCACTTCTGGAAATCTGAGGAAACATGTAGAACAGCTAGTTATTCAAACAACCAGCAAAAAAAGTTATATCACTGCAGACTGAGGCTTACCAACACCTGTATGCTACATGAGCTTTAGTTCTGTCCTTTAACAACCTCATAAGGGGCCTCTTCCAAGGAACACTATAATGTAATGGCTGAGAGCATGAGCTCTGAAATCAAATTTATCCTGGCTTCAACTCTTGGCTCTTCTATTACTCATTATGTAATCATTAGCAAGTTACTTAATCTCTTTGCAATTCAGTTTCTCCTGCTATAAAATGGGGAGTGGCTGTATTTACTACACAGTATGGTTGTAATGATTAAGATACATTAAATGCTTATGAAGAATTAAGCATAGTACTTGATATATATTAAGTGGGTAATCATTAATGAATATATTAACAGTTAAATGTCTATCCTGTTGAGTATAATAAATAAATAATTTATATATATTAAATAATTGTTTCTCAAAAATAAAAGGTTATCTTTGGAATCTCCTCAGAGGCCAGCACCAGTCTTACCATGAATTTTGATGAGTTTTATATTATGGATTTAATGCCGATCAACATAAAGGTAGATTTCCAAAACAAATCAGAAGTTGAGTAGAAAGAAAAGTGCAGACTCTAGAATTCTTTCAATTCCCAGCTTCAGCACTTACTAGGCCATGTGACAATGAGCTAGTAACAACCTCTCTGAACCTGTTTCCCTTACAGAGAAAGTGCAGATACATCACTGCTGTAGACAAGTCGAGATGACTAAATGAGCTGAAGCACTAGAGATTCCCCACCCACTGCTTTGAACACTTAGAAATTCAAGACTTAGAAAATAAAACAAAGTGAAACAACAACACTGTAGTCCTCAAAACCAGGGCAGGGAAGTCTGCAGATGGCAAAAGCAGGAAAGGAACCCAAACCACAGAGACTAGTTTTAAGGCTTATGTGGGAATAGGATCAGGAATCAGGATAAAGACAGGAGCCAAGACACATCTATAAAGGGAGAGCTAGAACTCAATTCCCAGAGCAAAAATAGAAGGCAAGACAAACTCTACCCACAAGCTCAAGGAAATGGCTTAAGAATGGCGCCTGCCTTTGTAAGGGATGGAGCCACTTTCTAGAAATATAATTCCCTTGGGTGTACCACAAGCACACTACAGGAATGAGAAGTAATCTAAAGGCTGCAATGGAGAGAAATACCCCTTAGGGCCCACAAGGATACCTATGCAACCTAAAAAAGGCAAGAAATCTCCCACAAAAGATAAGCCCACAAACAAAAATTACAAAGCATAAGAAGAAATCATCATGAGGGATAGCAGGTACAATAAACAGCAGAAATTAGACCCAAGGAATTCAAGATAATACATTGATCTAAAAGATACCGTAAAATAAAGACAACGTAAAAACTTAAGTTCTATATTAGTCATGAGTTATATGATTTTTATAAATGTGTGGACCATTAGAATTTTAAGGGACAAGGAAAATACATAAGTTTAAGAATTCTTTAATTTCACTGATCAGGGTACTGAGGTCCATACAAGGAAAGTGAATTAGCCAACACAACAGACAGTACCTGAGCTAGGTTTGGTCAGATAGTCTCTCTCAATCGTTTACAAATCAATTCTGAAGAAATGATATTATGTCTGAGATTTGCTTTAAATTAATTCAGTCTGTCATTTTCTTTTGTGGGGGCTGAAATACGATAGGCAGTGAGTTAATCATTTTTAAAACTGGGTGATAGGTCCCTTGGGGTCATTATATTATTCTGTGCAACTCCGTATATATTTTAAGTTTCTATAATGAAAAGTTTAAATAACTCCTAAAACAATAAGGGATAAAGATCTCAAAATAAGTGGAAAATCTGTCAAGATTGTGGCCCAAAAACTGAATTATAAGACTTGTAGCAGATTGTGAACTGGGTTTACTTAATGTCACTCAGCTGTACTGTTGTGATTTTTAAATGTTTTTTCCATCATGACTGTAATAAAAGATGCATGTTTCTCATTAGACATGCTAAAACTATCCAAGCTTAGAAACTGAACAAACAACCCACTGAATTAATTAGCGCTTTAAATATGAAAATTATATTTGGAATAAAATTAATTCTTTAAATAAAAAATTAACAACGTTCCCATAACATGCGTATGCACAACACATAATATTGGGCCAGCCTAGTTATATTACATGGTGATTATAATCATCTCCATAATTAAAGCCTTTAAAACAAGTAGAAGATATTAACACTCAGAGTCAATGAAATGAACTATAGGTCAGCAGCTCATTACTGTAAAACAAATCACATTGGGCTACTTAAAAAAGAAACAAAGAAAACTTAATTTAGTACATAGCATTCACTGGGTAACACTGGATTTCTGTAACACCAAGTACAATATATCGAGGGTGTTTCGATCTTGAGTTTAGGGGATGAAACACCCTGAGAACACTGACTAAGATAAGAATTTAAAGAGACTAGCAGGAAGTGACAATGTTTTTATAAACTCTTTGTAAATATATACTTTAAAGACCATAAAAAAACAGTTAAGAGGCAAAAGGGAGGGGAAAAAAGGATTTGTAAGGCAATTCAGAGTTCAGAGTTCTAATTTGCAGAACACCTAGGACATCCGCAGTATTTTTGGTGGGATTTTTTTTCCTGGTAATAACTCTAGAAAATAATTTGAAAAATAAATTTTTAAATACCTACAATCCTATTACCAATAACTCCTTTTAATATTTATTTCCCTCCAGCCTTTTAATTGTTTTTCAGTCTTTTTTCTATGCATATATTAACATGTTAGTTTATCTCTTTAATTTTGTAAACTGGGGTCATGCTATAATTTTGATTCCTTCTTTTTTTGACTCAACAACATAAGCATTTCCCCAAAAACAGGACTTTGAATATTTTTGTATAGTATTCCATCCTATGGATGTATCATAATTTATTTGACCAATTTATCTGCTACTAAACATTTAAATTGGTCCAGATTTTTTTTTTTACAATTGTAAGTAACACGTTTGGAAAAACTGAATATAATTTGTCTGTATCTTCAATTACTTTCTTGGATCAGATTCCTATAAGTGGAATTTAGGTTTCAACTTTTTTAAACTCTTGATGCGTACTACTACATTCCAGAAAAGTTATACTGAATCACACATCTATCAACAGTATTACTAGTCTTTCACCATCTGTGTAATTCTGACCAGAAGCCAAACACAGATAATGAGCCTTGGTCCCAAAACAGAAAAAAGAAAACTTTTCCTTTAAAAAACAAAGGGTTGATTATAAATACACAGATCTGAAAGGTAACAATTAAAGGGAACTGCCTGAGAGCCAGAGCCCCAGAACTGTTCATTCCGGTCACAAGACATGGAGGCAGTTCCCCAGGACTCATCTACTTCCTCTCGCCTCTAGAACTTCGTGTACACTGCTCCCTCTGCTGGAACATCTTCACCTACCCTGCTCACTGCCAAGCTTCCTCCCTTTTCCCTCCAGGAAGTTTTAAATAATCCCCAGTCTAGATTAAGTCCTCTCCCACTCCGCTTTGACAACACCCTAGATTATCTCTATTGTAGAACTCATTTCATACATTGAATTATAATTAATGGCCTGTCCCCCACACTAGACAATGAGTTCTTTCATGGCAAGAACTGTTTCTTCATTCCTTGCTGCATCCTCAGCACCTAGGAAAGTACCTGAGATGAATTCATCAGTAACAAAGCAGAGGGTCTAAAGCAGGGGTTAGGGAAACTTTCCTGTCTGTAAAGGACCAGGAAGCAAACTTTTCAGGCTTTGGGGGCCATATGGTCTCTGTCACAACTGCTCAACCATGCCTCTGCAGCACAAGAACAGTGCTAGACGGTATGTAAATGAATGTACATAGCTGTGTTCCAATAGAACTTTACTGCCAAAAACAGGTGGTGGCTGGATTTGGCCTGTGGGCCATAGTTTGCCAACCCTTGGTTTAAAGGAAGGACCTTTTAATTTTAAAAAAGGAAGAGAAAAAAAGATGATGAAAAGGTCATACGTATTTAGGTGCTTTAAAACTATGAAAGTTAAGGCTGAATTGTACATGTACAATTCAATTATTCCCATTTTGTATCCCCAAATTCCTTTTCTCTGTGAGTTTGTCTGTTAACACACAGAGAAAGGGCAAAGGAGACAATTGAAGAGGAGAGGAGAGGATGGCACTCTACCACAGGAGCTAAGCACAGGTGTTAGGCCTTGGACACAGGCAAAAAGGATCAGCAGGGTAAGAAAAGCAGCAGAGATGGTGGGTTTAAACTAGAAGGGATTTGAAAGGACTTTTAAATCTGCACAGTCATCCTTAACAGATTGGCTGAGTATTGGTAAACTTGGGTTAGACACACGGTATAGCATGAAAACAGATGGAAGGTATGTACAGTAAACAGCTCAGAAGTTCATTACACTTTGAATTAGTCATCAAAACAACGCATATGTTTGTCCCTACAGGTGAGGGAGGAACTGAGAGAACTGAGAGACAACAGCCGCTGGGGTTCAAAAGTAAGTCCCTCTCATTGTTGATGTTTTCTTGCTTCTACCTCCACTTGCCAGCTTTCCTTGTCCCCAAAACCCCCACCCCATCTCCACCCTCTAATGTTTTTACTTCTCTGGTTGTGGACCATGAGAACATGTTTTCTCTGGAATATGTATAGTTTGTCTGAGAAGTTACTGTATTTAATCAGTCTTACTTTTCATTGTCCCCTCCTCTCCCTCGTCCTCTGCATTAATCACCATGGTGCCCAGCTGTGACGGCAATGTGTCATCGTGCTCAATCATAGTATTGGCTCCGTCACTCATGGTGCTGGCTACTCGGACAGTGCCCATCTCATCACCTGCTGCTCGAACCATTGTGCCGGAGTCCATTTCATCCTCTTCCTGTAAATGGACAAAATCTCAAATTGGGGCTAATATCCAAAAATTTTTGAGTTTTCTAAATTACTCATCTTGGTGCAAATATTTCTGGGTCTGACATGTATTCAGGTCCTGAACCCATCTTACAGAACTGAGAGTACTCTAATTTAACTAAAGATCATAAATTTACCCATGTTGAGAATAGCATATAGAATCCTACAGGGCCCTCTCCCTCTCCCTCCCCTTCTTCTCTCCTTAATAATTTTGCGACACAGATCTAAGGAGCTGAGATATGCAATCTTAGAATCTCAGGTTTCTGAGGGAATCGGTTAAGTATGAAATCTACTTAAGGGCATGGAAAACCCAAGTCTCAGACCTGAGCATTCTCTTTCCTGAATAAGAAGTTAAGTTGAATAAATGCTGTTGGGGCAAAAGAGTAAAATTTGGAAGTGTTTTAGGAAGCACTGTGAAAAGAACAAGCATGGATTCAGCAAGGCTTTAGCCAGGACATAATCGTGCAAGAGACTTTTGCTCCAGGCTGATCCAGTGTCTCCTACTCATCCGACCCGGCATGACCACCATGAAATGACAAGCATTAGTGCCCGAAGGCCACAGCAATGCCTGCCACTCACCGAATTCTCGTCATCATCCTGGTCCACCTCCCGTTGCTGTGCTTCCTGGCGTTTCAGTTTCACGTCCATGGCTTCGTTAATTAAGTCCCTCAGTATCGACACTCCTTTGGCACTCTTGACAAATGGGTGCTGAAACAGAAAGTAGGAGACACTGGAGACAGTTTATATGGCACCCCTGCCAAAATAGTGCCAGGCACACAGTGGGTACCTGGTAACATTTGCTGAATCAACCAATGAATCTAATCTTCCTCTTTATGCTTTGGACAGTAGCTAAACCACACTCACTTTATAACTCTGAGCAGCAGCACATTCAGGCTCTATCTGTCTTTTCAGCCTGGCTGAATGTCTCCTCCATTTCTCTCTGCCAAACCTAGGGATTCTCAGCAGGGTGGTACCACTCTAGAGGAAGTTTTGTGAATGTGCTCAGAGCTTGTAGTTGTTGCAACGTTTGGAGAACACAACTGACAGAGGAGAGGAGGCAGGGCCACAAGCAATGCTGCAAAGAATGGAACCATCCTGCACAGCAATGAGCTGTGGCCCATTCTGCACATCTTTCAATGTCTAAGAATGTATATATATATATACACACATGCTTTAGTAAATAATACTGAAAAACATATTCAAGGAATAAGGAAAATGCTCAGCGATTTTTAGAGAGGGGGGCTTAAAGGGAATAAAGATATTATTTAGAAATCACCAAATAATTTACTCATCCTGCTTATTCTCTCTATTCAATATATATGCATACATACGTATACATACAATGATACATATACATCAACTACATACATAATTCCTAAATATGTATTAAGAAGGATTTTAGTTTAAAGGTGTAACTGATGTAGGCCCCAAATACTATTCAATCAGCAAAGACATTTGAAGTACAAGGGTATTATGAAATTTCACTTAAAAATTGCCTTGACATTTTTAATATTTATACCATCTTTCATCTTTATTGTGTGTGTAGCACAATAAGAAACCTATGCTGTGAAGTTACATATGGAAATTCTTTTGCGGGGATTGCCTGCTGTTTCCTACCTTATTCTGGTATTATCCCCAGTGTTTATCTTTGCAAGCCACTCTCTCCACCACCCATCAAAGGACATTGTTTTTAAGGTCTTTGTAAGTACTCAAGAGATTGAAAGTATGCCTTAACATGTGGTGGACTACAATATAGGAGAAAACTTTTCCATAAAACTTCACCAGTACCAACATAAGCAGGAGCAATTTTTTCCTGGACACATCTCCTCAGGCAAGGAAAACAAAATAAAAAATGAACAAGTGGGACTATATCAAACTAAAAACCTTCTGTAAAGCAAAGGACACCATCAACAGAACAAAAAAGGCACCCTAGAGTATAGGAGGACATATTCATAAATGATTTATCCGTTAAGGGGTTAACCTCCAAAATATATAAAGAACTCATACAACTCATTACCCAAAAAACAAACAACCCAATTAAAAAATGGGTGGAGGACCTGAACAGATATTTCTCCAAAGAAGAAATACAGATGGCCAACAGTCACATGAAAGGATGCTCCACATCACTAACCATTAGGGAAATGCAAATCAAAACCACAATGAGATATCACCTCACACCAGTTAGGATGGCCACTATCCAAAAGACAAGAAATAACAAGTGTTGATGAGAATACAGAGAAATGGAAACACTTCTACACTGTTGGTGGGAATGTAAATTGGTGTAGGCACTGTGTAAAGCAGTATGGAGGTTCCTCAAGAAGCTACAAATAGAAATAGCGTTAACACCCAGTAATCCCGCTTCTAGTAAAGCACTGCCTGTCAAACCCCACCCGCCCATCCTTCAAGGTCCAGGCACAGAGGTTACCTCCTCCAGGAAAGCATTCCCTCTATGCAGTCCAAAGGGCTTCCTCCCATCATGAGCTATACCATCGCCTACTACTAATCTCAGTTCCTTGTCAAAACTGGGTAGCCTTGATGGTACAGCTCCTTTGGAATAAAAAAACCTAGGTTCTAATCTCAGCTCTGCTGCTTACCAGCTGAGTGACTCTAAATGAGCTCACCTAAGCCTCTATCCTCTCATTTGTAAAACTGAAATAATACTCATTTCGCACAGGCCTTATGCAACGATGAGATGGCATCACGTGCAAAGCACCCAGCACACAGTAGGCGCTCACTAAATGTCAATTCCCATTCTCTTAGAGCCCTGTATTTTGTTACACTGTCATCCCGTTCAATGATGTAATGTTTTTTTCTATGTCATTTCTACTCAATTGGACTCAAACCTCCCTAGAGGCCAGGAACATCTTACGTTCCTTTACCATTTCCAAGTGGGTTAACGGCATCCTTTGGTCAGCCTGTGAATGAAACAGAGACAGGCGGCCTCTCAGGGCGATTCATACCTGCAGGAGCTGAGTGGCTGTGGCTCTCTGCTCAGGGCTCTTTACAAGACACTGCTTCACAAAGTCCATGAAGTTATCTGACCACAGTTCTGGCCTTCGGAATGTGGGAGGAGGGTTGGTAGGAATCATGAAGATTGCCTAGTTAAAAAAGAGAAGTGATGCTCCAATAAAACATGACTAGAAATAAATTTGATATTTGATAAAATGTTTTTTCCTTAACTGCCAATAAGCCCATTTAAATTGCAACAGAAGTCCATTGTCCAAGAATCTCAAAGTAGGAAGTATGTCAAGTAAAGAACCTGATACAGCGCTCTCTCTTTTCCACTCCCTTTTCTTTCCCTCTCCCTCCTTCAAGTGTATTCTTGTCCCCTAAAATTCACAATATCCACCAAACTCTTTTTGTATTTTGCCGACTACAGTACATTGCCTTTCAAAGTGAAAAGGCAAGATCGAAGATCATAACATCCTGAATATATCCCACAGTTGTCAAATTTCTCTCTCCCTGAAAGTTCCTACCATTACCAGATGTAAAAGCAGTGACTAGAAGGAGATCATAAACCCAGGAATCCCCAAAATCAAAGGGTTCATTAATCTCCAAGCCAAGCCAATTCAAAATACTTGAGAAAAAACTGGCTCACGACACTGCAGTTAAATTATACTGTTTTAAAATATATATATTATTTATTGTGTTCCCAATGAAAGAAGAGTGTTAAAAAAAATTCTGCAATTAGCACATTAAATTATGTTCTTTAAATCTAAAAATATAACCAGTAAATCCTCCAACCCTTCCCTACTTCTGCCCCCCAAAAAAGAGGGGAGCTTATATTTGGGCACATGAGTATTTTTAAAAAACTGTTAAGTTAATAGAAGAAATAATTAATCAGAGAAGAGAGGAAAGGCTGGGCTGGGAGGTTTGGAGGGGACCATGGAGCTCCTGAGGAATGCAAGGTTGAGGTCTTCTATCAGTGGTATGATGAGGGGGTTTAAGGGTGGGTAATGCCTTGAAACCCTTTAGGATGTCACACTTGAAGGAGACTGAATCTGTGCACCCTTAATACTCTAGAAGTGGATGGAGATTGGAGAATACAGAGCCTCCAGATGAACAGAGGCTGGGCATCTACAAACCAGAACTTAGGAATGTAAATACCTATAAGAGCCAGGCAAGAGAAAAAGACAACAAATGAATCAGGGTGTTAGTGACATGGGAACAAAAAAATTGTTTGCTTTCTTCTATAAGAAAAACTGTAAGAAAAACATGAGAGAAAACACTACAATAAGTGCTACTTGGTGAATAAGGAATCATGCACACTGATAAAGTAGAAATCCCAGGCCCTGTAAACAGGACAGGACCACTACTCAGCTCCAGTTCATGCTGCTACACTAAAATGTGAGCATCTAAACTATTAAAAAACATACACTGCACAAGTGAAACCACGCCCATGGCCCATTCCTGCCAGAGGGCTGACAGTACACAACCTCTGGAATGGAGAGGGTGGATCACACTTCAATTAATTAGTATTACATGTATCATCTGGAGTCTAAATTGACACTTACAAATTATATACAATTAATTCATTTATTGTTTGATACCTAACCAAGGAAGTCATTTAACTAACTCATTAATGATGACGAGTAACTAAACACCCAACTGATTTTTGTCCATTTCCTCACCCTCATTGGATGGATATCGGCATAGGGAGGCTTTCCTTCGGCCATTTCTATCGCAGTTATTCCCAGCGACCAGATGTCTGCCACACAGTTGTATCCAATTTCTTGAATCACTTCTGGAGCCATCCAAAATGGTGTTCCTATCACTGTATTTCGCTTGGCCATGGTATCCTAAAGTAGCAGTATTTTAGTTTGGGTTATAAGGAATAATACATGGATATACAGCACACATGGGCAAATAACTACTTGTCTACTTCCCCAGAATGGCATGGCTCCAATAAAAGAGAAACTTCCTAGGGTTCTGCATTTTAGGAAGAGAAGGATTTTAAACAGAACTAAATATGAAACAGGATTTCCCCTCATCATCCATGTTCCTTCCGAAATGCCTGTGGATTAAGTTGGGTTCTCCCAGTCAGAAGGCAAATGACAGGTAGTATTTTTAAACCAATCTTACTTTGTCAGACCTATGTAAAAAATTAACACAGGAACTAACTTACTGCTTAGTCATTCCCTATGCTTTGAAATTTTAAATTTGCTGGGGAGATTTTAAATGGTAGTGTCAGACTTGTTTTCAAGGATTATTTCAATTAGAAATAGATATTTGGATAGCTAGAAATTTTTTGAAAATTAATAATAATGAGTGGATACTAACCCAGCTACATCTGTATTACTAAGTTATATTAGCACAGTAGCATAGCAATAGAAAATATTAAGTCCAGAAAGACACTATGATATATATATATATATATATATACACACACACACACATCTATATACACACACACATAATGTGAATATATGATTAAAATGACATTCAAATCACCAAGCCAAGGATAGATTATACAAAAAGAAAAAGCACTGGGCATCAGCTATTCATTTGTAAAAGTGTACAGTTAAATTCCTACCTTATATTTTCACCAAAATAAGTTCAAATAGGTTGAAATTTTAAATACAAAAACACAAAATTTAAAAATTACTAAATAAAAGTATAGATGAACAGTTACATAATGCTGCATCAGAAAAGCACTTTTAAGCCATGAGATCAAAGGCAAAGACCATAACATTAAAAAGGTAGATGGATTTCTCTCTATAAAATTTGGTAACTTCTCACTTGTAAGATGGTGGTGTGAGAGGTGAGACAGAGAGCTCCTCCCAAAACCACAAATTGTACAAAAATATAGTTAATTAATACAACTAACCTTAAAACAGCAACAAGAAAGAAGGCTGAACCAGACTGCAAACAGACCTGACGAACAGAGCAGACCTCACAACACAGGGCACCAGCTCCGCTCCCCTACAACCCCCAACCTCACTCTAGGGGCTGAGCAGCTCCAGAGACTGGAGTTTCTGCGCAGTAGTGGGCAACACACAGAAATATAAAACGACAAAAGAACACAGTTCAGACCAAAACCTCACAAACCCCAGAAAGAGGGCCAAATGAAACCGAACTCACCAATCTTCCTGAAAGAGACTTCAAAACAAAAATTATAAACATGCTTATGGAGGTACAGAAAAATATTCAAGAACTCAGGAATGAATTTTAAGTTGGAGATTCAATCATTAAGAAATTACACATCTGAAATGCAACATACAATGGAGGGATTTAAAAGCAGATAGGATGTAGTAGAAGAGACAGTAAATGGAACAGAAATTAGAGAAGAGGAATACAAAGAAGCTGAGAACCAGAAAGAAAAAAGGATCTCTAAGAATGAAAGAATATTGAGAGAACTGTGTGACCACTCCAAACGCAACAATATTCGCATTATAGGGGTACCAGAAGAAGAACAGAGAGAAAAAGGGATAGAAACTGTCATTGAGGAGGTAATTGATGAAAACTTCCCCAATCTGGGAAGGAGATAGTCTCTCAAGCTATGGAGGTAAACAGAGCTCCCAACACAAGGGACTCGAGGAAGACAATATCAAGACATATAATTAAATTTGGCAAAGATCAAGGATAAAGACAGACTTTTAAAAGCAGCTAGAGAGAGAAAAAACATCACATACAAATGAAAACCATCAGGCTATCATCAGACTTCTCAACAGAAAACTTACAGGCCAGAAGGGAGTGACATGATATATTTAATGCAATGAAGCAGAAGGGCCTTGACCCTGCAAAGTTATCATTTAAATTTGAAGGAGGGATTAAACAGTTTACAGATAAGCAAAAGCTGAGAGAATTTACTTCCCACAAACCACCTCTACAGTGCATTTTGGAGGGACTCCTATAGATGGAAGTATTCCTAAGGCTAAATAGATGTCATCCAAGGGAAGACAAAGAGTACAGAATATGATTCATAACATAAAAAGAATGGAGGAGGAAGAAAAAGGAGGAAAAAAAAAAGAAGAACCTTTAGTTTGTATTTCTAATAGTATACGAAGTAAGTTAAATGAGACTTAGATAATAAGGGAATTGCCCTTGAGCCTCTGGTAACCACGAATCTAAAGCCTACAATGGCAATAAGTACATACCTATTGATAATTACCCTAAATGTAAATGGTCTGAATGCACCAATCAAAAGACAAAGAGTCACTGAATGGATTAAAAAAAAAAGACCCAACTATATGCTGCCTACAAGAGACTCACTTCAAACCCAAAGACATACACAGACAGAAAGTAAAGGGATGGAAAAAGATATTTCATGCAACTAATAGGGAGAAAAAAGCAGGAGTTGCAGAACTTGTATCAAAGAAGACTTCAAAACAAAGAAAGTCACAAGAGACAAAGAAGGACATTACATAATGATAAAAGGGTCAGTCCAACAAGAGGATATAACTATTATAAATATCTATGCACGCAACACAGGATGACCTACATAGGTGAAACAAATACTAACAGAATTAAAGGGGGAAATAGAATGCAATGCATTCATTTTGAGAGACTTCAACACACCACTCACGCCAAAGGACAGATCAAACAGACAGAAAATAAATAAAGAGACAGAGGCACTGAACAACATATTAGAACAGATGGACCTAACAGACATCTACACAACACTCCATCCAAAAGCAACAGGATACACATTCTTCTCAAGTACACATGGAACATTTTCAAGAATTGATCATATATTAGGCCACAAAAAGAACCTCAGTAAATTCAGAAAGATTGAAATTGTACCAACCAGCTTCTCAGATCACAAAGGTATGAAACTAGAAATAATTTACACAAAGAAAATGAAAAAGCCCACAAACACATGGAGGTTTAATAACATGCTCCTAAATAATCAATGGATCAATGACCAAATAAAAACAGAGATCAAGCAATATATGGAGACAAATGACAACAATAATTCAACACCACAAAATTTGTGGGATGCAGCAAAGGCAGTGTTAAGAGGGAAATATATTGCAATACAGGCCTACCTCAGGAATGAAGAACAATCCCAAATGAACAGTCTAAACTCACAATTAATGAAACTAGAAAAGGAAGAACAAATGAGGCTCAAAGTCAGAAGAAGGAGGGACATAATAGAGATTAAAGCAGAAATAATTGAAATTGAGAAGAATAAAACAATAGAAAGAATCGATGAAAGCAGAAGCTGGTTCTTCAAGAAAATAATCAAAATAGATAAACCCCTAGCCGGACTCATCAGGAAAAAAAAGTCTACACACACAAACAGAATCAGAAATGAGAAAGGAAAAATCACTACAGACAACACAGAAATACAAAGAATTATGAGAGAATACTATGAAAAATTATAAGCTAACAAACTGGATAACCTAGAAGAAATGGACAACTTTGTAGAAAAATACAACCTTCCAAGGCTGACACAGGAAGAAACAGAACATCTGAATAGACCAATTAGCAGCAAAGAAATTGAATTAGTAATCAAAAAACTACCTAAGAACAAAACACCTGACCAGATGGTTTCACTGCTGAATTTTATCAAACATTTAGTGAAGACCTAATACCCATCCTCCTTAAAGTTTTCCAAAAAGTAGAAGAGGAGGGAATTCTTCCAAACTCATTCTACGAGACCTACATCACTCTAATACCAAAACCAGGCAAACACACCACACAAAAAGAAAATTACAGACCAATATCCCTGATGAAAACAGATGCAAAAATACTCAACAAAATATTAACAAACTGAATTCAAAAATACATCAAAAAGATCATCCATCATGATCAAGTGGGATTCATCCCAGGGATGCAAGGATGGTACAACATTCAAAAATCCATCAACATCATCCACTACATCAACAAAAGGAAGGACAAAAACCACATGACCATCTTCACAGATGATGAAAAAGCATTTGACAAAATTCAACATCCATTCATGATAAAAACTCTCAACATAACAATACCAAAATATAATTAATTAATTAATTAATTAATTAATTAATTTTTAAAACTCGCAACAAAATGGGTATAGAAGGCAAGTACTTCAACATAATAAAAGCCATATATGACAAACCCACAGCCAACATTATACTCAACAGCGAGTAGGTGAAAGCTTTCCTTTAAGATCGGGAACAAGACAAGGATGCCCACTCTCCCCACTTTTATTCAAGATAGTTCTGTAGGTCATAGCCACAGCATTCAGACAACACAAAGAAATAAAAGGCATCCAGATGGGCAAGGAAGAACTCAAACTGTCCCTGTTTGCAGATGACATGATATTGTACATAAAAAACCCTAAAGAATCCACTCCAAAACTATTAGATCTAATATCTGAATTCAGCAAAGTTGCAAGATACAAAATTAATACACAGCAATCTGTGGCGTTCCTATACACTAAGGGTGAACTAACCGAAAGAGAAATCAGGAAAACAATTCCATTCACAACCGCATCCAAACAAATAAAATACCTAGGAATAAACCTGACCAAGGAAGTGAAAGACCCATACCCTGAAAACTACAAGACACTCTTAAGAGAAATTAAAGAGGACACTAACAAATGGAAATTCATCCCATGCTCTTGGCTAGGAAGAATTAATGTTGTCAAAATAGCCATTATGCCTAAAGCAATCTACAGTTTCAATGCGATCCCTATCAAAATACCAACAACATTCTTCAATGAACTAGAGCAAATAGTTCTAAAATTCATATGGAACTACAAAAGACCCTGAATAGCCAAAGCAATCCTGAGAAGGAAGAATAAAGCAGGGGGAATTACTCTCCCTGACTTCAAGCTCTACTACAAAGCCACAGTAATCAAGATAATTTGGTACTGGCACAAGAACAGACGCATAGGCCAGTGAAACAGAATAGAGAGCCCAGATATAAACACAAGCATATATGGTCAATTAATATACCATAAAGGAGCCATGGATATACAATGGGGAAATGACAGCCTCTTCAACAGCTGGTGTTGGCAAAACTGGACAGTTACATGTAAGAGAATGAAGCTGGATTACTGTCTAACCCCATACACAAAAGTAAACTTAAAATGGATCAAAGACCTGAATGTAAGTCATGAAACCATAAAACTCTTAGAAAAAAACATAGGCAAAAATCTCTTGGACATAAACATGAACAACTTCTTCATGAACATATCTCCCAGGGCAAGGGAAACAAAAGCAAAAATGAACAAACTAAAAAGCTTCTGTACAGCAAAGGATACCATCAGAACAAAAAGACATCCTACAGTATGGGAAAATATATTTCATAAATGACATATCCGATAAAGGGCTGACATCCAAATTATATAAAGAGCTCACGCACCTCAAGAAACAAAAAGCAAATAAGCCAATTAAAAAATGGGCAGAGGAGCTGAACAGACACGTCTCCAAAGAAGAAATTCAGATGGCCAACAGGCACATGAAAGGATGCTCCACATCACTAGTCATCAGAGAAATGCAAATTAAAACCACAATGAGATATCACCTCACACCAGTTAGGATGGCCGCCATCTAAAAGGCAAACAATAACAAATGTGGGCGAGGATGTGGAGAAAGGGGAACCCTCCTACACTGCTGGTGGGAATGTAAATTAGTACAACCATTGTGGAAAGCAGTATGGAGGTTCCTCAAAAAACTCAAAATAGAAATACCATTTGACCCAGGAATTCCACTCCTAGGAATTTACCCTAAGAATGCAGCAGCCCAGTTTGTAAAAGACATGCACCCCTATGTTTATCGCAGCACTATTTAAAATAGCCAAGAAATGGAAGCAACCTTAGTGTCCATCAGTAGATGAATGCATAAAGAAGATGTGGTATATACACAATGGAATATTATTCAGCCATAAGAAGAAAACAAATCCTTCCATTTGCAACAACATGGATGGAGCTAGAGGGTATTATGCTCAGTGAAATAAGCCAGGCAGAAAAAGAGAAGTATCAAATGATTTCACTCATCTGTGGAGTATAAGAACAAAGAAGAAACTGAAGGAACAGAACAGCAGCAGACTCACGGAACCCAAGAATGGACTAACAGTTATCAAAGGGAAAGGGACTGGGGAAGAGGGGTGGGAAGGGAGGGATAAGGGGGAAAAAGGGCTATTACAATTAGCACACATAATGTAGTGGGGGTGGGGGTGGGGTGGGGGGATACGGGGAAGGCAGTATAACACAGAGAAGACAAGCATTGATTCTATAACATTGTACTACGCTTGCTATGGGGTATGTGGTGGGGACTTGATAATAGGGGGAGTCTAGTAACCATAATGTTGCTCATGTAATTGTATATTAATAATAGCAAAATTAAATTTAAAAAAGTTTTTGGTAACTTCTGTTATTAAAAAAAATAATTGGTAAATTAGGAAAAGATGCTTCAACATACACATAACAAATGATCAATAATTTTTACATAATTTTTTGTTTTGGTTTATCTTTTCTAACAAGAAGATTTTTTTAAAAGGTCCAACATGACTAGAAAAACTGAGAAATAAGATAAGCAGTTAATTTACAAAAGAATTATAAATGGCCAATAATGAAATGTAAAAGTTTATTTGTCATGAAAATGGTAAGACACAACTATTGCCCATTCAGTATTGGCAAATATGAAGGAAAATGGACACATTTATAACTGCAGTTGGAAGCATAAATTATTTCCTTCTAGAAGCACTTTGGCAATATACATCAAAAGGCTTAAAATTTCATATATTTTCTGAGCCAGATTCCAATGTTAAGGAATTATCCTAAGGATATATATACTCAAGGAAATGCTGAAAAGGTTAGCTACAAGGATGTTTATCACAGCGTGTATGTTTATGATGGTGGGAAAACTATAAGCAACCTACATGGGCCCCCAACATTGAACTGGAGGGGATGAATTGAATAAATCATGGTACAGCCATTCAATAAAATACCCATGTAGTAATCAGAAATAATATTGTAGATTTCTGGGTAAAGATGACAGATTGAACAAAAAGACTTTACTTTGCTCCCTCCCAAAATCTGCTAAGAAGACACCAGAAGGATTTTTTTTTAAGGAATAAATCCACGAGAACAAAAAAGTAAAGGGGAAAAAAACCCACAGCCATAAACTTTTGTAAGCTAGAAAGTAGACAGATTCATGGTAACTGACTGAACAGACAGTCAAAATGGAATACTGAGTCAGTTGGCTGGGGAAGCCAAGAAACGATCTGATTTTAACACCAACCTCTCCAAAAGGCTCAGAAACTGATGGCATCAGCTATCTAGAAGAGGGATGAAACTGGAACTAAAAATGCAAGATTCGGTTGAAAGCCCTTTAAGAAACACTTAGAAGCCTAGACTCACCTCTCCCTTCAAGCAACTTCTGGGTTTCCCTTGCCCTGCCCTGATATTAGAATGCAGATATATTCTCTGAAGATTGAAACCCATGATCTCTAGACAGCAGTGGGTGGTAGGGTTGTGAATCAGGACCATGAAGTGAGCATGTATATGGTAAATGCTGAAACAATGCCCACCATGACCACCTTTTCCCTGAAGGCTGACAAGGACTATAGCCTCTCAGCAAGAGACCAGAGAGGAAATCCAAATTTAGAAGCAACAAAGGAACCTAAACCTAGTAGCACTGGAAGTTTTCCCCAAAGAAAAGACCAGCCAGATATCTTATATGATAGTTTTACTTTATTTTAGTGAAGAAGAAAAACCCTCATTTCTTTCTCTAGCAAAACAACACGTTCATTGTTTAAAAAAAAAAAGAACTAATAAGCAAATTGGTTCAGCAAAGTTTCAGGACACCATATACAAAAATCAAGTATAATCCTAAATACTAGCAATGAGCAACCTGAAAATACAGGAAGCCATTTCATTTAAAATAGCATCCAAAAGAATAAACTATTTAGGAATAAATTTAACCAAGTGAAAGACTTGTATGCTAGAAATTATAAACCATTGCTAAAAAATTAAGAAGGTCTAAATCAATGTTAAGACATCATGTTTTCATGTACAGGAAGACTTACTATCATTCAGATGGCAATATTTTCCAAACTGATTTATGATTCACCATAATCCCAACTAAAATCCTTACATAGTCCCACTTGTTTGTTTTTGCTTTTGTTGCTTGTGCTTTTAGTGTCTTATCCATAAAAATCATTGCCAAAGACCAATGTCATGGAGCTTTATCCCTACTTTATCCTAGGAATTTTTCAGTCTCAAGTCTTACATTCTGGTGCTTAATCCACTTTGAGTTAATCTTTGTGAGTGGTATAAATAGGGGTCCAATTTCTTTTCCATAGGAATTTCTAGTTTTCCCAAGATCATTTATTGGAGAGACCATCCTTTCCCTACTGAGTATTTTTGGCTCCCTCATCAAATATTAGTTGACCATATAAGCATGGGTGTATTTCTGGGCTCTCCCTTCTGTTTCATTGGTCTATGTGTCTGTTTTATGCCAGTACCACACTGTTTTGATTACTTCAGAGCTTTGTAATATAATTTGAAATTATGTAGTGTTATGCCTCCAGCTTTATTCTTTCTCAGGATTGCTCTGGCTATTCAAGGTCTTTGTGGTTCCATATAAATTTTAGGATTTTTTTTCCTGTGGGAAACATTAATTAATAAAATCATTACTAAATGCAATTGATATTCTTAACTGTAATATAATATCTTACACACAACCCCAGGCAAGGATCTAAAATAATTTTTTTCAATTTGGTTTCCTTATTAAGATTGTAATTTATATTGGTGCATTATTTACAGTAGCCAAGATATGGTAGCAACCAAAGTATCCATCAATAGATGAATGGATAAAGAAAATGTGGTATATATATATATACATATGATGGAATATTACTCAGCCACAAAAAAGAAATAAATCCGGCCTTTTGCAGCAATATGGATGGACCTAGAGGGTATTATGCTAAGCGAAATAAGCCAGGTGGAGAAAGACAAATACCATATGATTTCACTTATTTGTGTAATCTAAAAACAAAACAAACAAAATGAACAAAACAGCAGTAGACTCATAAACACTGAGAAGTGACTGGTGGTTACCGTGGGTGAGGGGGATAAAGAAGCACAAAAATCTCAATCATAATATAAGTTTGTCATGGGGATGGTCGTACAGTATGGGGAATATCACCAAGGATTATATAACATCTGCCTATGCTGAGATAGTAATTGCACTAGTGGGGCTGATGATTCAATACTATGATAACTGCGTTGTATATCTGAAACCAATATAATATTGTATATCAACTATACATCAATAAAAAAAGATTTTAATTTAGATAACATTTTGGTTATTTATATGTTAACAACAAAATCTTTTGAAGGGCCAAAAAAATCACAATATGGAATAAGTTTATGATTTTTTTTAACATCAAGGCCATTTTTGTACTACTGTAATACCTATCATACTCCTTAACATGTTCCAGGCAGATTTAAAATACAAACTGTACATACTACCAGTTCTAAACCACATATTTTATTCTACCACCCAGGAAAACTGTTTGATATATAATGCTGTTGCAAATTTTAGAATATACCTGTCTAGAACCACTTCCAGTTTCCTACATATATATACTTATGCATTTTACAAAATCAGGTAATTCCAGACTTTGTTTTGAAAATATGGTTGTTTTCATTGCCATGCACCAGCGAGGTAGAAGGAGAATCAAGAGACTGTATTCTGGAACCAGAAGAGGAGAGTGTTTTCTGTAAACTAACTGCCACCTACCTAGAGGTTGAATGAGATGATATTTTGTCTTATTCAAGGAAAGCAGTTTGGATTGAATTTTTCCTTTTATAAATATGAAGCCCAATAGAATTTGAACTTCTGCTCTATCACTTCTTGTTTTTGTTTTTATTTTTATTAAAGCTAAGCAAAGCCAAACTATGGGACCTGTGCCCCAGGCAAGGATCTAAAATAATTTACTAGCTCTTTTGTAACCTATTGATACTTCTGTAATCTTTCACTAACACAGTTAAATCAAGTATTATTTTTAAAAATAAATAAATAAAAGGAATTCCTTCTCAGGACAAGGCTGGAAGTTCACCGATACACGTAACATTTTTACTTACTGTAAGCTGACCTGCTACCCCAAAATCTGCAAGTTTTGCATGTCCTTCTGTATTTAGCAAAATATTTCCTGCCTTGATATCTCGGTGTATTTTTCTCATAAAATGAAGGTATTCTAGTCCCTTAAGTGTTGATTGTAATATTGTAGCTATTTCATCTTCTGTTAACTGAAAAAAGAATGAGAAGTTAAAATTCAATCAGTTTACATCAACACATTTGAAAAAGGAAAAAAAAAATTAGATCAAGCTCCTTTCCTAGAATAAAAATGAGATATCAAGCTGTGAATAGCATTTGACAGCTTAAAATACCATTGCTACGATGATCATTCCCAAAGTTTTATCTCCAGCCCAGATCTCTCCCCAAATATTAGATTCCTCTATCTGCCTACACAACATCTCCAACTGAATACCTAGCAAGCTTCATAAGCCTAACATGTCAAAATCAAATTCTTTATTTCTACTGCCATCCTACCCCACTTCTTACCACCCACCCACCTACTCCACTCTTCCCAGGAAAAGGCAACTTCTTCCAGTTGCTCTAGCCAAAAACCTTGAGGTCATCTGTGACTCTTCTGTATCTTTAATATACCAAAATATATCTGTAATCACCCCGGTCCAAGCTGCCAGCATGTCCTGCCTTTGACCCTCTAAATGTATTTTCCACACAGCTGCCATAATGAACCTTTTAAAATGTAAGCCAGATCTGCTCAAAGCCCTCCAATGGCTCCCTGAGTCACTCAAAATTAAAGCTAATCCTCACTAAGGTCTTACATGATCTGGCTCCCAGCTACCTTCATCTTCTACCACTTTCCACCTTGTTCATTCTATTTCTGCCACGTGGGCTTCTTTGCAGTTCCTTGAACACTAAACATATTGCCACATCTGGGCCTTTTCATCTGATGTTTTCTCTGCAATGCTCTTCATCCAGATTTCTGTACAACTGGGTCCCTTACTTCACTGCCTGCCTAAATGTCACCTCATCAGAAAATCAGGCCTTTCCTAGCTCCTCCATCCCTAAATCATTCTCTATCCCTTAATCTTACCTTATTGGTCAATACAGCATTATCACTACCTGACATATTACACATTATTTGTACACCTATTTATGTGATGTCTTCCATACTAGAAACATAAGCTCCATTTAAAAATGTCTTTGATTTGTTTACTATTGTGTCCCTAGCACCAAGAAAGCCACTTGGCACATATTAGGTCCTGAAAAAATACCTGCTGAATAATCATGAATAAATGAAAGCAAGAATGCTGGAGATTGACATCAAGTATCGGATCAGTCCAATGTTGACTTTGTGCAGATCCAAGCCCACTCCTGAACAAAATCAATCAACAAACTCTCCATCAGTCAGTCCCCTTATGACAAACTCAGATTTAGAAGGAAGTATGCTGTGGTGCAAAAAATATGGATTTGAGATTAGATTAGAAAGACCTAGTTTTTACTCTTGGGTCTACTTTCTAACTGTGTGACTTAAGCAAGTTATCGAACTTCTACTTTCAGTTTCTCAATCTGTAAAATAGGAATATCATCTTTCTTCAAGAATTTTATGAAAATCAAATGACATAAAGCATGTAAGAATACACATGGTTTAATAACTACTACACTATCAATCAATCAACAAATATGTAATAAGCATCTATTATGAGCCAGGCACTATGCTAACCATATTAAACATGACTAACAATTATTAAGTAATTAATCTATGCTGGCACGATTTTTGTAATCCTACTTAATCTTCGTAAAAATCAAATGAGACAGGTACTATTATTACCATCACCATTTTACAGATAAGGAAGCCTACGCACTGACAAGTTATTTGTACCAAAGGTCACAAAGCTAATAAATGAATAGAGCTTCCTCTAAAGTTTAAGTAAATACTATTGGCAAGGTTGCAAGCTAGAGTGTGGGGCACTTTCTATGGCCAAAGAGAACAAAGCTCCTGAGTTGCTTACTGACTCCTCACTCTAATCAGCTGAGTTAATTATTAGTTAAGGTAGCACTCCCTGAGACAAATAAAATGTGAGCTACAAATATAACATTTAATTTTCTAGTAGCCACATTTAAAAAGAAAAAAGAAACAAGGAAAATTAATTTTTTGATGATATGTTTTATTTAACGATATTTATCCAAAATATTATTTCCAACATGTGATCAATATGCAAAAAAACTGAAGATTCTTTAGTCCTTTTTTTGGTAATAATTCTCCATAGTCTGGTATTTTATAACAAGCACATCTCAATTCAGACAACCCAAATTCCAAGTCTTCAATAACCATGTGTGGCTAGTGACTAAACATGCTGGACAGTTCTTCATAAAATAATGTGCAACAATTAAAGATTAGCACTGAATAGTTTAAGATGACATAAATATAAAGAACTAACATTAAAACAGAAAAAACATCAAAAGCACGACCAAAATTAATTTTTGACTGTTTCAAAATACCTAAAATAAAATAACTTAATGCTGCATATAAGTAGCCCTGGAACCCATTTTTTAATTCAATAAATTATTCAAGTTTTGGGACTTCTTTAAATATACCTTATGTTAGGACATTATTCCTAGCTAGATAGAACTTGCTGTATGACTAGACAAGCACACAAACTCTAAACAGTGTGAAATAAGAAAAGGATATATTAGTATGTATGGATAAAAAGAGTAATAACTAAGTTTTAAAATAGTCCCACCTTACGATCTGTAAAGCACCTCACTATTCACAAAGCACTTTCACATATTTAAATTAATTTTCACAATCATGCAAATACTTAATATAGGTATTACTATTCCCATTTTTCTTATTAAAACAACCACAACAAAAGAAACCTACATGCTAAGATCTCCCCTGCTTCTACATATCCACTCAGAGTCAATGCAGAAGCCATAGTTATGTTTTTAAAACATAAGTCAGACTGCTCACTCACTTGCTTAGAACCAGCAATGGTTTCCTATTGTACTTGGAATAAAATTCAAACTTACTATCAGGCCTACAATACCAAACACAACCTAGCCCTGCCCACCTATCTCACCTCATCTCCTACCCCTTACCTAATCCCCTCCAGTCACAGCAATCTTCTTTCTAGCACTCAAATATGCCAAACTCATTCTAGCCTCAGGGTCTTTGCACTGGCCATTCCCCTACCTAGAATGTTCTTTTAGAAGTCCTAAAGTCTCATCATTCAACTTTCAAATGTCACCTCCCAGAGTGACCTTTCTCAACCACCTATCCCCAGGCAGCCCACCCAGCACTCTCTACACTGATCCTCATTCATTTCCTTCATAGTAATTAATCACTATCTAGAGTTTCTTCTCTAGTTACCACTAATCTGCTTTTTGTTGCCCTGCTAGGAAATGTCCTACCATGAGAGCATGGTAGCTGCCTTATTTACCACTGGATCCCTAGGGCCTAGAACAGTGTTGTAGAGATATTTGCTGAATGAGTAAGCAAAGAGTCTGAACAACTGGATCTGAATTAGAACCCATGACTCCAAGCTTTTATCGCAGCAAACACAGGAAGACCAAAGAATCTTTCACAGAGATTATTCTCTGATTAATAGGATGTAAAGGAGCATAGTCCATGAACACGCTGGGTAGAAGAAAAAAATCCAAATTTAAACATTTAAAATTCACTGTTTAACCAAGATTTGGCAGTCATTTTTTTTCCCAGTAAGAAATAAGCAAAGCATGCCAGATTTCACTGGATTAGGTTGGTGTCAAAACTGCTATTTTTAGGAGACATCAAAAAGCAGAGAGGGGAAAGAACCATGGAAAAGGGGAAATATGACAGTCGTATCTCTAGATATTTAGGAAAGTGCACAATGAAATAAGGCCAGAGAAAAGAAGAAGGCACAATAACTAGCTAGCTGCATTCTTCTAGAAGGTAAACTCACCGTTTTATTTCGTAACCGGATGATATCAGACACAGAACCAGCCCCACAGTACTCCATAACGATCCACAAGTCTGTGTTCTTAAAATAACTGCCATAATATTTGACTACATGAGGGCTAGAGAGACAATACAAATTAGTGGAACAGCCTTCAAACATCTCTATTAATTCATGCTGTTAAAACATGAAAATTAATTTCTCAGCTCAAAAGATCAATTATGCATATTCAAGGTTAAAATGAACACCCTCCTGATAAGAAAGTAAAATAATGTAGCTTTTCTGGAGGGCAGTACGTAACAAAAGTGAAAAACATGTGTGAGTTCATGAACCTACCATTTCTCGGTCTACAGTTCAACCTAAAAGAAGAACTACAAATATTCAAAAGGAAGTAGTTACCCTCATTGTATTATTTATAACAGTGAAAATTTATATATCATCTAAATGTCCAAAAGTAGGGAGTTTAGAAATAATGATTTATCTATATACTGGAATAACCATGATTCCACGGAAAATGGTAACATGAGAAGATATGCTGTTTATCCCCCCAAAAAAAGAAAGAAAAAAAAAAGCACAGGTTACACAATACTAAGTGTAGTAAAACTCCAAAAAGAGATATGGAATGATATATGTACCAAGCAGATTTTAACAATGATTACTTCTCCAAAGGGAAAGTGATTTTATTTTCTTTTTATTTGCATTTTTCCAAGAAGTCACATGTACTTTGTAATAAGAAAAGAAAAGAAAAATCACACTACAACCTATAGCGAAGAAAATAAATTCAAGATCAGACCTGGAATTTTGGGTCCCAAGCCTGAAAAGAGATACCAAACGAGAAATTTCAGAGAAAAATCAAACATCCCATTACAATGAAAAAATTCGCCCTCTGAGAGCTACCAGCTTTAAATGGCTAGATGGTCATCAGCGCTAAATAATGTCACACAATAATTAAGATGGTAAAACCAACTCAGCTTCATTAACTCTTAGAATTTCAAATCCCCCTTCATCCTCAGGAAACATGCTAATGACAAGGACGGCAGGAAAACACATACATACACACACACACACACGCAAACTGAGCATTAATAAAGAAATGTATTAATAAGTCTCTTAAGGTATAGATTATCACATCTGCTCGCCCTTCCCTAAATTCCTATAGAATTTACTGTCTCTCTGAGGCAATTACTGTCAGGTACTTACCATTGGAATGCATTCTATTCTATCTTAGACTGTCAGCTAGATTTCCCTGTCCATGTATCTGCCTGGCTTGTCCAGTCAGTCTATAAATGCCCAGAAGACAAGAACTCTGATATCCATTTCTTTGTATTCCTTACAGTGCTTAGCACAGAGTGAGCTCTTCAAAATAACTCTCCTTTTAATTAGAGACACACTAATTTGCACACCCTGGAACACAGCTTTTGTATAGTCTATTAATAAAGTGGCAAGGTCCCAATCTGTCAACTGGAAAGAGCTTCCATAATGTATCTTATAGAGGAGAAAAAGGAAAACTACTACCTTACTCTGGTCAATCCATTCGAGAAATATGGGGGGTTTTGCCGAGTAGAAAGTAACCACAAAAGTATAAAGAATATAAGAAAGGGAGGGAGGGAGAAGAGAAATGGCTGCATTCACAAGCCCCCGAGACTTCAGAGCTCCTGGGAATATTTCTGAGTAGGTAGCCCCACCTGCCTAATGTTGAAGCTTTATGAAGAAGAGGTGCTAAATGGATCTGCTGACCAAGAGCTTCAGAGGAATGGATGCAGCCTCAAGTGCAAGGCTTTTTCATTCTCCTTCCAACTCCCTAGAGCTGTGTTTCTCTCAAATCTGAGTGGTACTGAGGATGCCTGCTCCGTCACAGGGACCCACCCCTGTTGTCACAGAATTTCAGAGCTAACCACGTGCTTTTCTGTGGTTGCCTGTTGGCCTGACTTCCTGCATACAGTACTTGACAAATCTTAGTTCCTCAAAAATAAAATTCTTAACTGCACTAGTGAATAATACTTTTTAAATGTGAAGGAACAGTAGAACATAAATAAATATCTTCTTTATAGATCTGATATTCTAAGGCCTCTAGAGCTAAAAGTATTTGAGTGATTTCTTCATAGTTGTCTCTGCATAAATGTTTTCTCAGCAGGAAGTAAAAGAGATCACTATCAACGAAAAAAAAAGCTAGTATTACCTTCTGCCTTTCTGCCTCTTCTTCCTAGTTTTGAAAAAGACTTAGTGAAAGAAAAACAAAACCCTACGCAGACATAGAAACCATAAAAGTTTAGCTACTAAAACACACAAACATTGTCATCATATTTTCTTTTCTGGAAAGGACATTTCAGTAAACTCTCCCTTCTTCAAAATATCCAAGTAAACTTATATTTCCGGGCATCAAACTAAGTAATCACAGCAAATTCAAAATAGTGTTCTTGAAAACACACCACAGGCCCTTACCTGTCACACTGCTGCATGATAGAGATTTCTTTGATTATCTCCTGCAGGTCTGATTCCACAGGAACTTGTTTAATAGCAACAATCTGACCAGTTTCTTTATGAATAGCTTTGTATACGCTGCCATAGGACCTGTAATTGGGGGAAGGAGAACATATATAAAGTCAAAGCAAACCAAGAGATAAAAAGTGGCAAAAACACAAGCAATTCAGTTTTAATTTATATCCCTAAGTGCTTAATACATATATACTTAGCTACAATGGCAAGCCTGAGAGCTGAAGTACTTTGGAAAAGAGACTGGTCATTAAGAGAACTACCACAAAATGGCATCTTAAAACCTTTACATTAAAACTTTACTGAATGCATTAGTATGAAATAATAATTATTAGAGTAACTACCATGCATTGCATGCCTGATGTCTGCTAGAAACTGTATCATCTCAGTTCATCTTACTAAAAAACAATGAAGACAAGGTCATCATCCCTGTTTTACAGATAAATGTGAAAAGGCTCAGAGAGGTTACACGACTTGCCCAATGTCACGTAAGTGATAAATAAGTGGTCAGTCTAGGATCTGAATCCAGGCATGTCTGAATACAAAGCCTATGGTCTCTCCACATCTATATGGGGGCATATTGTGGAAGGAGAGGTCTTTGTTTTCTTGTGTTCACTCTAGTAACATGAGTTCTTTCTGTCCTTGCTCCTTTTACTGCAATACTTAAAAAATTATGGAAACTAAAAATCTAAGAATCTTCAAATACTAATGTCACATGAAAAGAGCACATACGAATCCTTCTTGCCTTTTACTGCAGCTTTACTTAAGAACGTAGAATCAAATAAATAAGAAGCTTATGATCCATTCAATTTGGGGGCTAAAAGAGCATTAGATTTAGACCTGGGATTTGAGTCCTGCCATCAGTACATATTAGCTGTCTTTTATAGACATATTGTTAACCTTCTTGTGCCTCAATTTTCTCATCTAAAATGACAATATGTAATATTGTAATTGACAATATGAATAAAATGACAATCTATAAAATGTACAATTGTTTACAATAGTGATGGTCAAATGAGGTATCATCATCATCTACATTTTCACTGGAAACCTGGATATCTGTCAGTGAAATGAGTAAACTGCCTTTCATCTTTCCCAAACAAACCTGTTTCTTCATACTGTCTTGGTGAGAAGAGACCAAAATAACAGTGCCACCTAATATATCAAAGTAACTCAGTGCTCTAGCTGCCAAAATGATGCTCAAAAATTATTTTGATGTAAAGGCAAATAGTGAATCTATGGCATCTTACTATACTGATGGATAGCGACTGCATTGGGGTATGGGTAGGGACTTGATAATATGGGTAAATGTAGTAACCACATTGTTTTTCATGTGAAACCTTCACAAGAGTGTATATCAATAATACCTTAATAAAAAATTTGTTTCAATGTGAAAATAACAAGAAAAAAATTTTAAGTCTATACAGAGCACATAAAAAACTCCCATCCTTATATTAGCGAAACTAGTAGGATGATCCTTAAATGTTACATACAACATTTTCTTTGCCAGAGAAAGACAACTGCTGACCATGTGGGAGACCCAACCACTGTCCTTCTTCCTTGCTAAGAGAACCCCGACTTGTTAGGTGATAAATGCTTAGTCCCAGGGAATAAATCATGGTGTTTCACACTAGTCACTGTATTCCTATTCTCTTTGTCAGTGACTTAACTAGTAGCAAACATATAACCTAGTTCTGGCCAATGACGTTTGAGGGGAATTCTGCTGAAGGGTTCCTGGGACTTTCTTCCCTGATAAGAGAAGCATACAAGAAGGCCCACTTTCCCCTGCCCTTCCTTTCCTGCTTTGGTTACTGTCATGTAAGGCATCATGCTTGAAACTAATGCAGCCATCTTGCGACTATGAGAATCACACAAATGCTAAACCATTACCAAGCCAATTAACCACTCTAGAATCTTTCATCCCCAGATTTATTATCATTTAGTTATTAAACAACCTTATTGGTTAGCAATTGTTAGCTGGGTATTCTGTTACTTTCATCTAAAATTATTCCTGATACACTAGGTCCCATATGTGTGACAATGTCTTTATTTCACCTTTATTTTGGAGTGGGTTTTATGGGATATAGAATTCTTTGACCATAGCTTTCCCTCAGCACTTCTACTGTTTTCCAGTTTCTGTTGCTGCTGAGAAGTCAGCTATCATCAGATTATAATTTTGCATAGGTACTTTCTCCTTTTGTAGCTTTAAAGATTTCCTCTTTATCCTTAACACTCTACAATTTTACTGTAAGTAGCAGTCACTCTACTTGGCATTTCATAAGCTTCTTCAGTCTGAAGGCACAAGTGTGGAAAATACTCAGCGTTCTCTTTACTGCCACTCTGTTTCTTTTAATATCTCCTAGAATTCCTATTGGACCTCCTCAATCCACATTGTCTTCCTGGTTTCTAACACTTTTTCTGTCCTGCATTTTGCGATCAGTCTCATTTCTATCTTTCAGTTCACAAATTATTTTCAGCTTGCATAGTTTACTCTTCATCCAATTTACTGGGCTTTTAAAATTAATTTCCACTGTCAAGATTCTCAACTTTTTGTTTTTCATAGGGCTAACTGTTCATGTTAATAATCTTGTCGTCTTATTTTCAGTATGTTATTCTCTTTTTATCTTTTTGAAAATCATAGACAAACATGTTAAGTCTCTTTTTGAACTGCTCCATTATTCTATTTCCTTGGATGTGAATTCTCCCTATTTGTTAGGTATGCTGATAACTACATGCCAGTGGATTCCTTTCTGTATTTCCTTTTATAATAAATTATTTTCC
Source organism: Smutsia gigantea (assembly GCA_032199065.1). Classification (NCBI taxonomy): domain Eukaryota; kingdom Metazoa; phylum Chordata; class Mammalia; order Pholidota; family Manidae; genus Smutsia; species Smutsia gigantea. The sequence continues at coordinate 106,494 of JAVSCE010021614.1, read as the reverse complement.
TCTATACAATGCTCAGATAATAGCATTTTGTGATGTCATGATGGTTTCATAGTTCCCTCAGCCCTATCACCTAAGCTGTACAATTTAATCAGGTCTTGGATTAGGAGTTTTGGGGTTTTGCCCCTCAAGATACCATACACAAATATAGTCCAGGCCGAGTTCTTATTGTCATAACAGTACCTCCCGCTTTTTCCCCAGGCAACAGGCAAATGATGCTTCCTAGTGGAGATCAGGCAAATTTACCACAGCCTTAGTTCACAGGTGGGGAGTCTCGTTCCAGCTTACAACTTCATGTTGGAAGCCACCTGTGATCTCCCAACAAGGACAGTGCCTGCTTTATCCTCCTCTTACTATTACAGATACCTTTTCTTTAAAAAACTAATTTTCATTCATTATTCTTATATATTTGAATGGAAAGGTCTCTGTATGTACACACTCAGAAATCTTGACAATCTTGACCAGAGCTCTGCTTCCCTATGCTACTGTGATAGTAAAGAAAACTCCACTAGCTCATATGAACAATTAAGATTCATGATTCCACATACTGCACTTACGGTAGTTTTAAGAGGATTTAGAAGGTTTTAGCAATTATGGGCAAACCCCTTAAGCCCTGTTTCCCTACAATAAATACTGCAGTGACTCGAATTTTAACTGGCAGAGAACAAAGAAGGTGGAAAGTAGTTGTTTCATCCAAGGCATACAAGGCAAGGATCAATGCAGAAAAATAAAAGTAAGACAGTATCTGGAGCCCTATTTACCAGGTACAAGTCTCAGTGATGCTAGTCACTAGCTATGAAACCATGGGCAAGATGTTTTGTCATTATCCTCTGATAAAAAACTTAAATGAGTTAATGTGTGACACTTTAAGCATTACAGAAGGAAAAAAGGTGCCAGGCTCTAATTCAAAACACTTTCCAAGTATGGGCCACTCATCCTGGTCTGGAGCTCTGGTTCTACTCTGCTACAGACCCAAAAAATTTGTGCAAAACACAGAATGACTGCAACTTCCAGAATCCAATACAGTCTCTCAGCCAGAGCTCACGTCACAAGGCATAAGTCTGTGAGAGTTTACAATCTATTCATTTTCCAAAATAATTTAAAGATGGCATGGCAGCTTGTGTTTAGAAAGTGTAAGTGCAGTGAAGGTTTTCCTTCAGGATGTTGCTTGTTAAATGAACTCAGTTCATTCAGCCATGATAGAAATCCAGAAATCTGTGGTATCATTTAAAGGAACAATATGGTGATAATGAGAAAGATCTGAAGCTTTGTTTTCTCCCTGGTGACATCTTTATAGGGAAATTTCCAAGTTCCTTGATGGAGACATCAGTAGATCTAAAACACAATTTAAAATAATCATAATTAGCTTAGTTTTTCCTTACATTATATTCCTGATATATTCTGTCTAGTTTTCTTATAACATTCCCCAAACCCAGCCAACCCAAACAGAGCTCCTTTCAAGAACACCTAGTTGAAGACTTAAGATTTAACATTGATTTGACATGATAAGGTCTGAAAAATGCTTAAGTTGATACACTTAAATATATAATAATAGTTGACATTTACTGGGCACCTACTATATGACAAGCACTAAGCATTACTTTTCCCCCATTATCTCATGTGATACTTGACATAATCCTATGAGGGAGACAGTAATATCCCCACCTTATAGCTGAGGCTTGTGAAGCTTCAAAATATTAAGCAATTTGCTCAAGCTCACTTGCTTATTATTATTAATGAACAGTAGAGGAAGGATTTCAATGCATGTCTGTCTGACTTCAGAGTCTGTTCTTACTATGTAAAACACTTTTACTAAAAATGAAATAAACCAGTTAGTTACATAGCCAACTATGCCTACCACTCTTTATCTTATTCAAAGCTAACTTGTGAGCACTGTTAGATTAAAGGCCATAGCTCATTTCCTTGAGGAAAATAGCAAGAATACAAAGCCTAAGATGAAAATAGCAGACAAGAGATGCAGAGGGACTGTTATTTTCCATACCTTTGATGATGCCAAGCCATCCTGCAGCCTCGGATCCATTTCACACTTGTCTTTTAGCAGCACAGCTGGTGTCATCTTTTACTTCCCTTCTCTGCTTGATTCCAAAGTGTATTTTTCCAACTTACAAAAAGATGATGACTAATGTTTTTTACAAGGAGGTGATCCATGAAAATCTATTCCATGTAATCCAGGATTGGGTTTAACATTATGGTTGATCTACATTAGACATAAGTAACACTAAACCCCACAGTAATGCAACAACACAGAAGTCTGATTTTAAAGAGCATATAGTAATTAGACAACAGACATTTTTAAAAGTTAGTATTTCAAGTTTTCTCTTGAACTAGTACTACCAAGAGACTAAACCCCCCCACCACCACACACACACACAATTTATTTGCTTACATATGCATAAACCATCTCTGATACACAAAAAACTGCTATACTGATTGCTTCCGAGTAAGCTGAGAGACAGAGGTATGGGGCAGATTTTTTTCACTGTGTACACTTTTATGCTTTTTGAACTCTGTCATACATATAGGCTACCTATTCAAAAACTAACAACAACAAAAACTTAAGAAAGAAAGGGTGTCCCTAATATTTTAATGCCCTGGTCATTACAGAAAAGAAATAAACACAAAAGGATTTAAATTAAAAGGATATGCAAAAGTACAAAAAATTATGCTGCAGCCTTTACTGTATCATGTAAGTCAATGATGGTCACTCTCCATTGTTAAATACCATTTCACCAATATTTTATAAACTTATTCACAACTCCTGTGTCTCAAGAAATCCCCTGGTTCCCAGCCCAGGATTTTGGATCTCTTTGGAAACTGTAGAAGTAGTGATAGTCCTTGGTTCATTTCCTATATTAGACAAAGCTGCACTAACTAAAATGTTGAATTGTATTGTTTTTTGTTTTGTTTTGCAATTATTAATATACAATTACATGAACAACATTATGGGTACTAGACTCCCCCTATTATCAAGTCCCCACCACATACCCCATTGCAGTCACTGTCCATCAACATATGGATTGTTTTTTTTATTGAAGCAACAGTTACTGCCTATCGATCAGAAACTATGACCAGTGCATAAAAATGGCTGATTAATAAAAATGTTTAATGAAGTATAAGCCAGCTAGTGCTATCTGTTAAACAGATAAAATCATATAAACCATGGATTCTACAATAGAGAAAACAACAGATGTCCTTGGTGTTAAAAAGACCAGGAATCACCAAATCAGTCTCTAATAGTTATTAGGGGGAAAAGGGAAAGGGCATTTCAAGCTGTAAATTTACCTCCCACCCCACCCAGAGTAGTGCCAACATGCAACACTTGCCATTCTTCTCCTTAGGTTTGTGAATTACTGCCAGGAGAAAGGTTCATATCCTTCTGGTTTGTGGGAAAGAAAAGACTAAATCCTACTGGTCTACCTCTATATCCTGTACACTCACCCTTCTCCAAGTTTCTCTAAGACATCAAACACTTCTTCTGGTTGCTTAGTTAAACTATCTTCATCCAACTTTTTCAGCTGCCTGTGAATGAATAAAACCATAAAATACCGTTTACTTGGTAGCAACTAGACCACAAAATACACTATTTATTTAGCACCTTAGGAATTTCTCTACAAAGTCTTTACTAGTAAACACCACCAATGGCAACCTAGGAGACTTTTACGGGATGCTGTAGGACTGTTCTATGGAAATATTATAGGGGTCCTGGGTGACCGTGATGAGCAAAATCAGGACCAGAGGGTAAAATGCTACGAAGACACTTCAGTTCAACAGGTATAAGAATTTTCTAACACATGTTATTCTAAAATGGTTTAGACTGCCTTAAGAAGTCCCTAGTTCCCCATCATCAGAGAATTTAAACAGACAATTGTCATTTGGCTGAAATGCTATAAAGTGGACTCAAGAATTAGATTAGATATAGACTTTAAAATCCATTTAAATCTTGAGATTCCATGAATTAAAATGGCATAACAATCTCCTCAGAAAAAATGTTTAATGTAAGGTTAACTATGAATTGGAACAGTCTTAGACAGGAGGCCAAGGAAGACATAGAAGACATTTTGCTCCCCATTAGCAAGATTTTAGTAATTTTGTCATAACACATGAATTCTATAGGTAACACAGAAACAGAAAGTATAAAGTATAACTTAGACATGATTGAAAGTGAAAAATAACTAGGCAGCTGGGAATTTCAGTCTCACAAAGCCTCTCCCACAAGCAGCCATTACCTCTGACTAGTCCCAAAATTAAGATATATGGCTGCTTACAAATTCCAGATAATTCAGATTTTTCTATGCTCAACAACCATAACAAACATGGGAGGTTATAAGTAACAGTATTTTTTTATTGAAACCTCTGAAAATCAATGGGCTTAAAGAAGGAGCTTGCAAAGGAATATGTGTGTATGTATCTTCCACACATGGCTTCCTGAAACTACAAAGGACAACAAAGAAAAGAGAGTTCAGGAAATGGTGAAATACGGTAGTCACACTGGAGATTTATTTGTAAAGAAAAAGGTTTAAACTAAAAACAATGCCAATTTTTACGATAAAAAATGAACTTACATATAGACACACGCACAAATTTGTACCTTTCTAGAGGAAATAGCAAAACCAGAAGACAAAAAAAAAAAACCACCCTCGAACACATCAATATCTACCAATAAACACTGATCTCAAAAGGACAATCATATAGAATTTTATCAGTACTGCACGAGAGAAATGTACCAAATTATGTACTAGAGAAATGGAGAACTGCTCCAGGTCAATGCTTGCCATGACTTGAAAACTAACGAAATGACCACACTGACCTTTGAAAATGAAAAGGTCCTAAAAATTAAATTCCAGTGACATCATAAACACTCCCAGCTTCAAAACAAAAAGGGCTGAAGTGAAACTCCCCTTAAATTTCAGAAGTGAAATTTCTATGAACTCAGAAGTTAGAAGCACTGAATATATAACTATAAACAATGGACAATACCTCATTTCTCAAGTGTAATTAAAGTTCTATAAACAGCTTACGTAAAGGAAGATCAAATGTGTGTTGACTTTGTGGTTTACAAAAGGCAAAACACTTTTCCAATTACTACAGAGACCCAGCATAACAAAGGAAACTGCCATTGCCATGTCAGAGACAGCTGCAGGCCTCTGATAATAGACAAACTTTATATGACTGCTCAGATGCTTCTTTAAAACAATCTAAGTGGTTTTTTAGTTTTGGTCTGGTATTAAGGGACCTTTGTATCTCTGGTACCCAATAATCCAGAGGTGATCAATAAATAATTGCTAATAGACTAATGAATGTAATGATGGGAATCATAAACCTTTACCAGCGATCTCTGCAAGTTTTCAAAATAAAACAGAATTTCACCCTAAAAAGTATTACTGGATTATCAACAAATAAGATTTCTAGTGGAAAAGCTTTTGATGAGAGACTCTTAATGATATTTTATACCATGAGTCTTCTTGGAAACAGCACTATAACCGAAACAGCTGACGCCGATGATTTAGCTCTCTCAGAGGGGAAGTCCCCAGGTCCTAGGTAGTTTCATTGCTTGCTCATAAATGTATACACCTGGCCTATTCCGTGGGGTGGATGGTCCCCTCTTAGGTCAGATGGCCACGTGGATGGCCAGCATTCCAGAAATGTACTCTACACTTTCCACCACATTATTGCTTAATGGCAACTCATTTTTTAAAACCATGAATTCCTACTTAAGCCACTGACTTTAATCTATCATCCTTCACTTAGTCACACACGAATGTCAAACTCATGAACACAGAGATCATTTCCTTCATTGGGATTGCTATTCCTTGCTGTCAAACACATGCCATCTGACTCTCTGAAGAAATACTTGTATCTTTACAAATACAAATAAGTGTTTATGATGTATTTACTCACAGGTTTGGCTAATTTGGCTCTTTCTCCCATCTCTGAACTCTTGTAAGGTTCATTTAATTTATGCATGCCTATCCCTCTTTCCACAAAGAATTTGATATGGGTTACAACAAATACATAGGTTGATTAAGTTTTTAAATGATAATAAAATTAATGTGTCTCCCTGCCCCCGCCCAGCCAAAATTCCTACGTTGCAGTCCTAATACCCAGTACCTCCAAATGTGACTGTATTTGGAGACAGGGCCTCTAAAGAGGTAATCAAAGTAAAGTAAAGTCCTATGTGTGGCCCTAATCCAGTAAGACTGGTGTTCTTGTAAGAGATGCAACACAGATACAGAGAGAAGACCATGTGAAGACATTGGAAGGAGACAGCCATCTACACGCCAAGGAGAGAGGCCTCTGAAGAAATAGCGCCATTGACACCTTGATCTCAGACTTCCAGCATCCAGAACCATGAGAAAATTAATTTCTGTTGTTTCAGTTACCCAGTCTTTGAAATTGACATGGCAGTCCTTTCAAACTAATACAAAGGATAATAAACTTAATCTGCAGCAAATCAGGCAGTCCCTAGTTAGGATGAGCAGGAAAGCACCAGCCATTTAAGATTTCACCTCTGCAATGCTCCTCTCCTGCATATTTAATACATTTTTTTAAATCCGAAAGGTACAAGAATAAGTATGCCAAAGAGCAAAAAAGCTTACTCTTCTGCTCCAAGATTATACAACACAAAGCAAAGGAATAAACAAAACTCAGATTACTAATCCTTTTCAATTAAACCAAGGCCCCAGAGAAAAAACGAACATATTTCATAAACATAACCAACAAATGTACGCTTATAATTGGATCACTATGGTGCTATAGCAAAATCTTCTAACATACGCAAGGCCCTGTGAAACAGGGGTACTTCCAGAGACAGGCATTAGAGTGAGGCAGTTAAGAGCATGGAACTTTGGATCAAACTGCCTGGATTTAAAATCTCCGCTCTGCCACTTACTAACTGTGGGACCTCCAGCAAATCACTAACCTCTCTATGCCTTTACTTTATCACCTGTAAAATAGAGAGAGAGAGAGAGATAACCACCTCACAGAATTGTTGTTTGGATCCAATGAGTCAATATTCATTTGAGCCATTCAAGATGATCATTTTATAGGTCAAAAATGGTCAAATATCAGCACTTTCATACAGCTCAACAGGAGACATGAAAATCACCGAGAATAGTGTCTGGCACCCAGGAAGTGCTGTACAAGTGTAATAATCATTATTTCAGTCTCAGCACACTATAGTAGGATGAATTATGAGTCCACCCCAACCAGATATTTGCCTTCTGCAATGTCTGTGCCTTCAAATAAACTCCAAGTGTGCAACCCAGGCTTTCCATCCCTTCCCTTCACCTCTCCATTGCCCTGCACTCCCACACACTGAACACTTCCTACTTTAGAGATCATTCTGCTGCAGGAAGTCAGAGGTCTGTGTGAAACAGAAGCTAACTACACTGCACCTCAGAGAAGCATTACTCTCTCCACTGTCTGTTTTTCTCCAGATGTGGCAGAGTGACATAAGACCCCTAGAGTAAAGCAGTGATACAACTGCAACCAGCCCCAGCAGTTCCACACCTCCTACGATCAGCAACCTCCTTGATCTAGACTTAAAAAAACCATTCCAGGTAGCAGCAGGATCTGCAGCTGATGCTCAACAAAACAATAAAGGCCTGGAAAGGTCACAGTCTAGCTGGGTCCTGTGACCCAGGCCTAGAGCAAAGAAGGAAGCACACAAGACTGTGTCTCAACTTCTGGGTCTCAGTTTGCCCATCTTGAAAATATCTTCATTTCCCATCTACCTTCCAATGTCGGGTTTCAAGAGCCGAGAAGGACGTGAGAAAAATTAGGAAGGCACTCCACATCAGGAATAAAAGCCAGCATCATCCTTGAGTGGGGACACTACAAAGAACATCTTCCTCCATGCTATCCTCCACGAAGCCCTCCCCTGCTGAACCTTCAACCTCTCCTGGCACAACTTAAGCCTTGGGGCAAAGCTCTTCCCCTCGAGAGATCTTCCCCATTGCAGATGGGAACCCCTTCCCTCAAGTCCACCAGCCTTCCTCTAGGCCTGTTCCCCACCCACCCGTTGGACAGACTCCTCGTAGGGACACATCCTGTTGCAGCGTTCCGCCTACCTCAGTGAGTCCCTTTGAGAGCCTTTCCCCGGAGGCCCCCCGGCCTCAGCAGGTGCTCTTCTAACTTGTCCCCACGTTCCTCAGCAGCTGCTCCCTTCATCAGTTCCCCCTTTCCGCTAGGATGTCCCCCCCACGGCAAGGGCTCTCCCTAACCAGCCGCACGTTTATCCTCCAGGCTCGTGCTCCCCTCTGCCGGACCCCCACCCGCCAGGGGCGGGAGCACTCAGCAGGTGCCCCATCAGCGTGGTGGCCTCGCCCCGCTGGTCCATCCCCTCCGGGGGCTCGCACACGGCTGTCTCCCCTCCGCCCGTTCCCACCTTTCCCGCCCAACCCCCCTCCCCTCGGCCGGTGGCCCCTCACCGGCGCGGCGGGTTCCTCAGCTGCACCGTCTCCATGTCGCTGCGGGCAGCCGCCCAAACCCGCTCACTGCCCCATCTCCCCCGGACCTCCCCGAGCCCGCCCCGAAGACCCTCCCACACTTCCGCTTTCCGCCCCTGACGGAAGCGGCGCGGGCCGCTGGAGCGGGGCGGGGCCGCGAGCACCGGGCCTGAGTCACATGGCACGGGGCTTGCGTCACGTGGCGCTCCGGGGCCCCCGGATCGGCGGAGCTGAGGAGGCTCCTTCAGGCGGGTTCCTCGGTCGGGTTCCGGGTTGTCCTGGCCGCTGTCTGTTGCGACTCTGTAAGCCCCAAGACACTGGGACTCCAGGCCGGGAACCCATCCCTCAGGCTCAGTTGGAGATACTGAGGTTTCTTGCGAAGCGCCGGCTTGATAAGAACTGTCAATTCTTAAACAGCCAAGTTCTGCTCCAGAGACTCCTGGAGCTATGTTCTGCTGTTCTTACCTGGTTGAATTCTTGTTTCAGACGGAGGCCGGGCCGTGCATCCCCTCTCCTTGGATGTCACAGAGCATCAGCCTGCAAACCACCCCACCCTCTTTCTTAACAGCCTCACCTTTGAGACAATTTGCAGACATAAAAGTAGCTAATATTTATTACGCCCTTGTCATGCACTTGCTTTCGTATATCCTATTTAACCCTCTTATCAAGCTGTAACGTTATGCCCAATTTTAAGTATTTATTATTTGACACACAGTGCTGACTCGTCGGTACTTTGTTAATATTAGTTCATTTATACTCCTGACAACCCTGTTGATGCCGGAGTTCTTGTTCACGAAGCCGAAGGATGAGCTTCACAAACACTAAAGGTAGGAGAGCAAGGTACAGGCTTTTATTTAGAGATAAAGTGAAAGGATAGAGCACCCGGCTCACTCCAGGAGGGGACAAGAGAGTCCCGGGTGGTGCGTTGTCCAGGGGCATTTATAGGCAGATGAAGATTTTTCGAGAACATGAAAAAAGCTTAGGGGTGTGGACTTATTAAGCGTCCTAGAATATTTACAAGTAACTTCACATAAGGAATTTCCTGCCTTGATTTCTCTCTGGAATACCAGCATCTTGGTCTAGGAGCATATCAAAAGGCGGCCTGCCCAGCCCCCAAGGTGGGCTGAGGTATTGTCTGTTGGCTAAAGAGTAAGTTAAAAATCTTACTTCTTAAACTTCCTGGGTGTTAAAAATGCAATCTTATCTTTAAGGTAGAATCCTTCCTGCCTTTGATTATGTTGTTTACAGCTGGGTCTGCATGCTAAATTAGTTGCCCAGTTTGTAAAATCACCCCATCAGATCTGAAAGAGGAAAGACAGCACATAGGCCTGGGCCTTTTAGCATGCTAAAGTGAATCTTACACATGATTACAAATGACTAGCATAATAAAAACATGTGCTACTCTTCTTTGTCTGGGGAACATTAACTGATCTTACTGAAGAATGACTCTAGGGCTTAATGTTTAACACAGAGTTTTCATACGAGGTTTCCTTGCATGTAGTTACATTGCTCTGACTGCAAATATCCTGCCTTGCTTTTTCCAGAGGCCCTCATCCTACTCTGTCTAAGCCTATGGTCCCTGTCTCACTGTGAGGTAAGTACTATTATTACTCTGCTTTTATAAGGCCAGTGAGGTGAAGATCACATAGCTACAAAAGTACACACTTGGGGTTTTAAATCCAGGGCAATCTGATTCCAGAGCCTGCACCACACTGGACAACCATGGACGTGTACCCTCTGGGCATCAGCTCCCTACCCACTAAGAGCGTCAGTTCCAGCTATGGCAATTCGGATAGCCTCAGTTGTCACCACCATCAGAGAGCATTCAGAAAATGACACATTCCACCCAATTTACCCGTGGAGAAAGTTACATGAGAAAACTTACGCAAAGCAACCTCTCACTGTTTTTAATCGTCCTGCTTTTCCCAAAGGTATGACATCTATGAAATTTAACTGAGCGACCACTTTTCCAGGCCCCCTGGGTCTTCCATTCCACTGTCAAAAGAGGAAAACATTTACTGAAAATCTACTATGTGCAAGCCTAATACTAGACTTAATCCTCAAAACAACCCCAGGAAGTAAGAATTAGTATCCCCCATTTACAGATGAGGAAGCTGGGACTCACATATACACAACTAGTGAGAGCAAAGATTTGAACCTAGGACTGTCTTGACGCCACAAAATCCATGTTGTGTTTGCCACTTTGCTCTATTACAAATCCATACAAATGGCAGTGAGAGCCCTGAGGAAGTAAAACTCAAAAAAAGAGTCTCTACAGAGTTAGGAAACCATGACGAATCTCTCCCATAACAGTTAATCCTCTGTCTTCTGAACTCCCCTTTTAGCTCTTTTTCTGTACTCCCAAAGCACACTCTACTTTTTACCTTATGTTCAGCCGTAGATACTCAATAAATGCTTTTTAAAATAAATGTCAATTCACCAATACACAATGTCAAACATTCTTCCTTTATATCCCTCCTAAGACTTTTCCAGAAGATAGGCTGACATGAGGATTGCCCTCTTTTTCAACAGAATGTCCAGTCCAGCACTGCTCCATAGAAATCTCTGCAATGGCAGAAATGATCTGTTTATGTGCCATGCAAACAGTCGTGGCTGTTGAGCACTTTGAATAGGGCTAGTGTGACTGAAAAACTGAATTTTGAATTAGCAAATCTCAGCCAACCAGAATATGATAATAGCTTAAGAGAAAGAACCAATTATCAGGGTTACTTATGATTCATTCATTCAATGCTTACTGGGCTCCATGCACTGCTAGGCTCTGGGTACATAACAATATTCAAGATACATATGAATCCTACTTTTTTTGCAGTTTACAGTATAGAAGAGATAGTTATTAGGTAATTAGTGATACATGAAGGTAGAAAACTATAATATGAAAACCTAACTAAGTCTGGGAGGATCAGGAAAGCTCTTAGAAAGCTGGGACAATCATTCATTCACTCAGTAAACATATATTGAGTATCTGCTCTGGGCCAAGCTCAGTATTGGGTGCCAGGAAGTAAGCAAAACATAAAGTTTCTACCCACCTGGATCTTACATTCAAGGGGGGAAGTAATAAACCACAACAAGTAGACAACAAACACTAGATGTGACTGAAATAAAGAAAGTCACACTAGTGTCTAAAGGAAAAACAAAGCAGAGGGGACAGCAAGGGCAAAGTCTGTGTTGAAGAGCTGTTGCAAAGTTGGCACGTTTGGAGACGACTGAATAAGGAAAAGTAGGAGATGAGTAGCTAGAGCTAGGTTGAGTGTGAGCTATGCAAAGATACAAAAAAAATTACTAGAAGTTAGTTGGGTGTATCAGCTATCACTGTGTAACAATCCATCCCAGAGCCCAGTGGTTAAAACAGTAGTCATTTTCCTGTTTTTGTTTATTAAAAATACAAATGTTAGGATCATCTGTGTACAAGTCTTGGTATGGACATACATACATATATTTCATTTCTCTTGGGTAAATACATGGGTGAGAAAACAGCTGGGTCATATAGACAATACCTGTTTACTGTATTAAGAAACTGTTTTCCAAGGTAATTGTACCATTTTACATTTCCACCAAAGTGTATGAGACTTCCTCACCTACATTTGGTATGATCAGTCTTAATACTTTTAGCCAATCTGATAGGTGTGGTTGTAATTTGCATTTCCCTAATAATTAATGAGGCTGAGCATCTTTTCAAGTGCTTGTCATCTGTGTATTTTCTTTTTTGAAGTATCTGTTCAAGTCTTGTGGCTTTAAAATTGGGTGGGTTGTTTTCTTATTACTGAGTTTTTAGAGTTTTCTAATACTCTGGATGTATGTTCTTTATTGGATATGAAATTTACAAACATTTTCTGGGCTTTGTCTTCACTCTCTTAACAGTGTCATTTGAAGAGCAGAAGTTTCTAATTTTTATTAAGTCCAATTTATCATTTTTTTCCTTTTGTGGATCATTCTTTTATGTCATACCTAAGAAATCCTGGGAGACTGACCTGAAGGCTCACCTCCCAGGTTCCCGTGTCAGCTGACTTTGGCTGGTACGGCCATCACTAATGGGAGACGGGGTGGGAGTAAGAGCGAAGCCAACGTCTCTTTCCAGCTTCTTTGCCTCTGGTGAATATCCAACAGTGACCTTGTCTTCAGCTTCTTCTACACGGGCCTGACTTGGCTCCAGCTTCCACTCTACTTCAGCCTCTGAAGTTTGTTACTATCACCACTTCTTTTTTATATTCAAGTCCTGGCCATAGTAGTCACTTCCTGCTACTGTTATCCTTTGGGCTGCTTCACTTTCCCCTATTGATGTCTTGGCTCCTCTATCACCTGTGAAAACAATTCCCTGAATTAAATTCTTGTTTCAAATCCCTTTCCTAGGGGAAGCATTGTAGGATGGGATATCCAGGTACCAATTGCTGTGAAAGAAAAACCCCCAAAATCTAGTGGCATAAAACACAGTATTATTTTTCTCTCTCATAAATCTACAATTTGAACATGGCTCAGCAGGGAAGGCACATCTCTACTCCATGGCATCAGTCACGGTTGGTCAGCATTTGGCTGGATACATAACCAAGATGCCTCACCCACATGGCTGACTAGTTGATGCTGGCTGTTGGATGGGAAGTCACTTGGTGCTGAGGGTAGAAGTCTTCTCTGATTTTGAGCCTCCTCAGAATAAAGGCTGGATTCTAAATTATATTTCTGAAAGAGGGCCAGGAAGAGGTTGTAGTGCCTTCTAACTGCCTGGCTTTAGAAGATAGATGTCACTTCCACTGTTGAGGGGAACCAAGGTCCTGCCCAGTTTCAAGGAAAACCATCTCTTGATGAGGTAGTGGCAGGGTTCTGGAGAGTATGGAGGACTGGAAATACTGTTTTGGCCGTTTTTGGAAAATACAACTTGACACAAATGTGCTTGTCTGGCATACCATTTAGTATATATTCAGCAGTTAGCACTTAATGGCTTAAGACACCATTACATTTGTTGCTTATGAATAAGAAGTCTAGCAATCAGCAGTTCTGGGCTTGATTCAGTGGCTCAACAATGTCAGTTTCATCTTCCCCATTCCCCTCCCTCTCAGCATGTTGGCTTTTCATACTTTAGCTTATTGCCTCAGTTGCAAAATGGCTACCATAGCTCCATGTATCATATCTTTAACCCAACAGTACCCAAAGCAGAAGAGAGCAAAAAAAGGTTATTTCAAAGTCCTGTACCTCTCATCTCGGAGGAAAAAATTTTCCGTAAGCACTTAGCAGGCATCCTATAATCTTATTGGTCAAATCGGGGTCATGCCCACTCCTTGACCAATCACTGGCAAACAAGAATAAAGACTACTGTAATTGGTTTAGAGAAATCCTGATTCATTTTCTGGGCGAGGAGCATCTCAGGCAAAATTTAGACTTGTGGAAACAAAGATGGAGGTTGAGTAGATGACTACAGTATGGTGCCTCATCTGACCTCCCCACCGCACTAGGTGTCCATTCGTTCCTCTTGTGTGGGGGCCAGTGCTGGGCCCCACTGCAGGGATTCAGATGGAGCAGCCACCCAGAAAGTTTACAGCCTGGTTGGTTAAGAGTTTACACAAATAATTATAAGTAAATTCCTGAGGGCAGAGACCAGGTTTTTGTCAACAAATCTTTATCAGTGCATATTGGGTGCCAGATCCTATTAGGTCTTGAGGAGACAAAGATAAGATCCACTTTCTGCTTTTAAAGACCTCATAGTCTGAAAAAAACAATTGCAGAGTGCTAAGTGCTAAGTTAAGGATAAACCCAGAGAGCAACAGGAGTAGAGGAGTTATGGTAGAGGAGAAGTCAAGAAAGACTTTCAGAGGACAGGATGTTTTGAGTTGATTACAGGCTGCCCCAGGATTAGGCAAGAGAAAGTGTTTGGAAAAGAATTCCAGGAGTAGGGGAAAGCATAAGCAAAGGTTAGGAGGCAAGAGAAACAGCTTGATGTGTGCAGGTAGTATAAGGGAAGAAAACGCTTTCCTCTACCCTTCTAGGTTCTTTTGGCTGGCCAAATTGATGTAAGACTAATTAATAGGAGGAAACCTAATTACATATGAACGAGAGGCCCTTAAAAAATATGAGACCCAAGGACAAGTGAGGCAATTGAGGCTTATTTGCCATCCTGAGCTAAGGAATGGGATGGAGCCTAGTGCTTCAAAGGGGAGGAGGCTAATTCACAGGACAGTAAGAAGAGCAGATGTTTAATAATTAGATGTTTGCCCTGTCACACAGATAGGTCTTTCACATAAAAAAAGTTATCTCTGTGAGTAGGCTCTCTTTCCAGGCCGTACTCCCCTATCTAAATTCTTTTAGGTAGTTAAGGAGTGGACAAAGTTTTTCTTGAGTCCGGGGGTCTTGAGAGCCTTCAGTCCAAAATAACCCATATGTCAAAGTGGCATATTTTGGGGTCACATTATTTTGCTCCCTCTCAGAAGCAACAAGCAGTTTTTTTAAAAAACAGGAGTATTACCTGGAACACAGAGTGAAGTCTGATGAGGCTGAAGGTATGTTGAAGTTGACCTCAGTGCAAGATCTTCATCAATCTATCAGTGCACTCACTTATTTAATCAATATCTAAAGAGCACTAAGTGCCTTTTGCCACCCTCAGTGCCTTTGCATTTGTTATCCCGCTGTCTGGAACAGTAGTCCCTAAATCTTAGGTCTCAGCTCAAGGATCAGTCCTCTTAACCTAAAATACTCCCCAACGTGGTCACTTTCCATTGCATTCCTGGTTTGTTTTCCTTATACACTAATCACATTATGAGTTTATCATCGTCATTTGCTCCTGAGTTAACTGACTGCCAGGCCTCACTAGAACGTAAGCTCCAAATGCGAGCACGGACCTACCCTCCAACACCATGACCCCCAGCATCCTAGCACGGTGAGGCGCCCAGCCTATCGATACGCCTGGGCCAACAGCGCGCGGAGGAATCTAAGTCTCGAACTGAGCGTGCGCAGAGGGTGGTGCTACAGGTCACGGTACGCACAGGCCCCGCCCCGCCTCTGTTCTTCCGGCTCCGGGCCTGGGTTGCTGCCCTACGCCAGCACTGGGTTCCCGGTGCTTCCGTCTGAACGCCGTTACGCCGCTCTCGGCTGAGGAAACGGAGGCGCCCCCTTTGACGGCCGGGCCGGGATGGCCCCCAAACCCTTAGACTCTGTGAAGCGGCTACGCGCCGCCGGCAACCAGAGCTTCCGTAATGGCCAGTTCGCCGAGGCCGCCGCGCTCTACAGCCGCGCGTTGCAGGTGCTGCAGGCTCAAGGTACGCCCCTGACGCCGGTTCTCTGCCGGGTCTGCTTCTGCACCCCAGCGCCCGGCGCCTCGCTCTATCCTGTCTTCCGGGGGCCTCCTTCCCTGCCAGGCCTTTCCACCACCCTTCACGTCCATTCCCCTCCTGAGCGCCCTACGAGAAACTTGCCCCCTTTCTTTCCACCTTTTTTTTAATGGTAATACGGTTTTATTACTGGTTCTTTTTCACTAATGACATATCAGAAATATTTGCATATTACTAGATGTTTTATCACTTTTAGAGGTAAAAAAACATTGTCTTAACCATTTTTAAATGTTGAGTAGTGTTAAGTATATTCACGTTGTTGGCAACAGCTCTCTGAAACTTTTTCATCTTGAATCTCCGAAACTATCCACGAAGTACTAATCCCGCCCCCCCCTCCCGCCCTTGATACCTGTCTTTCTACTCCTGTAGCTATGATTTGGCCAATTTAGATGCTTCAGATGAGTGAGGTCATGCATTGTTTGTTGTGTTCGGTGTATTTGCTTGGCCGTAATATCCTTGAAGCCGTATAATTCATGTTGTGGCATATGACAAGATTTATTTCCTTTTTTAAGGTTGAATAATATTCCACCAAAGGGATCTGCTTCCTGTTTGTTTGTTTGTTTTTAATTTCCAAATATAGCCACATTCTGGAGTTCTAGGGGTTAGGACTTCAACATATTGGTCATTTTCTTTATCGATTCATCCACTGAACATTTGGATTGTTTCTACCTCTTGACTATTGTGAATAATGCCGTGATGAACATGGGTGTGCAGATGTCTCCAAGATCCTGCTTTGAATTCCTTTAGATACATATCCAAAAGTGGGATTGTTGGGTCATATAGTAATTATATTTTTAATTTGGGAGGACCCTTCATACTGTTTTCCATAATGGCTGCACGATTTCACATTCCCACCAATAGTTCCCAATGGTTCCAACTTCTCAGCATCTTCACCAACACTTGGTATTGTCTTTCCTTTGGATAGTGGTCATCCTGATAAGTATATACAGGCTGCCTGCTTTTTAACTGATCCCCATCCTAAGTTATTCAGGCTTCATCCTAGTCACTGAGGATGTAGCTCAATCCTCCTTCTCCACAGCCATTCCGTCTTCAATTAAATTAATATTTACTGAGCACCTGTATGTACTGAGTATATATAACAAGACAGAGAAGGTCCTTTCAAGGATCATACATTCTTGTTTTTTTGTGAGGTGGGTGTGGATGTTAAACTAGTGAATAAGTGAGTAACACTTGCCAGATAATGATTAGAGCTATGAAGAAGACCAGTACTATGATGTGACAGAAAGTTGCCTGGGGGGGGGCTTCTTTAGAGTGGGAGATCAAGGAACTTTTTTGAAGAATTGGCATTGGAGGATGTCCAGATGATGGGTTGATGCCAAGTGCATAAAGTTCTGGGTGCTGAGCATTCCAGTGGAGGGAACTGAAATTACAAAGGCCCCAGGCATGGTGTGTCCTGGGGGCCAAAGCATAGTGAGCCAGTGGAGGAAGGAGCAAACCTGAAGTGTAATAGGCAGAACATTATTGTGTAAACGTTGTCCACAGTAAGCTGTGCTGAGAAGTTGGGTTTTTTTTTTAATTAAGGTATCATTGATACACAATCTTATGAAGGTTTCACGTGAGCAACATTGTGGTTTCAACATTCACCCATATTATCAAGTCCCACCCACTCCATTTCAATCACTGTCCATCAGCGTAGTAAGATGCTATAGAGTCATTATTTGTCTTCTCTGTGCTCTACTACCTCCCCCATGACCTGCCTATATTGTTTGTCCTAATTATAATGCCCCTTAGTCCCCTTCTCCCTCCCTCCCCTCCCTTCCTCCCCAACCCCATCCCTTTGGTAACCACTAGTCCCTTCTTGGAGTCTGTGAGTCTGCTGCTGTTTTGTTCCTTAAGTTTTGCTTTGTTGCTATAAGTTTGGATTTTATTCCTTGTTGGGGAGCTGCTGGAGAGTTTTAAATAGAGGAATAACATAGTCTTTAACAGTTCACCCAGCCTTCTGCTCATTTCAGCCAACTACAGCCCTTTGCCCAAATCCCTCTTCCCCAAAGTGTCTTGCCCCTAAATCCTCATTGGAACCCGTTTTACCTAATTCCCTTTGCCTTCCTTCTCTTTTTTTCTTTGGCTAGCATACGTTTTATCTTTACACTAGCCTATGGATGAGACAATTACGGCATAAAGAAATGTCAGAGGCAGGATTTAAATATGGCTTTGTCTGATTCCCAAGTGCAAGTTTTTAATCATTTTGCTAGATTTCTTCCCAAATCCTCCTCAAATTCCAGTCCTTTTTTGTTTGAACTTTAGCAGTTTCAAGCCACCCTTTTGCCCCCTTCTTTACTTCCTAGAACACTTCTCTTGAGGCTGTCCTCTCAGCCTCACCTGATGAAATTGCCGAGGAATCTGAAGTATCAATACTTCTGCCTTTTTTCTCTCATCTACCCCAGGTGGCTTGGAAAAGCTTGTGCTTTTGTATGGATTTATTCTGGGTTCCTAGAAGAGCTGAACAGATGTCATATTTAGTAGGAGACCAGAGTTTGGTTCTGATCCCACTACTGATTTTCTAGGCAATTTATGGGCAAGTCCCTTTGTAGCTGAGTAGCTGCATCTGGGAAGATTCTCCCTGCACAACGGGTAAAGCACTAGGAGAAACCTCAACGTCTGGACGGGGGAGGGTTCTTGACTGGACAAGAAAGAATTCTCTAACAGGTGTGAGGAGTATAAATAAGGAAGGAATTCATTAAAGCGAGAGTAGTAGGGAATGGTAGCTGCCCTTGAGGTGGCTGAGAACAGGGAGAGACACCAGACGAGCCCCCAAAAGATGATACCGGGGTTCTTGTTCACAGAGTCGAAGAATGAACTCCACAAACACTCAAGGTAGGCAAGCCAGAAAGAGGCTTTTTGTTAATAGAAGATACAGAACTCCCAGGCATATGCTGGGAAGGGCAAGGCTGCCTTTTACGGGCTTAGGTCTTGGGGTTTTATGCCTGTTGCATCCAAGAGGGACAGAAGCTGTTTGTTTTCTATAGGTTCCTGTCAGAATGCCAACTATTTTTTAGCCAGTCACACTGAAGGTCATTTCTATTTTTAACTAGTATACCTTAGTTAAGCTATAAGAGCTACTGTGACTTAAAGAACCATTTTTACTGACTATTATCAGGGAGGCTCAGTGAGAAACTTCTTATACATTGTTGCATTGTTCCAGCTGCAAGTCTTCTGTTTTTCACATTTCCAAGGTCCTTAGTAAACATCCCGTTTGCCCTTCCCAGGGCCCTTATCTTGCTCTAACTGGACAGGGGCTGCCCCTGTTCTTTCCCTGTCTCATGTTGATTTCTCTGATCAGTTTTCACAATCTTGAAAGGAGAGCAGGGAGCACCCTAACACAGCGAACCTTTCCAGAAAGGCTGTGAAGCGATATGTTCATGTGGTAGGTGAGCACACACGATCAGAGGGATTGAGTGACTTGTGCAGGATCGTGGGCTGGGTTCTGCGGGCCTTCCAGCCCACCACTGGTGTTTTCTGAGCGACCATGTCCTGGAGACGAGATGGAGTACAAGCTTTGAGCACTTGGACTTGCTCCTTAAGGGCAAGGATATAATTTACTTACCTCTATACTTCGTCGTCTCACTCAGGGCCTGGCAAAATAAGGGGAGAAAAAGTTACTATTTTATTATGTTTGTTGTTGTTGATAATGAGTGAAAGATACCAGGCATCAACATAGTAACATGATACTTAGTGGAAAAAGCCAGTTGCAGGATAGGCAATATGGTGCCACTTAGGAAAATCTTTACAAAATATTGAATGATATATTACCTTACCTGTGAATACACATGTAATAAAGACAGACGAACCAGCCTCAGGACTGTGCTGATCCCTGGGGGTTCTGGGGAGGAAGCAAAGGGAAGAAGGTGGTATGAGTGGCGCGCTAGCCTATCAAAAATACATAAGGTTGAAAACAAATACCATGTAGTCTAAGGCTAGTGATAGGTATTGAATATCTGTTATACTGTTTTCTGTACATTTCACAGCTTTCAAAAGAGCTTGTTTTCAATTGTGGGTATATACCTTGGAGTAGAATTATTGGGTCAGCACTTGATAGTTTCCATGTTTATTTGTTGTATGTTTTCGTTATGTTCCATGCTAGCGGGTATGAAGTGGTTGAAAAATTATTTTTAAAAATGAAGATCATGTGGCTACAATAAAAGACTTGAGCTTCTGAGATTCCCGAGGGTAAGAACTGCCTTTAGAGAAAGATTTGGTAATTGTCCTCCCCACTTGGTAGCTTGGTTCCTTCTGCTAAGTTCTCCATAGTCGCCAGACCCAGAGGACTTTCCCTGGCAGAGTCCTCTCTGATTTGCCAGCTAGAATTAGTCTCCTTTATGTCCCCACACTTGTTTAGTCCATTTAGCATGGCATTTATTGTATTTTTCTTTTCCTTTTCTTTCTTTATTGGGTTTACATGCTTTTTGTGATAAAATTAACATACAGCACCCCCCTCTGAAGTAGGAGTGGATTTCTTTGAGGCAGAAACCAGCTATTTCATGTTTAGCTTTTCCTGGTACTAAGCTCAGTGCTGGAGTGAGTGAATGAGAAGCTGCTTGGCTCCCTGTGAAGTTCGGTATCCTCACTCCCCTGTAAGAATGACAGACTTGCTAGCAAGTCTGATTGGATTAGCGTCCTCTGCTGCCTTCACCAAAGCCCAGCGAGGTCAGGGTGTGAAATGCACCCTGGTGTCCCTAGGCATCCCTTTGCCAACCTATTAGTCTCTGTTTTCTGCTTCCACCCGGGCAGGTTCTTTGGACCCCGAAGAAGAAAGTGTTCTCTACTCAAACAGAGCAGCATGCCACCTGAAGGATGGAAACTGTACAGACTGCGTCAAAGACAGCACTTCGTAGGTGGTCAGGGGTAACTCTGGCGGTGCCTGAGGTCTCTCAGGAGGAGATTGGGTTTGTCTGGTCTGGTTCTTCCGTGGACTGATCCCACCAGTTACATCTGTGACCGATACTAGCAAGCGTCTCCAGGTTACTGAAAATAGGTGGCTCTTTGTGGTCCTTGGGGCCCCTAACTTGTGCCTTTGGAGTCTCCACTCTGCTGCCAAAAGAGAAGTAGGGTGGGCAGTCCGAGAGAAGCCTTAAAACCTTTGTCAGATTTGCGACCCAAGGATGAGGCCAAGTTGCAGATGAATGACTGGCTTGCACTACCTTTTTCTGGGGTGGATGTGTGTCAGAGAGGAAGGAAGGGATGGAAGGCGGGAGGAAGGAGGACAGGCCAGCAGCTTTGAAAGGAGAAAGAGGAAAATGGTACTGATCAGTGCCCAGGCGCAGAGGATATTAAACAAACTTTCATGCTTCTTTCATCTCTGAGCCAGTCTGATACCACCACCTTTCCTCATCTCTAAGCTAGCACACAGGCCTTACTGCGTTTTCAGATCTGATACCCTGTGACATGGCCTTATATTGGTGCACTGGTGGTAGATGGGAGAGGAGAGAGGTGAGCATGCTCATGGAGCCTGTGCTAAGTTGATTTGTACCAGGCCCTGTGCTAGTTTTCCTTCTTGGAGTGCTCAGGACTGCTCCAGAGAGTAAGTTTACCGTCCTTCCCAGGCTAAAACTAGCTTGCAGAGGATTCAGGCGGCAGTAAAGTGATGTGCCTGGGGTCACATGGTTAGTGGCAGAGGTGGAATGCAAACACCACTGCTTCTGACTTCGAAGCATTTTTGTTGTTCCCAGCAGGCTGCAGCTCTGTAGAAATACCAAGAAGTATGAAAGCTACAAGGCACTTGTCCTTGATTTGGGGGGAACTGCAACTGTGAAAATTGATCATGTACACACAAATTTCACAATGTTAGTGGTTCTCTGCCCTCGTTCCCTTCTCCACTTTAGCTTGAGTTGAAAAGGCCCTCTCCTTAGGTTTGAATTTTTAGCAGGGTCTCTCCACCAGAAATGGCCTTCTGTGCACTGAATGCTCCTACCTGCTCAGAAGGAGCTTCAGGGGGACCCCTGGTGACCCAGCAGCCAGGTGACGTTTCTGCTTCCCGCCGCAGAGCACTGGCCTTGACTCCCTTCGCCATGAAGCCCCTGCTGCGGCGAGCATCCGCATACGAGGCCCTGGAGAAGTACTCCTTGGCCTATGTGGACTACAGGACAGTGCAGCAGATTGATAACAGTGTGACGTCAGCCTCGGAAGGCATCAGCAGGTGAGCCTGAGGCCTGCAGGTAGTTTCTCCGGGACTCCCTGTCCTCTTCGATTGACTTGGGACCATCGCTTTGGGCTACACCTCGAAACTCCTAATGAGCATGTGGGGAAAGTGTGGAAGGAGAATCTGCTGTTGTGTTTAGCAGGTGTTTAAGGGCTCAGGATTCCTGAGGGTTTTGTTATTTTTGTTTTGTGTTTTTTTGTGTAGATTCTGAGATTCATTCACACAGTAATAATTTATTGAGCTTTGTGTAAGGTATTGTACCAGGTTCAGTGGGAAATGCCAAAATAAAAGCGATACAGACCCATTTGCTTGGAAGAGCTAACCAGAGGGAAAAGCAGGACACAAGCAAGGAGGCTGTGGCCCAAGGCTGTGGGGTAGTGCTCATGGGTATGGTTCAGTACGTGTGCTGCGGCTCCCTCGAGAGGTTCCGCCAGAGGAATTTCTTTCAGGTCTTCTGAGCAGTTGTTTCCATGTTGTGGATGCCCTCCTATGTAGCTGATCGTTTCCCCTCTTTGCATGGGCTGTTAGAAATGCCACACTAATAGTGAACCCTTAACAGAACTTCACGGTATGTATTTAGTGTGTCATTTCTCCCTTCACTTATTTTCTCTCTGCCTCCTTTATTTTCTGTCTTTCAACAAAATCTGCCATTTATGTGTCTGACTTTGCACTAGGACCTAGGCTGATGTCTGAGACACTCCTTCCTGCCCTAATGGTGCTCCTGGTCTCATGGAGAACACCAGTCAGTAACAGACAAGCACGCGACAGTGCAACCAGGGCTGTGGCAGGAGGCAGCGCAGGGCGCTGTTGGGGCAGAAAGGAGGGCCTAACCTGCTTAGGGGAGGAGGCGGATGCCGGAGATGGCTGTCAGAGGAGGTGAGCTGAGACCAAGAAATGAACAGAGATCAGGGGTTGGGGGCAGCAAGGAGAAAGGGCAGCAGTGCGGGGTGAGCTAGTATGATGTATTACAGCAGTGGAGAGTCCGTTTCTAAGTCATGTGGTGGTGCAGGCGAGGGGCTCAGCTCAGGGCTGTGGTTGAGTGACATCACTTCGGGCCTAGGGCCGTGGACTTAATGGGAGCAGAGTGAGGCATAGTCAAGGGTCTTTATTGGGGAGCAATATCTCCCTGTCTGAGGTGGGGAAGGATGAGATAAAGAACAGAATAGGAAGGGGGCATGCAGTAATCCAGAAGAGGTGGTGGAGATAGTGGAAAGAGAACAGTGGGACCCATTTGGGGGACAGTCAGGTAGAATTTCAACAGGTTTTGGTGAGAAGGGAAGAAGAGATATGCAGGTGGCTGCCACGTTGAGCTGGAGGTGACTGTGGGACATGAGACTGGAGATGTAAGGGGTATGTACGTGGGTTTGCAACAAAGGAGAAAAATACAGGCCCGATAGATTGGCACGTCATCAGCACAGAAGTGGACTGAAGTTGTGGGAGAGAAAAAGAGTGCCTCAGCAAGTGTGTAGGGGAAGAGAGGGTGCAGCTTTGGGAAATGCCAGCATCTGCAGGACTTAGGAACAGCAGCCCAAACAGCCGGGGGAAGTTGGGAGCATTTGGTGTCACTAGGGAAGGGGTGTTTCTAGAAGGTTGAAGCTGTCCTTCATGTCAGGTGTTCTAGTTCCTTACGTAGACTAAGGGTTCAGGAATGAAGTCACTGGTGATTCTAATGGAAGCAGTTCAGTGGGGTCAGAACCCAGCTGGCAGTGGGTTCAAGAAGTCAGGCTGCAAAGAGGCAGAGGAGTGTAACGGGATGGCAGGGGTTGTCCAGGAGGGCTGTTACGTTATGAGGAGAGTTAAGTGCTGAGGGTTGAAGTAAATAGGAAAGAGGAAAACATAGGAGAGGGAGATGGTCGCTGAGTGGGGTCCCTGAGAGAGGCAGGAGGGGCTGGGCCCAGAGCTTAGGCTGAGGGACTGGCCTTGTCATCTCTCCTATGGTTTCTCAGGAAAGAGGAAACGCTAGTGCCCATGCACGCAGGTTTGCATTTGGGGTATGGATAAGTTTGCTCTGAAAGAGGAGGAGGGCTAGGGAGGGAGCAGGGTTGAGGGGGTGGAAGTTTGAAGTATTTGGGCTGATCAGAAGGACAGCTTTGGGAGCTTAGTTGGAGACCATGAAATTGTTGTTGTACCAGTCTGTGAGGTTTTCATTCTAGTAATGTAGGAACGTGGTTGTAAGAGCAGAAAAAGCATACAGTTGGCTTTATTCACCCATTCAGCATGTACTTATTGAGCCTTGGTGGGTACCACGTGACGTTCTAGGTGCTGCAAATCACTTAGCAAAATGGACATGGTCACTGAGCAGCATTTTAAGCAAGTCAGCTCAGCCTAGAGGTGGGATTGGGAAAATGGAAGGGGCCAGGATTGTTCCAGGCAGAGGAAAAAGCACGTACAAAGGCTTGAACATAACGATCAAGAGGGAACATGGCACAAGATAAAAATGGGAGGGGACCAGACCCCAGGCCCTGTTAGGCTAGGGAAATGGGAACCACTGAAGGACTTAAAAATTTGAGATTGACATGGTAAGATTTGCATTAAAAAAAAAAATCTCTGAGCATTAATCAAATAGGTACCTGTGTGGCCTTGTAAATAGATCCATTAAGAAAGTATGAAATCTATGATCCTTTCTTTGGGAATGTGTGGTCCTTAGGGGTAAAGTTTAAGTACCATTAACAAGCAACAGATATCACTTTGCACGTAATGTAGTGCAACCAAGCAAGGGCCAGGCATGGTGACTGATCGGAGATGTTTGCAGATGGCAGACGCCTGTTCCTTTCCTCCTGGGTTCAGAAGGATATAAAGAGTTGTTGACTCCCATACACCACCTTTGATTTTACGAGAGGAGGAATGTCTTCTTGACCCAGCCAGAAATCTCCGTATATGTTACCTTCCTTTCCAGAATGACCAGAGCTCTCATGGACTCCTATGGGCCCGAGTGGCGCCTCAGGTTACCCTCTATCCCCTTGGTGCCTGTCTCAGCTCAGAAGAGGTGGGATTCCTTGCCTTTGGAAAACCACAGAGAGGCAACTAAAAGCAAATCCAGAGACACCACAACTGCAAAGAACACAGGTAAGCTGTGATTTCTCAGAGTGTGGCAGTCTCCCCATAACCACTTTATTTAGAGTAATCCTGTAAAAATTGGCCTCATTTAAGCTGAATTATAAGAATAATCTTATAAACAAAGTAAAAAATGTCTTAACTTCCTAGAGACTGTCTCCTTACCTGTACAGTGAGGGTGGGGAAAAAACCTACCCCACAGTGGTACAGACTAAATGATGTAAGGTGTGTCAAACCCCCAGCCTGGCACATGGGTATACAGTTTAAGTACCGTCAGTTCGCTTCTCTTTCCTCCAGCAGCATTTGGGATGTATCATGTTGGATGTTTTTGGTTGCAAGAACAGAAAACTCAACATGGTAAAAATAGTAGAGAATTTTTGGGCTCTTACAACTGGAGAATCCAAAGGTCAGGTTCAGGCAAGGTTTACTCCAGCAGCTCAGACTGACTCCATTCCCTGTACTTATCCCCACTCTTTTCTCTGGTGTGTCAGCTTTGTCTTCAGACAAGCTTCCCTCCTTGTAGTAAGAAAGTTATAGCAGTTCCTGGTTTCACATCCAGTACCATGCCTCGTGACCCAGAGAAACAGAAAAAGGGTTTTATTCTGAGCACTCCCTAAGAAAGGGTTTCTTTTGCCCAAATCCCAGCTCATATATTTTCTCAGATTTTTCTGACCTGTTTGGTCAGAGGCTCTTCCCTGAACTAGTCTCTGGACCAGGAACTGAGATTTTGTGATTAGCTCAGCCCTAAGCCATCTGCCCCACCTCCAGAGCTAGAGGGTGATGCTGCTGCCCCAGGAACATGTGCACTGAGTCCTTGGAAGAGGATGACTGAGGGAAGGAAGATCAGAGCCAGGTAGCCCCAAATAAGAGCCTGGCCCCCTCATTTGTATAAGATGAAGAGACCATTCTTCAGGAAGGGCCTTGCTAGAAGCCCTTATAATGCTCCAGAGGAATTATCCCAGCCCAGCAAGCTAGATATTGGGGATCAAGGTACAGAAGAGATCAGGATTGGAGCCATGCGGTGGGTGTTAGGGGAGGACAAGAGTTAACTCCCCTTCGCAGGAGGAAAGCTATCTAGCCAAGGGTAGCATTCACTCTGGTTTGTGGGAGCCTGGTAAGTGTTCCCCACTCTTCCCTAGAATGAAAATGTGGGGGGCTAATGAACTAGATGGTTCAATGCACCTGCCATCTATTTCATTCTTTCAGAGTTTGTGTTCCAGGTCCTGTGCTAGCAGCATACGGCAGACAGGGCAGGCAGCTTGGGCCTCAGGAAGCTCTAGGTCTGATGAGAAACAGGCATATAAACAGCGTTTTCAAATACAGGAGGAAGAACGAGGTGCTTTAGAGTCTTCAGTGCCAAGGGCCCTCACGGGGGGACTGGCGTGGTGTGCTTCAGGAGTCGGGGAAAAGCTCGCAGAGGTGGTGGCAGCGAGGTGACAGGTTAAGCTGGACCTTGAATAGGGAGTTCTTCAGGTGGCAAGGGAGAAGGGACTTCTCAGCAGAGACACTGGAGAGGGCTAGAGAATGAAGCACAGGGGGTATGGCTGGTGAGCAGTGGGAGTGAGTGTGACTGCAGTGTGAGGTGTGTTGCTGGGCCCAGGTGAAGCTGAAGATGTGTGTGCAGTGCACCCCACTGGCTGTACTTGCAGTGAACTCATGCACATGTGCATAAGGAGATGTGTGCAACAGTGTTCACAGCAACAAACAAAACGAGATAACCCAAATATCCATAAAAATAGGAAAATGTGTAAATCAGTAGTATTGCAGTGAAATGAATGAACTCTTAAGTACATGCATTAACAGAGATGAATCTCAGGAATATAATTTTGAGGGGAAAAAGGAAAACCAGGTCCCAGAAGAATACATAGAATTATTTATTCCTGTATCTAAAGCTCAAAAACAGAGTAAACAACAAATGGTTAATGAATACTATTGTATATAGTTAAACTAGCCAAAAAAGTGGAGGGGAAGCACAGAATTGGGGACAATGTTTTCCTTCAGGAGCAGATTAATTTGGGAGAGGCTCACAGGGTTTTAAATGTTCTGTTGAAGGTGAGGGATGAGTTCAGGGGTGTTAGTTTTATTCCTAAAACTTTACCTTTGTCATATTCAGTATTAAGATAGTTTTTAAAAATTAAAAAAGCAGATGATATGGGAGCTGGGGCTGGAACAAGGAATTGGGGCCACGCAGTGAAGCCTGAAGGCCAGGGGAGCAGCTTGAATTTCACCTGCTCTTCTCTGACCCCCCTGAAGGCTGAAGCAGAGCTGCTTGTTAGGTGGGGGAGGATATTCCCCTGCCCAGACCAAAACAGAGATGCCCTCTTCTGCAAGCCTGGGAGCTGCACCCTTTCTTTACCAGATGCTGGTTTACCTAAATACTTACTCTCCCACTGTAAGTTTATAGAGTTCTGCACTTTGTTGGTATTCTCAGATTTCATCCTGACAGTCACCCTGTGTGGAGTAGGTATTGCCCCCATTGTAATGGTGAGAAAACTGAGGTCCAAAGAGTTAGGTAAGATCTCCAGCTACCAAGTGGCAGCGCCAAGGCTGGAGCCCAGGTTGCTTCTCATCATGTATATGTTGTTATGTGCATGTGTAAGTATGTTTGTCAGAATGAAAAGCTGTTTAATTTCCCGGAAGCCATTAATCAGGGGAATCCATTAATCATTAAAGGATGCCTTACAACAGTATAGGGATTCTCTGGGGAGAGAAGGTTGTAGACAGCTTAGAAGAGATGATGCCAAAGAGATTTCTTTGGTCTCAATTGGGCACCTCTTCCATGGTTCTTTTCATCTTCTGAATTTGTATCTAGTGCCTTCTACTGAGGATGTGGAGAGAGCCCGAGTTCTGAAGGAAGAAGGCAATGAACTTGTAAAGAAGGGAAACCATAAGGAAGCTGTTAAGAAGTACAGTGAAAGCCTCTCACTTAGTGACCTGGAATCAGCCACATACAGCAACAGGTACCTTCCCCACAGCTGCTGGCCTGGAGGATGTCCGATGCTGTTCCCTAGGCTTCTCCTGAACCATGGGGAGCTCTTCATCCCTGCTGTGTAGTCAGTATGTTACAGCTCAAAACATGCATTCACCCTTGTTTTGATCACAGTGAGGCAGGCGGTGCCAGTAGGATTCATTCTCTTTAAAGGGATGGAAACTAAGGGATGCCAAAGGGGAGCTTGTGTTTTGCTAGCCCCTCTCCCCAGATTTCTCATTAACCCCCCAATTAGCACACGATCTAAGTAAAAGAAAGGTGCTTGCTATGCAGACACGACCTCAACACAAGCCTCATGGCCTCCCCATCTTCCCTTGCTTCTATACGATGGCTTCTCCAAAGGCCATCCTGTTAGAAATCTTGGCACTGACTCTTGAGAACAGAACTCATGGTTTGGAGTAACTTGCCTGGCCTGGGAGCAAGAGGAGGGTCCAGGCTAGCCTAAGGGGTTAGACTTGTGGCATTGCAGAAGGCCCTGCACCACGAGCTGTCAGTGGTCAGTGAGTCTTTGTACCAACAGTGCAGCCTGGGAGTGAGGGCACTGTTCCTTTATGGTGTAGGAGTCACTGCTGCAACATGGGTCTTCCCAGTTTAAAGTCTAGAAACACAAGACACAGAGCAGGAAGGGCTTTTTGCCTCAGCTCACCCAGCCAGTAAATAAATGGTGGAGACAAAATTGGAACCTGGCTCCAAAGAGATCTTTCTGCTAGTTTTACTGTCAAAAGCTGGAAACATTCAGCAGAGAACCATATCTGATCCAAACATTCCTTATAAATAATTATTATAGAATCTTACAAATCTGTTTCTCCTTCCCTACCAACATACACATATTACTCTTTAGTTCATAAATCTTGGATCTTCTACAGACCCACCATTCCTTTTCCAAAATTCTTGAGATGAAATGTATTTTAGATTTTGATAAGGTAATATGGTCTGGATATGAATCACATAACCCTCCAGCAGGGTCTGGGACACCTTGCTGACGTTAGCTGTTAACGCTTGGGCAGTGAAACATGGTGGGGTAAAGAAAGCAGCTTCGTGTCTTTTGAGGCCATGTTTTCCTGCTCAATGAGTTGTGAATTTTTAGTTTTAAAGGTTGGGTTTTGGAATTTTGGACCTGTGGTTATACTGGCTGGTTAGACCTGGGGCATGCGCCAAGCTAACTTGGAAAAAAGGGCTGCAGCCCATGTGTTCCATGTTAGTGTGGCATTGTCTTCTGACTCCTCTTTCTCTGGGTGCTCTGGACTTGTTTATCACGTGGTGCTGGTGACCTCTGTTAACCCATTTTCCTGGATGTTTATCCCATTCAGGACTGTGCTTTGTTTGTGACAGAAATACTATTTTTCAAGCAAATGTGTGTGGGCCACACTGTTCTAATTACTATTGCTTTATAATATCTCAAAGGGCTGGTCCTTTCCTTATTCTTCTTAATCAGAGCATCCCTGGCTCTGATTTTCCCAGGTTGGTTCTTCTAGGGTCATTTTGACAAATTCCCAAAAAGTGCCTTGTGGGCCTTTGGTCGTGGTTACCCTGAATTTATACATTCATTTTAGAAGACTGATATTTACACAAAGCTGAACTTTCCACCCACGTAGCTGAAATGACAGCACATCCTGCAGGCCGTGCTGATGCTCCACCGTGTGCGTATTGCATCTGTGCGGACCGGTGCACGGCCTCTGGCTGGCCTCACACTCCTGTGCAGTTGGTGCCTGAGTGGGTAGCACCACGCAGGTACGCGGCCCTTGCAGCTTGCCAGGTCCTGGACAGACTTCCAGGAGAGTCTCGTGTAGCACACGCAGCAGTTCTTCAGGTTGGGTCACAGTCATCCCATTTTATCTATGAGAAAACAGGGTGGGAAAGATGACTCAGTGAACACAAAGTTAACTAAACAATACATGGGAGAGCTGCAATTTAAGCCAGGTTTTTTTGACTCCAAAGCTTGGGTACTTTTTCACTCAGTCACATTTCCCAGATTCCTTTGTAGTGAAAACCCTTCTGACTGGATACAAAATTACTCTGCTTATCAAAAGCCAAGCCTGTTCAATTTAAAGGCCAATGTTACGCGTTTTTAACATCTTAAATATCGTATTAATTATGTTTGTATTCTGGAGTAACTACTTTGTACACAGTACTTATACTATGGGTCCACTACTTCCCAGAAACTTGGCCAATTCTTTAAATTGTCAGAACCCATTGAGAGACAACTTTAGTTTCTTTAGAATTCCTCTGTGTTCAAATTTAAATCAAGGACTACTGTTCTAAAGCTTGGTGATGGACAGCAGCCATTTTGCTTTGCTTGTGTTTTGTGAGGAAGGAATTTGTAAAGGGCAGTTCTTACTTGGGGTGTCATATTCAGGGCCAACAGGTTGGCAGCCGGGGCTGAAGTCACCTGAAGGCCTGTCTTGCGTGTCCGGCACCAAGACAGGATGAGTGAGATGGCTGGAGGCGGGACTGCTGGAGCAAGCCGGTGGCTCCTTTCTTCTCTCCTTATAGCCTTCCCCATGTGCTAGCGTGAGCTTCTTCATAGCATGGCAGCCCCAGGGTAGCTGGCCTCTCACATGGCATCTCAAGGCTCCAGGAGCAAGTGTTCCCAGAGACCAGGGAAGAAACTACAAAGCTTCTATGACCTTGCCTTGGAACTCACATTATACCCTTTCTTCTGTGCCCTACTGGTCACAGCAGTTACAGAGCCTGCCTGAATTCACAGGGAAAGAACGTAGGACCCCTTCAGTGGGAAGAATACCAAAGAATTTGTACCCGCTTTTAAACTGATACAAGGAAAAGCTTTTCCTAAGTTAATTTACAAATTCCATGTGATCTCAATGAAAATACTAGTTTTTAAATTTGCAATGATTCCAAAGTTTGTCAGGAAAAAAATGGAACATAGCAGCATTTAGTGTATGATCAAATATAGTCAAAGGAGGGATTATCCCATGAATGGTGGCAGGTTGACTGAATCAGAACTAAACATAAACCTGAATCCCTACCTCACTCCTTACGCTAAAATAAATTCTAAGTGGCTCACAGTTTCAGTTGTAAAAAGTGAAACCATTAAGTTCTAGAAGAATGTGGGTTAATTATCTTGCGGCAGAAAAGTTATTCTCATATATGGTGGCTGAGCAGGGAGACCCACATAAAGTTGGATTTATCCAACATTAAAAGTTGGATAAATTTGATTTCATAAGATGAAAAGGCCCTATGTAAAGATACTCAGCTTTACCCATATTTAAAGCAACTACATTAAAACAGTGAGACACTGTTTTATTCCACTATTGGCAGCAGTTAAAGGTTGAGACCTGGGTTGGTTCAATTGCAGGTAAATAGGCTCTCCTAATAACTTCTCTTCAGAGTGCATCTTTTCTGGAGAGCATTTTGGCAATAACCACCAAATTTTAAATGCACCTGTCTTTTGACTCAGCAGTCCCTCCTGAAAGGCATCTAAGATTTATGCACAAGGATGTTGATGACAGCATCCTTTATTTATAAAGTGGAAGCAATGAAAATATTTATCAACAGGAAATTGATAAATTATGGTATATCCAACTAAGTGAATGCTCCGTGTGCATTGAAAATGGGCAGAATGGGTGGACTTACATAATGAGCTCCAAGACCTCTGACTGTTTATAGTGACTGTCTTTGGAGAACAGGACTAGAATTAATGAGGAAAATATACGCACATACTTTGTCCCTATAGATGCAGAAGGCTTTGTTGTATGGATATACACGACTTACTGTTTGTTTCCTGTTCTATTATAAAAATTGTCAAAATGTAAGTTGAAAGAATTGTGCATTGATTACCCATGTACCTACCATGTAAATTTACAACATTGTTGTATTGGTTTATCCCGTTTAGCTGTCCATCAGTCTATTTTATTTCTGACACATTTCACAGCTGTAGACAACTTTACAACTCACCCCTAACATGTCATCATGTACATATAGAGCCCAGTATTTATGGGGTTTTTTTTCTTTGGGTAGATAACTTTTTAATCTGTCAAGAGGGAGCTTTCAGGAAGCCTTTGATTGGTTTGAAAGAGCACATTAGGGGACATGAGGTAGGCAGAATGATAAACTAAATGAGGTCACGCAAGCCTGGGTGGAATCCAGGTCTGCCCCTCCCTTAGGAACAGTGATGCCTTTAGAAACAAGCCCCTTCACCCCTGGTAGCCAGCATTTTCCACCTATAAAAAGGGGGACTAGGGTTGCTATGAGGATGGAAGGAGATACAAAGTAACCAGCTGAGATAACTCCTCAGGCTACCTTGTGGCCTGTGGGTGGCCCAGAGAAGCCACTGAACCCTCTGAACCCTCTTTCCTCATCAGAGCACTCTGCTATTTGGTCCTGAAGCAGTACAAAGAGGCAGTGAAGGACTGCACAGAAGCCCTCAAGCTGGACGGAAAGAACGTGAAGGCATTTTACAGACGGGCTCAAGCCTACAAGGCACTGAAGGTAAAAAGAGCCTGACCAAAAGCACTAAGCCACAGACACATGGGCCTGTGGCAGTCCTTCCGGAACACGGTCAAGGCCAGGCTGCCTGGGTGACTCAAGGCAGCCTACAGGCTGGGGTTTGAGAACCATGTGCCGTCCCAGCAGCTGTCCCCACCCTTGCTCGATCTTACCTCAGTCAGGATGCCATCCCCATCCCCTCCTCTCTTCCATCAGGACTATAAATCCAGCTTGGCAGACATCAGCAGTCTCCTGCACATTGAGCCCAGGAACGGCCCTGCACAGAAGTTACAGCGGGAAGTTAACCAGAGCTTAAACTAAAAACCTAAAAGGGCAGCAGAAAACCTCTGCCTGACCTCCTCTGTGCCTGCCCCCGGGACCCAGCATGCCCCAGAGTGAGCTTGGAAGCCCCTCAGAGAGGCAATGGCCTCTACCCCTTAAGAGGCTTTGCTTGTTCAAGTTAAGCTCAGTGTAGTCAAAAACCAGACATTTTGCTGGAATGGTCCCTGCTAGAGTTGAAGCCGTCACCCATTCCCCCTGCCGCGGACAGCTGGTATGTCACACAGACAGGTCCTCAGCAGCAGAGCGCTTGGTTCTGTCCCTGCCCCAAGCATGCTGCAGGCCCAGTGCTGCCCTTCTCGCTTTACCAGACCTATCTCACTGTGGTCCATCTGAGCAAGTTGGAGAAGCCAGAGAGCCCTGGCCCACCTACCCCTAAAGCAGCCTGTTGAGCTGGTTCTCCAGGGCTGTCCTTGGTATAGTAGCCTGTGTTCTGAGCCCCAGTACCCTTTGGCCAGACCCTCCTTTGCTGGGGAGGTAGAACCCAGACCTTTGTCTGTGGCTCTGTGCTGCTGCCTCCTGCATGGAGGTCCTAAGCTGTTTGAAGAGCTCAGAGTTGTGGCTGTTCCTGAAGGAGGGAGGGAAGAAAGGCCTCCCTGAAGTCGGTGCCCTTCCAGTCTGGGCAGGGACTTACCTTTTGACCTCAACAGTGGCCCCCTCCAGGCTTCTTAGTTCTTTGTAATACTAAGTTTGTTTGAACTGAGTACTAGTATGTAATATTGTTTGTAGAATTGTGTTTAAGCTATTGCATTAAATACCTTTCTTCTACCTAATGTCTGTTCTTTTTTAATTTATGCTTTTTCAGCTTTGTGCTCAGGACTTTGTAATAATAAAAGCTACCACTTACTGAGCATTGCATCCATTCGTTGAACAGGTTTCCTGTAATGTCTGCATGAGCCAGGCTTTGTGGAAAGTGCTGGGGAAACGACAGTAAATAGAC
Organism: Smutsia gigantea; assembly: GCA_032199065.1. Classification (NCBI taxonomy): domain Eukaryota; kingdom Metazoa; phylum Chordata; class Mammalia; order Pholidota; family Manidae; genus Smutsia; species Smutsia gigantea. The sequence continues at coordinate 72,773 of JAVSCE010021614.1, read as the reverse complement.
ACAGTCCCTGTTCTCAGAGAGCTGACAGGCTAGTGGGAGGACAAGTAGCCAATCAGATAATCCCAGGGGCAAGTGAAAACTGTAGCCAGTGTAAGTGTTTTAAAGGAATAGTCACTCAATGGTTTCCCTGCCTACCTGGGCAGACTTGACCCCATGGAGGGATAGAGGCCTCCCAGGAAGTAAAGCTTAAATTGAGTTCTGATGTGGGAGTTTAATGAGCAAAGAGAGGAAGAGAAAGCAGTCCAAGCCTACAGACCAGGGTTTGTAAAAGGCCCATCTGGGAGGACGGTGGGACAAGGACCAGGAAGTACCACTCAAGTCCACAAAACATGGATAAGGCTAGAGAGTGCTCTAGAATCCGGCTAGAACTAAGGCTTGCCTCCCCTCGCTGAGCTGCATGTCCTACTTAAATGACTTTCCCCTTAATGGAGTAGGAGTTTGATGACTTCATAAAACAGTGGAGTGTTTTCATTGTCCCTCCGTCTGTATCACATACAGCCCTGAGCAACGTCCCATTGTTGACAATGCTGCTTCCGATCTCTGAAAGAGGAGTCTGTGCTGTCTGAGCAATCAGAGACCTGCAAGCTGAAGTGGATTCTGGAGTCCAGAAACTCCATGGATGTGGCCAGGGGACCATTTCAAAGTAGGGAGCTGTATCCCTTTTCTTGCCACCTCCTAAGCAGGCATGACTCTTACCTGATTTGAGGCCAGTTTAGTGGTGACATCATCACAATCTCTTTCCAAGGTTTGGAAGGCAAGTATTTTGATTTACTAATGAGAACACTGAAGGTAAACATGACTTCGGAAGGTATCCTAAGGATTCTTCCTCATTATGTTCCATAAGCCCTCAGTCACTCAGGCCAGAGCACGGAAGCCATTGCTGCTTCAGAGATGTTTACCTGCACTATAGGGTACTCAAGCCAGGCATTTGGAAACCTCCACGCACATCAGATGTGGGCGCTCGTAGCTTTAGTTCATTCTCAGTGCTGTGTGGTGACAACCATTAGTCACCACTGCATATCTGATGGGTGGGTAGCTGCTCCTTTGGGGCTATTACCCATGGTCCCGCTCAGCTCTTGACAGGTCTGTTCTGGTGTACACTCTGTTTACTGGAGCAACACTTGGGGGTTTTGTCCCTTCAGCAAAGCCCCATCCCAGGCGAGTCTGCTCTCCGCTCTGCCCCACCTCCCTCAGACGCAAGAAGGCCTCCTAGGAGACAGGAAAGTCTGCAGCCCTTTTTAATACACAAAGCAAAGGTGACAGGCTGGCTGGGTAGTCAGCCTTCTATCCACACAGAGCTCAAGCACAGATACAGCATGACTGAGAAATAAGTCATGGTTCACAGGGCCTTAGAGTCCAGAGCAGGAAACGCTGTTCTCTTGTCGTCAGGGGAGGGAGGATTCCATTTTCTGGGGGATGAAAAGGTAAAAATAAATGTTTCTGATGTATGACAACCACCCATTCTTCAACTGAGGACACAGAGTAGGCCAAGCCAGGCAACACTCAGGGAAAGCCCAGCCTGGTCCGAGTGAGGCCAGGCAGGGCAGCTGCCAAGGGGGCACCATCTAGTCACACAGCTTGTCTTCTCCTTTGACCCTCAGAGCCTCCCCCAAACTCCTTGGTGTCTCTAAAAAAGCTGGAAGAAAGGGTTCTTCCCAACTTCTCCTGGGCTCGGCTGCTTCTGCCACCATTCCACTCACCTGGTTTCAGTGCATATTCGCTGTCTGCTCGGTGGCCTGGTGTGCCTGCAACACTGCCAGGGCCTCTTCTACCTATGGGACGCAATGGGAGGGATTTAGGGCAGCGCCCCAGGGGGGTCACAGGAGCACCTTGACCTCCCAACACCTCAGCATGCCACAGAAATTCCTTTCCCTCCACAGTATTTCTACTGCTGCTTACAAGCTCCCATGACAAAAACACAGGGCCACTTTCTCAGACATATATGCCCTGCTGGACAAGAAGAACCTTAACCCTTATATTGAGTCAGACCGTAGCTGAGACATGAAGCAGCAGAGGATGAATCTGGAGGGACGGAAGGAGCAAGCCCCACGCTAAGATTTGCCAAGCGTTGGCTGGTATTAACAAGAAGATAAACATCATCTGTCCAGGCAGCATCCTCCCAGCTCATCTAGGAGAGGCCTTTGCTGTTGCTTCTCCTCCTGCCCTCCCTACCCCCAGCCCCCAGGCTCTAGCCCACCTTGGCCTTGAGGGACTCTGGAGACTCCAGCATGAGCAGCAGCTCCGAGTTGTCGATCTCCAGCAGCATGCCCGTGATCTTGCCAGCCAGCTGGGTATGCACATCGTAGATAAGAGGGTAGAGACGCTCACCTGTAAGGAACAGCCTCTGATGGCACGCAGCTGGCTGATGCCCCCACGCCCCAGCTGGTATTGTGGAGTGGAACAGAGGCATCTGGAGGTTGTCCCAGAACTGCCCCTACCAGGCTGTTACATAGCCTCACTGGGCACCTCTCCCAACCATAGTGTAAGCATAGCAAACCCCACTTCAGAGGCTAATTTGAAGAATCAACCTGATATTATACATGAAAGAATCTGCATAGGGTTTGGCAAAAAGTTGGTTGCTATTTAAAGACTACTCTTGTTCATTTTGCAAGAAACAGTTCCAAGTCTACATGTTGAAATTCTAGGAAGGATATAATGCTAAACTTGACTTTTTCAGGGGTAGGGAACCAAATACACAAGATAAGCTCGCCTTCCACCATCAGGTACTTCTAGTGACAGGGCCTAGTGTTGGTGGCCAGCCCATCTCAGCCATGTGTGGAAGATTCAGCCAGGGCAGGAGCTCAGGAGGAAAGCAATGTTTACAGGAACTGCTAACAGCCTTCTATCTCTTAAGCCCACTTCTTTGAGGGGTGGGTTGTAAAATGGCAAAGCCCCAAGTGAGCTGAGGAGAAGGGTGCTGGCAGTGGGGGCCTTTAGGAAAGGGTCTGGAGATCTTGGTGGCCACGACGAAAGGGCCTGCCAACCAGCAGTGACCTTGTTCATTGAATCAACAGTTAGTGGCACCCTTTCACAGGGCTTGTCAGACCTTGGGGATGAGATGAAATTGCACACGGCATTCAGAGTCCAGTGGGAACACGTTTATTCACTCCAGGCACGCTGATTTCCCACCTCCCTGCAGTGGGCACTAGGAAACATGAAATGTGGGGGCACCATCTTCCCATGCAGGAGAGGTGTGAGGAGCTGTGACACCCACCTTAGGGGCCATTTCTCACCAGAAACCCAAGACCACTTACTTACTCCTTCTCCTGGCCCCTGATCTCTCTGCCCCTGGGATCTTTCCACAGCCTAAGTCAGAGTCACAGAACAGCAGAGCAGATGGAAGCTCAAGACCATCTGGTCTGACCAGTGTCTTAAGAGAACAGGGCCTAAAGGGCAGAGGTGACTCAGGCAAGGTCACCCAGCAGGTTGGGCAGCAGCAAAGCTAGACCTTGTCCTTATGTTTGACTTCCACTCAGGGTTTCCCACCAGGCGAGCCAGCTCTCACCTCCCCTTCCCTGACCCAGAGCAGGGGAGCCAGCCACTCACCAATCATCTGCTTTTGCTCATGCAGCGGTGCTGCAGCCAGCCTGGACGCAGTCAGCGGTTCCTGTCCGGGGATGCACACAGCGGGCTCCTGGGCCTGCACATGGTGCCAGGGACACATCCCTTAACCACCATAGAAGGACAAGGCCTCCAAACACTTACCCTGTCAGGGGAGCACAGGCCTCCAGGAAGGCTCTGGAGCAGGGGGCAAGGTACGGATAGTTGGGCAGGACAGAAACCCTACCAAGGGCACAGCGACCTAGACAAAGTTACTCTGAGATGTTTTCTGTGGTGCCAGGAAGTTGTAAAGGCCCCCAGTGAATGTTGCCAAATGAAAGCCACACATTACTAATCACTTTGTGCCAAATAAAGTACTTTTTATCAAGTAGCTTTACTGGCCACGTCCCCAGCATGCTTCTGACCTTTCACATCTTGGTAACTTTAAAAGCATTTTAAATATTATTATTGTTCATTTTACAAGAAACAGTTCAAAGTATACACATCAAAATTCTAAACAGGATATGATAATGCTGAGTTTAAGACATCAGGGGCAGGAAGATAATGCACAGTCTTTTAATTACAGGTGTTTTCAGTGGCTTTTCAGATTAATCACGTCCTTTCAAGATTCAGCATATTTCTACAATACCTTTCCTTGTTGCTCAACATAAATACTAATGAAATCCAAGTTAATTTTGGCAATAACCCAAAGCAAATTGTAATGACCAAAGTGATCCTGGCCCTTCCCCTGCTTTTGTTAGTAAGGGTGATCTCTTCTTGATTGTACATGTTAATAAATAAAACTTTACAATTGAATAACTAAACAATAAATGAAGGCCCAGAGAGGGCCAGCACCGTAGCCAAGGTTCTGAGCCAGGCCCCCTGGAGCTGGACTAAGCGGGCAGTTGGAATAGCCTTACCCCACGAGTGTTGTGTGTGGCCGAGGAGTATCTGTGTGTCAGGAGAGGCCTGCCCAGTGTAGAGCCTCCCACTCCACAGGGTCCTGCAGTCTGGGTACCAATGTTGGCTGCAAGAAGTAAGCAGGGGTGTTAGGACCTGGCCCAGTGTAAAGTCATAAAGCTTAAAGAGGCGGGCGTTCACATAGACTTCCCAGCGCTGAGCGGGGGGACCGCACAGAGACGCACAAACATCAGCCGAATGAAGGAGCAGGTGTTCTGGTCCAAAGTCCATGCCCTGTTCACAGCTGCTCCGGTCCTCACTAAGGCCCGGATCTGGTGTCGAGCCCTCACACACGCGGTCTTGGTCAGCCTCACAACAAAACAGGACTGTTTCCATCCCTATTTTAAAGATGAGCTGACCAGATAGTGAGCAAGGCCACAGAGGTAGCCCCAGGCACTGGGTCTGCGGGACTTGGGCCCAACCTAACGGCCATGCTCCTCAGCCTCCAAAGTCAGTCCCGCTCTCCAGGAGGGTGAATGGCAAGGTCACCATGGACACCAGGTCTAACTCCCCGCCTGGGCCGGCCCAGCACTGAGCCCCCAGCCCACCCCCCTTGCACGCCCACTCCCCTTGGCCCCGTCCACACTCACCTACTCTTTGGTGGTGAGGTACCAGGCATGGCACCTGGGTGGATGCCTGCCGGACACTGCCGACCTGGGCCCAGGGGTGCCGGGACACGGCTGGCAGCTGGCCCACCGAGGCATCTGGAGAGTAGGCGGCTTGTGGTACAGAGAACATGGACAGAAAAGGGGGAGAGGGAGGAAATCAGACTGGCACACTGCACCCGGAAGGGTCCAGGTGAGGAAGGAATAGAAAGCGGCACTAGGACATTCACAGCAAAAAGACAAGTGAATTCAGGGACCCAGAACTCAGGGGAGGGGTGTGGGATCTGCAGTTACCAAGTCCACGTCTGCCCCAAGAGGCACAGGCATCCTGACTACACACCTCGGTCCCTGAGACAGATTCAAGCCAGGGAGAACTGCACTCAAAGTGTTCGTCAACAAAACAGCCCAAGGAGTTGCATTCTCCCAGCTTTGCAGGCATTTTCACAGTCAAAGCAGACAATCTGTGGAGCTACTAAGATAACGGCTACAGCTGTGCGTCTTGTACAGGCTCAGAGCTGTGCTTGGCACTTTTCACACATCTCGTTTAGAAGAGGAAACTGAGGCTCAGAGGTGAGGTTACCCACCCAAATTAACGGCCTGAGAAGTAGAAGAGCCAGGCATGGCCAAAGCCCGGGTTCTTAACGGCCATATTACACATGGGCCAGGCTGAGGGTGGAAGGGGCTGGTCACTCACACGAGGCTCTGGATGGCTGGGCCGTCCACCTGGGAGCAGGCTGGATGGGTGGGCCAGAGCCATAGTACATGGCCTGGGCCGGAGGCTGTGTGGGAGAAGACCACCTAGAGTGAGGGTGGCTACAGCAGAGGAGGGGAGAACCACATCCCCTTGGGGTCCCCACTGTAGGAAGTCCATTGTCCCCTCCAGGGGAATGGCTAGGAAAGACCCACAAAGCCGGATGAAGGCTCCCGCTTCCCATCTCAGGATGTTCTAGCCCTGGACCCAAGATCTCAGGTTCAATCCTTGCCCTTCTTTTCAGAGTTCCTAGCCCCGTGATCTGCACCCAGTGCTGACACATCCTGCTCTAACTTGTGCCAGCTTAAGCTGCTGCTAAAAGAAGCGGGGATGCCCCGGTCCTAGGAGCCACTGATGGCTGGCATCTTTCCACTTCCTCAAGGTCACATGAACTCCTTCCGCAAAGCATGTTCCTTAGGAAATTAACATCCACGCGAGAGATGAGCAGCATCCCACAAAAAATGACCATGTGCATGTAAGTTGAAATGCCACATACCCTCTGCTGGCTCTGGAAAGTCATAATGCATACTGGCACATCAGGGTAGAATAGCATCTATTGTAAAGAAATCTAGGTTTCTTTTGTTAAATGGAATATTTCTCAAACTTAATTTGACCATGAGGATCTTTTTCAGCATAACATCCACAAACCTGTCAGAATGGTAAGTGCTTTTGGAGAGCAACACTACCACCCCCATTACAGGCGGGGTTAAAATGGCCTGCCCGCTGCAAGCTGTAAATCCACGTCTGCCTATGACGCTCTGTCTTCCTGCTCCACCTGGGGCCCAGGGGAAGGGTGCGGCTGGGCTGGCTGCGGGCAGGCCCTCACCTGGGGCACAGCAGGCAGGAAGTAGCTGGCGGGCTGCTGGAAGGAGCCCAGGAGGGGGCCGCCCAGGGCCCTCACGGTGGAGAGGCGCTGCATGTACTGGTTGGTCAAGATGGCCTTCCGCTCCTCTTTGCGCTGGGCCAGCGCCACGTACAGTGGCTTGGTACTGATGATGCGCCCATTCATCTCTGTCACGGCCTTTGTCGCCTCTTCTGGAGAGGAAAAACACACAAAGCCAAACCCTTTGCTGTGGCCACCCTCTGTCATCACCTAAAAGCAAGACAAGACAAGGGCTGCTGGGGGAAGGGAAGGACTCCTGCGGCCATGCTCCCCCCACCCCGCTCCGGTCCAGGGCCCAGCCCGGCACTGAGCAGGCCCAGGAGAAAGCACAGTCCAGCTGGGCACTGTCACCCACACATTTACTGAGGCCCACCGCATGCCAGATCCTCAATACGCCTTCTAGGGGCATGTGCACAGCCACTGGACCAGGGAGGCACTGCCACGCCCACTTCACGGGGGACAGAGGGAGGCTCGAGGGTGACATGCTGAGACCCGTCCACTTGTAACGGAGGGCTGCTCACTGCCTAATAGACCATTTCCCAGAGTCAGAACACCTCCATTTCAGGATTTGTTTTTATCTCTAAGTTTTCCTTCTGAACAGATGTTCCTAAGCTGTGATGGAAAGCTGGCTTGAACTGTTACTGTATCTACTTTCATCAGAGGGGCTATAATGAAGTGAGATGGCAGCTGAGGGCTGGTCAAAATCTAATAGGTCACAGGGTTCTTCCACCAGGGCCATGATCCTAAACATGCTGGTTGAGGTTCACTATGTGAAAACCTGCATTTCAGTTACTCCTTGGGTTTTATTAAACTACCTATACAATTCTTTAGTGCATTTGTAAATTATGAACATAAAAACTTAAGAGCTATATTGTCTAGAGACTCCAATAAAGAGATTTGTATGGAATATGAATACAAGTTGAATTATATTTTAGGGGCTTTGTTCTGATAATTTTCTTTAAAATAAAAGTCCTTATTACCATAAAAATAAAAAGGGAGTGACTTGTCCAGGGGTCACCCAGCCAGGGGGTCCTGCATTAGCCAGAACTTGAACGCAGTGCCCCATTCGGGTAAATCATCATTGCCTTTGCCAGGCACAAAGCCAACTCTCTAGGAATCTGGGGAAGAGGTTCTTAGCCTGGTTATTAAAAGAACCTTTTTATTTTGGAATAACCTTAGATTTATTAGGAAAGTTGCAAAAATAGAACAGAGTTGCTATACGTCTTTCACCCAGCTTGCCCCAATGTTAACACAGTGTATTTGTCAAGACAACAATATTTACATTGGGACAGTTAATTATTAGCTACAATATTAACTACAATGCTATTAACTGAACTGCAGGTTTCATTCGGATTTCACTGGTTTTTCTAATATTTTTTTTCTTCCAGAATCCAATCCACAGTGCATTTACAGTTCTCGATCTTTTTTAGGGTCAAGACACTGGCCTAGCTTACACACCCCAAAGAAGACTTGAGCTAATTATTAAATCTGCTTTATTAGAGCCAATGTTCCACATCAGTGATTTTCAAACTACATTTCCTACCCATTAGTATAGGGGCCTGAACCTGAGAGTTCACGATCCCCTCAGGGAGGTCAATGGATAGACTTCAGGGAGACTGAACTTGGAAGGGGTAAAAATGGCATCTGTATTGTCACATTCGCATTTCCTTCTATTTTGAATACAGGCAACAAAAAAATACCATAGTAGTATTAGCTGTGCTTATAATATTAATTATCACATATCACATAATTGCTGATCTCAAAATATCATTTATGATCATTTCTACTTCACTAGATCTTAGTTTGATGCATTAAAGCATGTATTGTTACCTTAGAATTTTGATAATTATTTTGATATAATTATTTTTTGCAATCCTATGAATATTTTTATGCATTTAAAAATATTGTCAGAAGGAGTCCACAGGCATCATCAGACAGAATTTTCTTGGCACAAAAATATAGTCTTAACATGTTAATAAGAACTATTAGTAGAAAATAAAATTGGTACCTACCAGTAGGCAGAGCTAATTATGAATCTGAGAGTGCTGTAAGCACTATATACATTAACGCACTGAATTTTCATAATCACTGTATTTTATATAAAATATATTAAGTTATATAAACATATATATAAACTTCTATAAAATCCCCATTTTATAACCTGGTTGGTCAGTTAATAAAATAGCCACCCCAGGTGTGCCTCAACTCCAAAAAAATCCAGATTTTTTTTACAATGCCTTTCCTTCAAGGAGTCCTCAAGATGGGTGAATCTCCTGAAGTTCTATGCAACATGTGTGAAGAATTAGATCATTATTTCACTGCTTGTCCTGTGCAGGTGCTCTACATGCAGGCTCTTTAGTGCTGAGGACACCTCTAGGAGGTAGGTAATGTTGCCCCCATTTTACAGGTGGGTAAACAAGGTCCAAGAAGCAAAGTCACTTCCTTCCAGTTCCACAGGTAGGACTGGGATCTTGAACTAACTCTAACTTTAAAATCTCAGCTTTCAACCACAATACTACACCAGATAAAATTTGCTGGTAAAGGGGGCCCACAGCTTTTTATAACATTTAAGCAAATTCACTGATGATTAATTTACATCTCCCACAGCTTTCTGCCACTTTTTTTTTCCCCCAAAAGATCCTTAACCCAGAAATTGTTAGAGCTTCTTTCCCAAATACTGGACTCCCTGGAAGACATTTCAGATTGGATGCAGCAGGCAAATGAACCTCTAGACCACCTTCTAAGAACCCAGCCATCACATCACATGCGCAGCCCCATCACACACGCTGATCTCTCTGGAAAGTTCCTTTCTCACCTGCAGCTCCCTGTCTTCTCACAGCCAAGTCAAACCCTGCTGTCAGTGCCACTTTGTACAGGAAGCCCTCCTTCTTGTTCCACTGAGCTACTGCAGCTCCACCTCCAGTACCCCCACTCCCCATCCTGACACACCCCCTGCAGATTTGAGTTAGTGATGCATCTGACTTCTCTACTAGACTATAAGCTACTTAGGGGCAAGGACCACATCTGCCCTGTTCCTGTACGCTCCTCAGGGGGCCTGGTAAAACAGCAGTTGCTTAAGTATAGAATGAATGACCATAGGGTCACCTTAAAATCATCTGGAGCTTTTAATAAAATGCTAAAGCCCTACTCTATGAGACCAACATTCAATTTGACTGACTCAGGTATATTTAGGAGCTCTTCAGGGGATTTCAGTGAGAAGCCATGGTTGAGAACTATTGGTGAGCCGAACACCCTCATCTTATAGATGGGATGGGACTCAGACATCTGCTCAAGGTCACAGAGCTACAGAGAACAGCCAATTGCCACATCTCAGGTGCTAAGGGGGCTGGGCACATGGCAGGTGCTCAATAAATAGGGAAGAATTAATGAAGAATGGTACACTCTCATTTTCCAGATTGGAAAACTGAGGCCCAGAAGGGGTCATGCCACTGGCCAAGGCCAAACAACAAAAGTCAATGGAGATTCTGAGACATGAGTTTCTGGAATCTGGCATACAGTAGGCACTCAATAAATGCTTGTGGAATGAACCAAGATTACAATAGGCCCCAATTAGTCTACAATATGACTGGGACTCTATTTCTACCCTCTTTCCCTCCATCCCAGACCTGGCTGCAGACGGACAAGCTCCAGTGGGGTCAGACAAAATCTCCAGAACTCCAAAAGGGGGAAGTAGCTCTGCACCAGCTCGCTGGAAGCCACCCCTGTAGGCTCCCCCGGCCCTCACCTTGGCACTGGTAATCACTCCGTAGGGAGAGAACTCTTTCCTCAGTTTCTCATCATCGATGGAGTCATCCAGGTTCTTCACATACAGGTTCACGCCCTGGAAGGAAGGCAGCCACTAAATGCGCCCCTCCCTCCAAGCCCAAGATGGCCATGGGTAGAGGGGGTGCACTGGAAGCCCCGCCCACCAAGCCTCCTGTCCCTGGTCTCACACAGCATCCATGCCCCCCAGCAGTCACTCAGCATGCCTGTCACCTGGAAGCCGCAGTGCCCCCCAAGCCCCAAAGCCAAGTTCCCAGGAATGGGATTGCTGCAAGAGGCAGGAGTCCCAGGCCCTTTCCCACAGAAGAGGCCCACCCCACACCTGGTAACGGTTCAGCCGGTCCTGCTTCATCTGCTCAAACCTGCGCTTCAGCTCGTTCTGACGCTCTGCCCGCTTCTGGGCCCGGCCCACGTAAAGCAGCTGTCCGCTCACCTCCTTCCCGTTCATGTCCATCACAGCCTGTGCAGAAACAGGGAGGGAGCACTTGGTGACCACCAGATGAGGCCTGGCCTTCAGCCCCATCTTCTGGGCCTACAGGGGCCACCGTGTGGGGCCACCTGCAAGCCGGCCAGCATTGTTAGCTGAGAGCAGTAAGGACCAGGCTAAAGGCCATGTGTGGTGAATCCACTTTTAAAAAACGTGGGGCAAATTTTAAGAATAAATTGTAGATTAAAACAATTTGATTTGGGCTCTCCTTTAAAAAGGAAAACATGGGAAACTGCAAGTTTCAGTGTAACAATGTACCTACACACTGAGTATTTAAACAAAACAGCAAGCATAATTCTTTCAAAATGGCAGGAGAGCAGAATCCTATCCTTCACTTCATGTTGGGTTTCACAGCACAAAGAATTCTTCGTGCAAACTATGAGGGCTTTAGGGTTTGTTTTTTTTTTTTAGACATCCGTGTCTTAACCCTTGTTGATTTTACTTTTCTTCATTTAACTGGCCTAAGCCTGCCAGATCCTAAATTGTCAGGGACTTTGCATGAAATCCTACATCTTCTGCAAGATATACAACTGCTCTTTGCAATCCATTTATACTGAACTGGATTTGCGCGGACTTATCCACCAACATCAGCAAAAAGCAGACCCATGTGGGTACTGACTCAGTCGTTAGGATTAGACACTGGTATTAGTGAGGGGAAATATGTGAAAGCAAACTGACTTTTTAAGTGGTCAGTTCATTAGTAAATATTTTCACATGATGACTTTTGCTTCCCTATCTAAATGTGCAAATATATGTACATATACCTTAGGGACCCAGGAACCAATTGCTCTGCAGCAGTCTTCAAGGTCATTACTGAAGCCTCCACAATCTTGGAGGCTACAGACCCCTGCAGTCTCACCCATCTACTCCAACTGGTCATTTTACAGTTGGGGAAAACAAAGCCTAGAGAGAAAGCAGGACTTTCCAAGGACACACAGGAAGTTACATTTCAAAGGAGCCATTTATTTATGAACAAAACTTTGGAGTCAGAGAGAGCCGGTTCTCATCCTAGGGAATCTTCCTAGCTGCGACCTTGTAGAACCTAATAGCAACAGGAGAGCCCACACTGGTGGGAGTAGAGATGAGGATGTATGCAAAGCCCTTACCGTGTACTTGGCCTCATGGTAAGTGCCCAGTGAAAAGACGGCACCAGGTCCAGGTCTCTAGCCAGAATCCACCTCCAGCTGAGATCTTTCATGTTCAATGATCTCAGTGGGGCAGCAGCCAGGAAAGAAGCTTTATGGTGGGAGGCCAAATAGGACATGATTGTTCCAGCTTTGTCACTTAGTGTGTGACCCTGTACCATTCACTTGTTCAGCAAATGTGTATCTGATACCTACTGGCAGGTGCAATACTAGCAACTTCATGGTGAAGCGAGAACCAGCCCCTACTCCCAGCTCTGTGCACCAAGACCGGTGCTAATGCTGGAGACAGACGGGTACCTCATCAGAAGCATGTGAGCACAGAAGAGGAGACTTCCTGGAGGAAGGAAAGTACAGCTGAGACCCAAAGGATAGACACTAACTAGTCTAGAACTACACTGTCCAGTGTGGGAGCCACTAGCTGCACGCAGCTACTGAGCACCTAGACTATGGCTACTCTGAGTAAACATGCACTAGAGCACCAGATTTCAAAGAACTAGTACAAAAAAGGGAATGTAAAATATCTCAATTTTTATACTGAATACGCACTGAAGTGATAACCTGAATATGTTAAGTTGAATAAAATATATTAAAATTAATCAGTTTCTTTATTTTACCCTTTTTAATACGGCTACCGGAAAAGTTCAAATCACACATGTGCTAACGTCCTATTTCTATTAGACAACACTGGTCTAAAGCATCAGAGAAAGGCTGTCTCAAAGGCCCTTTCTACCTCCCATGAGGCAAGAAATCTATGAAAAGAAGCCAGCCTTAGGGTTTGGAACTAAGCAAAGGAGGCTGAAACCTTCTGCCTTCACCACAAGCAGGCAGGGCCCCCGCTCATGTGGGCCCAAGCTGGGGAGGGCTTTCTTTTTCCTCCAGGGGCAGCTGGAGTCCCCGGCTCCTGGTTCCCTTCTTCCCAGTACTGGCTCAGTACCTCCTCCATGAACAGGGCCACGGGAGGCTCCTACCTTCTGGGCTTCCTCATGCTTCTCAAAGTTGACAAAGCCAAAGCCCCGGGAGTGGCCGCTGTCATCTCTCATCACCTTCACACTCAGCATCTTCCCTGAGAAGGGCCAACCTGGCTCAAAGGGGAGTTGGGGACACCCCAAGGTATTCCCCTCCCTTGCCACAAGTCCTCAGGGAGCTTCAGGAAAGCCCCGCCTCCCAGCCCCACCTGGGAATAGAAGAAAAAGTGATCCCCAGACCCCCTGGGGAACACGCGCACCAAACTGGGAGAAGAGGTCCCGCAGGCCCTGTTCATCCACATCTCCACGGAAGTTCTTCACGTAGATGTTGGTGAACTCCATTGCCCGAGCTCCCAGCTCTGCGTCCCGCTCCCGTCGAGACTTGAAGTGGTCAACAAAGCTGTGGACACACCGACAGGGTAGGCAACTGCCCGTCTTCAGCCATCCCATCCCAACCACAGCCTACCCAGCAACCCCAGGTCACTTGGGTCAATTGCCGCCGGCCTCTAGGCTCCTGTATCCCTCATCAGGAGAGGGCAAGGCAATACTTCTTAAGTGGAAAACACCCAAGACCCGATGACTTCCAACAGCCAAGAGTCTATGTTCCAGCATAGGCTGGAGGCACACAGGGAACTCCTACCAGGCCGCTGAGGGCACAGGAGCTAAGAGCATGAACTTGGGAGTCACACAGATGAGGGCCTGCATCCTTGTTCTGCAGCTGCCTAGTTGGGTGACCTCGGCAAAGTTACTTTGAGCCTCCATGTTCATTCCTGTAAAACTAGGGCTCAAACTCACATCACAGGGATTTGCTAATTCATTTAACACGGACTGGGCGCACGGGGGAAGCGGTGGTGAGAGAACCAGGCCAGTGCTGCTATGGGGGAAGGGACTGAAATCACTTAAATACAATATTAATTTTAAAAATTGTAATGTCCAGGTCCGTGTAAACACAGCTAGGAAAGCATCTTTGATTAAGGGGGAAAAAAAACGAAGCATAAGAAAATGTGATGGTATCTGTAACACATTGAGCACAAGTAAGTTGTAGCTGGCACTGAAAATTGAAGAAAACCAAGTGGCAACGGTAAACTTGGGCAAATTGCAGCCAACAAACGGAACAGCCTTCTGAGAACTGGGAAGAGTCCACCAAGGTTCAGTCTTGTTGACAGGAGCCTCCCCTGAGAAACCCAGGACCAAGGGACTCTCTGTACATCTCCCAGCTCAAAGCCTCTCTCACTCCACAGAGCGAAGCATGGGGCTGGGCCATCAGATGGGCAGGATAAGACAGGGAGAGGCGGATGGCCAAAGCAGATTCTCTCCAGCACCTGCATCTCAGTTTTCCCATCTGTGAAGTGGGGATGATGCCAAACTTAAATGTATGACGATGGCAGGCTAAGCACATGCCTGCTTTGCTTCCTATCCAAAACTCTCATGAAACAACACAAAATGTTTAAGAAAAAGAAAAAAAAATCACAGCCATGGTGGAAGGCTGGAAGATAGGGTCCTGGAGTCTGTTGATGATTTAATGGTCATTAACTGTTCCTGCTAGAATTTCAAAATCATCATGTCATTTACTACTCAGAACAATCCTCTAACACGTTATCAGCAGCCCCGCTGTTATTGGGGGAAAGGGAGTCGCTCCCAGGTCACACTGCCAGGAAGAATACCAGCTGCTGGTCAGTGCCTGGGGCCATTAGACAGTGGTGGGTAGCATCAGCCCCCAGTTGGCAGGGTCACGATTCTGGCCCTTTGCCCTGGGCCCCGCCCCCTCATCCCACCACTCACACTTTACGGTCGTTCAACAGCATCCCGTTCATGGTGCTGATGGCCTGCTGTGCGGCCTCGTGGGTCTCAAAATGGACAAATCCAAAGCCTTTGGAGCCGTGATCATCACAAACCACCTGGGCCACAGGGAAAAAGGACAGGGACAGCATCCAACAGGCTGCTCAGGCAGGAAAGAATGATAACGACTAATATCTGAGTGCTTGCTCTGTGCCTGTGAAAGAGAATCCTGTATCACACACCAGCTCCATCTTTAGAGATGGGGAACTAAAGCTCAGAGAGGTCAATCCACTTGCTTAGGATCACACAGCAGTAAGGAGGGAGAGTCCTTACACTAAACAGAGGTCTCATCTATGCCATAAACCAGCTTTTAATTACCCTCCTAAGGCAGTGGGAAAAAAGGATTAGATTCAAACCCCCATTCCTGCACCCCTGTTTCTAATAGCAAATCAGAAACAACCTGATCCATCAAGCAGACTGGCTAAGTTACAGTACATTCATACTGGTCTACTGTGCTACACAGTTGAAGAGGACATGGTAGATTATACGGCTAACACAGAGTTATCTGTAAGGTATATTGTTAAGTGGGGGGGAAAAAAAGCCCATCTGGATTAAAGTAGGCATCTACACATGGAAAAATTTTAAGCAGACACACATAAAACTCTTAACAACGATAGTTTCTGGGGACAAGGGTTGAAAGGGACACAGCGTTCTTTTTTGCTTTACTCCCTTCCACATTGTTTAAACTTTACCAATTCATGTAAGGTTGCAACAAATTTACTTCAGTTTTTTAAAAGACCCACAAATATCCCGTGCCCATCTGTAAGCCCCCTGACTTAAGGCAAGATTTTCAGGTCATGTAGCTACTATTCCTCCGGCTAAACCTACACTGGGACCACAAAGGCCCCTTTCAAGGTGTCCTTGGCTCCGCCATCCCTGCAGCCACTGTTGCAGTTCAGCTAAGTGACATTTTCTGCCACCCGAGCCCCGCAACCCAGCTTCCATGCTGACCATGGGGATGCTTTTCCCAGAATTGTGACAACATCCCCTTGGGACATAACCTCCAGGAGCGCCTATTCTCTACAGAACTGTGTCAGGTTGGCATCTGAGGCTGTATGACTGGCCCTGCTCAATAGGACCTGCTTCTGAATCCAGGGCCAGGATACACGCCTCTGCCTCTCCAGCCCGGACAAGGGCTCCACTTTCAACTCAAACCCCAGCTCTTCTATTAGATTTAGTCACATTGGCTGGGTCCCCATTCTGGGCCAAGCACCTGGGAAGGGCACCACATGGTTAACTTCTTAAATTTGCCCTAAGAATGCTTTCAGGCAGTTTTTAACCTCTGGGCCCCCAGCTGCCTGATTGGAGAAAGTAGGAATAAGTGACTTGTCTAAGGTCTGCCAGCCAGCAGAAGTAACTTTGTGATTATTATAGCTACCATTTGGATGCTTAATAGGTGCCAGGTACCCTCTCAAGAGCTATACATGTTATGAAGATTACCCGAGTTAATATACATTCGCAACAACCCTTTAGGTAGGGTCCCCCTCTACTGCCGCCTTTTAGAGAGAACTTGAGGGGTGGAGAGGTTAAACAATGATCAAGGTCCCACAGCCAGTAGCCGAAGAAGTAGGATTTGAACCCAGGACGTTTGGCCCCTTAGTCCAAGGTCTAATGGACCATATTATGCTGCCTCTCCACTCAGTGGCTGGGACGAGCTTTGTACTTGGGTGGCCTGATTCCAGGTCTAATGCTCTTTCCATTGTGCTACAGAAACCTGTCCTGAGCACCCATGTGCCACTCTCCCTCCTGGGCCTTGACTACATGGGTCATTAGGGCTTTCCCCTCAGAGCCCAGTTTCCAGCTATTCCTATGTCTCATCATCTGCAAGCAGCCGAGAACCCCTGGGGTAGGAATCACACTGTGCTCCTTGTATCTAACTAGGCCCACAAACGAGCCTCATCAGGCCTGCAAGTACTTGCCTGAGTCATACAGAGCTTTCTGTCCAATCCACAGGGCCCAGAGGAAGCCTCAAGGCCTGGATAATGGGGACAGACATGCTGTTCCCTATTAAGTTAGCTTCAACTCAGTCAGCAAACCTATTGGTCAAATCCTGGCTCTGCCACTTACCTCCTACCCCCACCTACCTCCTATCCCCATGTAAGAATATTTAACCATGGACAAATGACCCCTGCTCTGAGTCTCTCTGCCATCAAATAACACAGGGCTCCTCTTATTTATATCTTAAGGGGAGGCTGTGGGAAATATAATAGGGCTATGGATGCAGAAAACCTAGTACATAGAAAGTACTTGATAAGTTTATTATTCTTGTTAAAACTGACCCCACAGATCTTTTCCACTGATCCTTAAAAGCAGAAAATAGCCCTTTCTGTCTATCGTGAAAGCACTTAGCAGTTACTGCACCTTCGTGAGTCTGCCTGCTCCTCTGAGTCATGAGGCTATTCCCTCTCTCTTAGGGAGGTGGTGAGGCCTGAGAACTTTCCGATTGTGCCCTGAGGCACACAGTAGTACTCAGGGAAGGGTCCTGACACAGAGGGCGCTCTCACCCCCCACCTCCTCAGAAGGGCTGGACACGCCAAAGTCTGCAAGCTAACTGCCATCTTCATAAGATCTAGAGGCAAAACACCCAGGTTTAAGCTGTCAGGATCAACTGATCTGCCCTATGATCTCTGATGCTCAAGATCTTCATCTACAAGGTCAGAGAAATGACCAGAGCCCTTCTTAAATGATAATCAGTTATTCGCTCAACAAACACTTATTGAGCACCCACCATGTATCACATCTTATTCAAGGTGCTGGGATACAATGGTGAATAAGAATAAGATTGCTACTCTTACGGGACTTCCATTCTATTGTATCAGAAACCTTAAAACAATCTGTGGCCACTGGCTGCCAGGATGGCCTCAATTAATGGCCTCCCTCTATCCACGCCCTTTGTCCTCTAATTTCTACTGTCCTTTCACCCTGAATTTGGCTGATCTTGTGACTTGCTTTAGCCAATAGGATGCAAGGGAAGTAAGTGTACAAGTTCCGGGCTTAGATCTCAAGAAGCCTGGTGAGCTACCACTCTGTCTCCTGGGACCCTGCCACTGCCATCAAATAGCCTGGACTAGCCTGCTGGGGGTGAAAGACCATATGGAGGAAAGCCGAGATGTGCCAGCCGACAGCCAACCACTTCCTAGAAGCAGAAGCAACCAGCTCTCCATGGGCACATGAAGGAGCCCAGTCAACACCAGAACTGTCCAGCTGAACTCAGGCCACATCACCAACTGCAGAATTAGGAGCTAAATGAATGGCTACTGCTGACAGCCACTAAATTTTGGCGTTGGCTACATAGCCAGAGCTGACTGACACAGAGGTGACCCCCTGATCGTTCTGTGAAGATAACACTGAAAGAATGACTGCCTTTCAAGTGCTTGCTGCACCTGGAGCTTTCCTGAAAAGACCTCATAACTGTAAAGTGAGGTGTTGCTTGGCATCCCTCTACCACCCACGTATTTGATACAGACCCCACCTGCTGCACCAAAGAGGGACTCCTACCTTGCAAGAGAGGATGTTCCCAAAGGCAGAGAAGGTGTCATATAAAGCCTTGTTGTCGATGGAGTCCTCCAGATTCTTGATGAAGATGTTGCCCACACCTGACTTGCGAAGTCCTGGGTCTCTCTGGGACCACATGATGCGGATGGGCTGGCCTTTGATCACCTCAAAGTTCATTGTGTCCAGCGCCCGCTCCGCTGGACAGGAGGGGGAGAGGAAGGAGCAAGTTAGGGGGATTTTCCTTCCTTAAGCCCACTGAATTGGGAGAAAATTAAAAGAAGAAAAAGAAAAAGAAAAAACCACCACTGTCTGGGTCTCACTGGAGTTAAGGGCCTGAAGGCTCAGGAGGGACACAGAAGGAGCTCGCGTACATGGCAGCCCTCCCGCCCTCCAGGGAGGGTCTCACCCAGCTCCTCGCCATAGCCACGTGAGCTAGGATTCCTATCCTCGTTTTACAGAAGGGAAAACTGAGGCTTGGAAAGGGGAAAGGTCAGCCGCAGAGCAAGGTCTACTGTGGTTTCTAAAGAACACTGAGTAGATAAACATGTAAGGAGGGTCCATATGACAAAGGGTGGCAGCAGCTTGAGGAAACTGAAGCTCAGAGGTGCTGAGCAGCAGAGTTGAGATTTGATCTCGAGTAATATGGCTTTGGGGAAGGTGGATGTCACCTCTCTGAGCCTGTTTCTCTCAGAGAGAAGATGTAAGTAAAGAAGGCATGATGATAGTATTATCCACCTTTCCATATCTAACAAAAGGTGATACAACACTTACATCCAGGTTGTTGGTCAGGTTGAAATGAAATAAGATACACAAAGTACCTCATACTTCATGCTTAGCACAAAATAGGTGCCTGGTAAATGGTACTGGGTCTCAAAACAGCAGCCTATGTCCGGCCTCCTGCCAGTGCTACAGCTTATCCCTCCCCCAGGTAATATGCTGTCCCCAGCTTCAGAGACTCTAGTTTCAGAGGCATGGAGGGGAACCATGGAGAACTCAGGGAGCAAGTTTCAAGAGGTCTGGGTTTTCCATTCAGTCCTTTCATAAACACCTGGGGCAAAATCCCTCCTCTCCCCTGGAACTCAGTTTTATCCCATCCATGGAGGCTGGCACAGCAGGGCAGTCATGCAGGGCTTGGAGGGACATGAGGAGGCAGTGGGTGGGGAAAGCACAGCAGAGGTGAAGGCTTCCCGGAATCCAGCTTCATTACAGGCAGAACAATCCCAGCAAACCCCCCAGCTCGGGGAACCTCCCCATCCACCCGGGAGACCCAGAGTAAGGGCATCCTCTTTTGGACTTGGCTGGGGCAGGCCTTTTTTTGGAGTCTTGTGCCTTAACATTATAGTTACCATTATTTTTCTTATGTTACCACTTTTGAGTACTGGGGAATAAGCCTTAGCCCCATTTCACAGATGAACTGGCACTCCAGCTCACACCCTATTGGCAGAGCTCAAGCAAAATCCTGTACTCTTAACCTTTATCCTCTCCTCTCCCAAGGAGTGTGGACATACATACCCATTTGGGAAGCTCTAATCAATGCTGTCAGCTCTGAGAAACAGGACGTGGAGGCTGGGGCAGAGGAGGTGCCTGCTACAGACCAGGGGAGAGGCCCAGCCAGAGGCCCAGGTCTCCGGCTTCCCTGCTCCACACCTGTGTTACCTTAGGCATCTTCCTCCCAGGAGCTTTAAATTTCTCATCCTCCCAAACACTAAGGCAGGTAGGATCCCATTTCAAAGACGGACAACTGAGGCTCGGAATGATCGGGTTAATTTGCTCAACATACACAGCTGCAGGCTTTCTGATTCCAGGTGGGCTTGACCCCAAAGCCCTTAGCTGTTTTCCCTCAGCCCTAATACCTGTCAAACAGAGCACCAGAAAACTCACAGTAGTCGCATACTCAGTGCGGGTTTCTGTCTCAGGGGCTGGGCCCTTCCCACGCTCTACAACTCTGCGCCTCAGTTTCCCCGGCTACAAGATGGGAGCTGCAGAGGCAGCCGGAGATGAAAGCGCGGATGGCCGAGGCGCTGCCGCCCGCCGGTCCGTGCCCTTCCCCGGGGCTCACCGTCAGCCGGCTGCTGGAAGTTGACGTAGGCGTAGCCCAGCGAGCGGCGGGTGGCCACGTCGCGGCACACGCGGATGGACAGGATGGGCCCCGCGGGCGAGAACTTGTCGAAGAGCATGGCCTCGGTCACGTCCGGGTGCAGGTCGCCCACGTAGAGAGAGGCGAGGGGGTAGCCCGGGCCGCTAGCGTTCATGGCTGGCCTCGGGCCGGGTTTGCGGGGGGAACGAGGAGCCGAGCCGCGCGCCCGCGCCCGCTCACCCGGCGGGAGCCTTGGCAGCAGGACTGCGAGCGCGCAGGGCTCTCCCTGAGCTGCCGGCCAGCAGCCCTTTACCCCCCCCGCGACTCCTCCCCTTCCCGCCCCGCACCTGGGAGCCCTCCGCGTTCTCGGCGCCGCAGGTGGGGGACGTCTCCCAGCCCTCCCCGGGGGGCAAGAACCCTCAGCCTGGCCCAGGACGGGGCTGCAGGGCCTCTCCAGCAGTTCAGAGGGCAGGGACTGGGCTGTGACTTGCTCTGATCCCAAGGATGTCACCGCCTTTCTGGGCCCGTTTCCCTTCCCTTAAAACAGGACTTTCTCTTTGCAAGGATTAAAGGAGACCGCATCTTGCGCCTGCTTCACATACAAATACCCAGTTTCAAAGCTTGCGTACGTTGCCTCCCCTAAGCAGTCTTTTCCCCAAGACAGGCCAGATGCAGTCCCACCCTTCTCGAAACCGGCTTTGCGACGTGGGACTCAAGGCTCCATGAAAGACATCGGGACCATTGAGGTTTTCCTTGACACCGGCTTACATGGCCTAATTCTTTTTGCAGGGCTTTCCAGCCCACTTTTCAACTAAGCCACCCCACTTGCATACCGTCAGGAAGGCTCACCGAGTCACCCTAAGGACCTAACAAGGCTGTGGTGGCTCCAAACTGAGCACGACATGACCGTCAGTTTGCTTGCAGCCTCAATCTGCGTTGCACAGCCATTGTTTTAGAAGTCCAACCCACCGTGGACCAATACTTCACCCTGCCTCTCACAGGCTCTCCTGGTTCCCAGTGACCTTTGGTTGGGCAGGCCTTGGGCAGGTGGAACAGTTTGGGAACCAGGGACAGAAGCTAGTCTGGCCGTCCAGCCCACAGTACCAAGAAAGCACCAACCAGTTCTAATGCTGGGCTAAATTAAAATACATTCCTCTATCCAGAATGGTTTCCTCTCCTTGTGAGAATGCAGTTGTTTTTAGAAAGGGGCCAAGTGCAATGTGGAAACATGGCAGACTACCATGGTGTTAGGGCAGATGAGACTGGTATAACCTTGGAAGTGACCAAGCCTTATGTAACCACCTCTCATTGGTTTGGTTACACCTCAGGGTTAGGAAAGGTGGGGGCAATCTCCAATGGGATGCAAAGTAACCAACTGTCCATACCAAACCTTAGAAGCCACAAAGGAGGACCTAATCTCTGGATGGTTTGATATGGAAGGTGGAGAGGCATCAGGTAATAGGTGGAAAAAGGCTCTGCGTTAATTAATCTTAGTTTCTTTTCCCTTTAAGACACCCTGACTTTTTTGTTCTGAAGGACGAAATAAAGCTTTTAAGGAAAAGCAGAAAGCCAAATATAAGTGATCAGAAGAACAATTCACAGGCACTAACTGATAAAATTTTTTATTTCACTTTTAAATTTTTACACTTCTGATTATTCTGTGTAAGGTGGAAACTAGAACTGTTTAAAAGACATACACAAATCTAGTACATTGATAACCAGGGATTTTTCTATTTTTTTCTATACTATTTTCACAACCACGGGTGTGCCTGCTATGCAGTATAACCATCACAGAAGCAAACGTGAGGCAGAATACTGGTAAGGAAAAACAAAGCAAGAGCTACCAGATATACAGACAGGCTCGTTCCACATTCACTACTGCGTTTTCAAGCGCCAAGGATTAACTGCACATTTTTTTTTTCAGCTAAAAAGGATTTCTTTCTTTCTTTTTTTGGTTTGTTTTAAATCAGTGCATGAATGTCTCTTTTCTCATTTCAGCAGATAGACACTACAGCTACGTGTAATGTTAAAGGTTGAGAGGGGTACTGTGAGACTGGTAGGCTGGGCTGTTCTTGACTCTCCCCACGCAACTTCCCTGCATTACAGGGTCTGGTTTAAACACATGTGCTAACTTGGCTGGATGAGTACATGTGGGAGATTCAGTGACAGGAACTGACAAGCACTATCAGGGCTGCAGTACAGGGGAGATCACAGACATTCAAAGATACCTTTCTGATCCAGATCTTGGCATGACTGAAGAGCAACCGTGTTGAGAACTGGAGGAAGACCGAGCTAAGGTGCTGAAGCTCTTCACAACTGTTTGAAGCAAGGCCTGCTCACCAAAGTGTTCACCAGTTCTCTCCCCTCTCCAGGCCCCCTACCCCTGCCCATGCAGTATTAAAAACAAAAGACAAAGATAAAATTCAAAAGGAAAAAAATGTAAGGAAGCAGGACAGAAATTTAAAGAGGGAAGAGAAAACCAAAGTCAATGTCAAAAAGGACAGTAGGAAAGAATGTTTATAGATTTCAAAATTTAAAAGCCCCGAGCTAGGAAGAACTCAAAGACTAACTAAGCACTCCTCAAATGAAAGGCGATCTCTGCAGATCATTATTTTTAAAGGTATTATCCAGGAAACAGGTAAGGCTGTTCACAACATACACGGCTTTTTACTTTGTTAGCTTGTGGTGATGAGAACAGATTCCACTCCTGAAACACATGTTGCACATCAGTAACACACTATTGTAGGCAAGGGGTTTAGTCACGGGGTTATACAAGCACTGGACCTTTTCATGGTGTTATGACCCAGTTACCTGACACAAAGAACTTCAATCTTAGGCTTTGAGTTTCCTCAGAAGACACTATGGACATTTGCAGTCATGGACTTTTGAGTGGCAATAGCCCAAACTGGCAAGTGTCTGTAAACCCTGAACACAGGCAGAATTACTGTTAACTACAATGAACTCGAATGCCAACCAAGGGTGCCCCACTCCAAGTCCCAGTGTCACAATATAATCTCTATAACTTTCTGTACAACTTTACAATGGAACTGTTTCAGTGATTATTTTGATATCAGATTAAACTTTCCAAAAAGTTACACATAATTCAGGTCTACTTTTTCTACCAGTTAAGAGTTCTGCTAAGTTACAAAACCCCATAATCACAGTGTTCAGTTTAAAAAAAAATTAAACACACAGTAATCCTGTTAATGTTAATCAAAATCAAAAGTTCAGAATGCCGTGGCATTTATGTGACCAATTTTGAGTTTTAGATACAAATACCAGCTATTTATCCCATGGACCATTTTCGCTAGGCTGAGGCTGTGAAAAATCCAAAGTTGACATATGACTTTTTTTTTTTTATCGCACAAAGGGATGTATGTGGAGGGTACAGAGTGACACTGAACAGATCACGAAGCACAATAAGACATTAGTTCTCTCCCTCCCCAGCATCTCCTTCATCTCCCTGGTTTTCTGACGTCCACAGCTGCAAGAGAAAAACAGAGCTTTAATCAAAGTAGGACTACTAAACTTTATTCAAGGGGGTGGCCTAGTCTGTCATCTTATCTCACTCAACTGTTTAAAATTCTTCCTGTATTACTGTAGACACTGATAACTACAAGGACCAAAAACTTTAGCAGTCATTTATAACCAATTTAACAACTAAAAAATTTAACTATACTTCCAGAGTAAAACCCCCTCTTGAGTTTCAGGCAATAGTGAATTATTAGGTGGGTGAATGGGACTGAGACAATAAACCTCCAGAAGCAGCCACTGAAATCAGTAGTACTTACAGTGAGGTTGTCCCTAAGCAACTGCATGATCAGGGTGCTGTCTTTGTAAGACTCTTCATTCAGTGTATCCAATTCAGCAATTGCTTCATCAAATGCCTGAAAACAAAGAGCCTTCAGCAAAGAATTCACAGGTTCTTTGGAGTGAGTTTAAGCTCAATTTTTTTTTTGCTAACAAGTGAATATGCTCTTCGTGGACAGCACCTTGGGAACTGAGGCTCTTACTACCTTGTTTGCTAGTTGTTTCAGCAAACATTTAATGCATGTTTCTAAAGCACCAACCCACAAGGAGGAAAATTCCTAGATAAGAACTTTACTGTACCTAATAAGTCAGCAGATATTACTGTTAATCCAGCACAAATTTACACAATTTTCTTATTACCAAAGACATTCCTAGTAGTCCTTCAAAAAAAAAAAACACACACTAAAACTGAAAAGGTCTGGATAGAGGGGATAAAGGGAGAACAGAAGTTCTCACCACTAAGTCTGATTCGATCAAGTGATGGAACTTTTAAGACTTCATTTCACACACTTTTCCCAAATTAAAAATGTAAATAACAGTGTGCATGTTGAAAGACTACAGAAAAATGCAGAAAAGGCAGGTGGGTTATCAAAAGAAGATAGGTGGTAACCAGGCACACAAAGAAAACATGGCCTGATTTCTTTCATTTACACAGCCATAAATTCAAATCTTAGTACAAGGAATATATGTAATGGAGGCTTAGAGCCCAAAGCTTGACAAGAAACAACATACTTTCATCTTGAGTTGTCCACAATCCCACCCCACCAAGAAAAGTATCAAATAACATAAACAAATCAGCAGGAGGTGCTGAGAAGAAATTAAGAAGTAACATGTCTGTACTTATTCATGAAAGACATATTCCCACCCCCAGTAATTCTTTAAAGTCCAAAATAACAAGTTATGTTCAGGTAATAAAAAGAAGTTATAAAAAAGCACAAGCACCGTTTTACTGTAATCAGAAGCCATAGAGACTGATCTTTCTCACCGTTTTCGCCAGGCTGCAAGCCTTTTCAGGGGAGTTTAGAATCTCATAGTAAAAGACTGAGAAATTAAGTGCCAGCCCAAGTCGAATTGGATGTGTAGGCTGCATTTCTTTCTTACTAATTTCAAATGCTTCCTGGTAAGCCTGTTGGGAGTTCGACACAGTGGCTGTAAGAAATAAAAAGGTTGAGTTCTTTCACAGGTTGCATCATACACTGGAGCACTATCAAATTATTGTACCAAACTGGGTTCGACTAATGGCCTATCAAATAAGGACTCAGTCTCTCCACCCTTTAAAAATCATTTGTTAAATGTTTATTCTAAGCCGAGTACTATATTAAATGCTCTGACGGAAAGCAAAAAGAGTATGACAAAGTCTACTAAGGCAGTTAAGAAATACAGAAATAACCTTCAATAAGACAGAATGTGGATAACAATTTGCTCTGGTGGAAAGACCATGGACTTTCAAGTCAACAGACCCCAACCCCAAATCCCAACTCTTACTCACTATAGGTGTGTCGCTTGGAGTAAGTGAAACCTCCAGAAGCCTTAGTTTCCTTATCAGAAAAATGGACAGACTCCCACCTGAAAGTCTTAAGGTTGTGTGAGGAATAAATGAGACTCTAAAATACCTGGCACACAGTAGGCACTTTAAATAAAGAAAAGGCTATAATTATCACCACTACAATAATACATGTATGCGATAAAAGAAATGGTGGTTTCATGCTGTCAAACATTTTAAAGTTGCATCTCTAAAAAGAGCTACCCAATCACCTTGAAGGTGACGGTCTGTCAGCGCACTACTGCCCCAGGCTTGCAAAGCCCTCCACATTCCCCCTTAAATCCTCAGTACTGTGTTAGTGTCTAAGAAGAACAGACAAAGCAAAAATTGTTAAATTATGACAGAAGACTGGCTCCATTACTGATCAAATTTCTTTAAGAAAAAAAGAAAAAAGAAAAGAAAAAGCGACTTACTTTGTTTATTGTCTCCAGATGCCACCTCAGAAAGATACCTAAAATAATCTCCTTTCATTTTCAAGTAGAACACCTTACTTTCTGGTTGTGTAGCATTGGGAATAAGGTATTTGTCCAACAGCTCCTAAAAAATTATTCACACTCTGTTAAGAATCTGGAATTATTATTTACAAGATGTTAAAACTACATTTGAGATTCAAGATACATACTACCACTTCTAAATAATTTTTTTGAAGATTTAAAAAAACATATTTTCCATCCAAAGCTTTTAAATGATTTTTAGCCCAGGTCATAACAGCAGATCCTGTATTCTTCTGTTAAAAATCACTCTGACCATCCATAAGGGGTTGATTAAAGTACATACAATGGGATACCCTGGAGGCCTTAAAAATGATGATGCAGAACTACACTGATAACATGGAAAAGTTCTCAGAAGAAGTCTGAGTGGGGAAAAAAAGCAGATTATAAATACCACATGAATTCGATTTTATTATTAAAATATACATGTGTACACAACACAAATATGTAAGGGAAAAGTCTAGAA
Organism: Smutsia gigantea; assembly: GCA_032199065.1. Lineage (NCBI taxonomy): Eukaryota > Metazoa > Chordata > Mammalia > Pholidota > Manidae > Smutsia > Smutsia gigantea. Next base: position 45,933 of record JAVSCE010021614.1, on the reverse strand, counting down.
GGATATTTAACAATACATTAACAATGGTTCTCTGGGTAATAAGATTAGAAGTGATTTCTACTTTCTTATTTATATTCTTCTGCCCTGTTCTTTTGTTTAAAAAACAACAAACCTTGTATTACTTTTGTAATTACAGGAAAAAAAAAAACTTTCCATTTTGGGAGGAAAAAGGTGACAATAGAGCAAAACTGCCGAAAACTAAGTTTAGAATCAATCGGACCTGGGTAGAAATCCCTCCTCTGCCACTTACTGTCTATATGACCCTGGAAAAATGGCCTCATCACCCTGACCCATCCTTAGCTACACAATGGGGAAGTGTAACAGCCACCTTCTAGGGTAGTTATGAGGATAAATGAGCTAAAGTACATAAGGCACTGAACACGTGCCTGGCACGTAGTAAGCACTCAAAAAGTAGCTAATACTATTATTAATAATAAATTCCTTTAAACATTTATGCTTACAACAAAAGCAGTTCTGAAGGAGTCCAAGCTTCGTATACAGAGCAATATTTTCGAAGAGTTGTTTTAGAATGTGGCATCCTGAAAAACTGGTTAAGAGGCAGTAAGTACCATGCTTTTCTTCACATTCTTTCAGATGCTTTTAAAAGCTGGTCTACATTTCAGGAATTATGGAACTTTCTTGCCCTTGGAATGCATGCCATACTTCATCTGAATACCAGATGTACCTAACATTCAGGAATTAGTGCACCATTAACAAACCCCCAATTTACCAACAGGCAACAAATTTAGCCATGATACTCTTACACCACGAGTCTAACAAAAGAAGTAGCTCAATGCAAAAGCTTAGTTATAAGGGAATTTAATCAATCAAAGTGATCAGATGCAAGGGGCAGTAGTCGTTTTAATATTCTCTGCAGACAGACAGGGTGGAACTCCTTATGGGTTAGGGATGAGGAGTACTGCCTGATGGCTGACAAGCTTTGTACTGGTTTTCAAAAGAAAGGTGTCATGGGCAGTGACTCGGAGAGGCAGCCAGCAGGGGAGGAGGTAGATCCACAAGTGTGAATTCCTTTTCCCTTCAAAGCAGCCCTCACTGTTCATTTTTACCTGATTTCACCTGGAAGAAAAAGAAAGTTCCCAGTGGGCTCAGGATGTGAGGGAAAGGCAGTATGATCATGACTTGCTCTAGGATATGCACCCCTCCCATCCAACCCCAGGTTGTGGCCTGAATGAAAGGAGTTAGAGATTAATCACCTAAGGCTTATATAAGCCACAGGACAATCCCCATACCACTTTTGATTTGGCTTTGCACTACAGGCCCCAACTGACCGACATGGCTAACTCTCAGACAAAAACAGCATGTCACACGGTGCAGCTGACTGGGGAGAGGCTGCAAGGCAGCTCAACTTTTGCTCCAGTCTTCCCCACTGGAGAGAATCACCACGCACACTAACATACAGAATAGCCTATCTGTGCTTGCATCTATCTAAAATCCTGCCTATCTGGCGTCAACTTCTAAAGAAAAGATGGAGGGATGTTCACTAAATGTTCCTGTTTTTCACAAGTCTTTTTGAAGGGAGAGGAAATACCCCATAAGTGATGAGCAACTTCTCTGATCAAGTAAGCAGTGAGAAGAATTGTATCATATGCTTAAAAAGCAGTTGCCAATGGCTTGCAGCTTTCCGGTATATTCAGGCACCTTTCTCTCAGGTGAAGAGTTTGCATTTGTACATTAAATCAATGCTACTTGGAAGTGACTGTTTCAGAGAGAAACACCGGCCCCTCACCAGAACATCACTGCAGATGTCCTGCAGCTCTGCCTCAATCTTCTCCCGGTACTCTCTGCCCAGCTGCTGCTTCTTCTCATTCCTCTCTGTTTTCTGTTCAATGCTGGAGATGACTCGCCAGGAAGAACGGCGGGCCCCTACCACGTTCTTGTAGGCCACGGACAGCAGATTCCTCTCTTCATTGGAGAGTTCGTGCCCCTGTTCTGTGACTGCCTTCATGGCCGCAGCCATGTCGTCATAGCGCTCAGCCTGCTCGGCGAGCTTGGCTTTCTGAACCAGCTCACTTTTATCCATGGTCATTCCCTAGAACAAAAGCAGGAGCAAAAGAAAGAGCAAACGTCAGGCTTCAGGAAATGCACATGGTCAATCTTCTTCCAACCCACCTGGAAAGAAACATACCTGAATGTGAAACATCTATGCTCTCAACAATATTGACCATGAGCACCTACAGGGAAAGTCTTTTTATTATTTTGGTCAATTACTTTTCCCCAAAGTCCCACAAGGCAGATATGTCCACAACCCCTTCCCCTTTTCTGGGGTGAAGAAATGGAGGTTCAGAGAAGGCAAGTGATGTGCCCAGTGCAACAATGCTAGGAGGTGGTAGAGAGAGAACTCCAGTTCAAGCTTCTGTCTCTCAAGGCTTTTGTTTTCTTCCACCACCCTAATTTGCCTCCTCAACACATAGAGACTGCTTAGTAATTATTTCTTTAGAAGCTTATGCTAAATACATGTCCTTTACTTCCTCCAAGAATTGTCTGGGTTTGCCCAAATCTGTTTTTTCACATTAAACGGGAAAAACACCTTAAGTGTGATATTTGCCTCAATCATCCTTAAACCAAAAGATAACTTTAAATGTTACGCTTGGCAGAGTCCATTAAGCAGTTGGTACCTAAAAAAGAGGAGCCATTTTCATATCTTCTGCAGTTTGCTAACTTTGTTACAAGGATACACTGGAGACAAGAGCATAAATTAAAGGCAGGTAGATTTGGCTCTTTCTAGTACCAGCTCTGCTGCTTACAAGTGGTATGACCTTGGTTAAATCGCCTAATCTGAGAGCTTCAGTTTCCTTACTGGAGAATAGGAACACTACCGACTGTCCACAGGGCTGCTGTGAGAAACATGAATTAATCTCTGAAAGAGCGCTTTGAAAAGTTCAAGCATCATATACAGACACCAGGCACTGACTCTGTGCATCGTATAGGTCGCAAGAGATACGACTGATGCGCAGCAACATAACTCTGGAGCAGAATTAAGTTCATTTAAAAGTTTTTCTGAAATAGGCAAAAATCTTACTGACTTCAGTTTATCAAACCCTTTGTTTGTACACCAGTCAATGAATACCTCTTCAATTATACAACTCATCTTAGTCAATTCCCTACTATAATAATCACACTTTATAGAGTGCAGTCATTTTTGAATAACATGTAGCTAAATAAACTGTCTATTAACCAGTAATAGTTTTATGTACTGTTGGTTTAAATTTCAGTATGTCCATCTATAGCACAGTGTAAAAATACACTAACATAGTGAGGTCTAAAAAGATGAAATACCACTTTTGACAGTAGTAAGAATATCAGTATTTCTAAAACAAATTCACTACTATATACATGGCATCACAATTTAAGACTCTGAAAATGATCAGTAATTTTAAAATAGCAAAGGAAGTATAGCCCCTACTCACAAAAAGCCTTAGTAGTCATTTGTTATCAAGGGAGAACTTCTGCAAGAGAGGCTCCCTACCACATAAAAAGGTTCTATTAGATGGAGCACAATGATAAGATAAAACCAAATCTAGACAATTCAGAAAGAGTTGATTCTCTAGTTGAGAACTACAAATTTTCTTCCTACCACTTATAACTTCAATCATATTCAGAGCTGTGTCCTGCATAAGGCTAATTCTAAGGCAATAGTCAGTGAAGCAAGTCACACCTTGATCCATCTGACATCTTCACCCACATCAGTAGAACTAGACTGTAACTGAGAAAATAATCCTCACAAAACAGTCCATTTGCTCTCCTACATTTCTTGGCAACCCCCTGCACTCAGAAAGGGCCACGGTTAGCTCTGTTCAATGGAATATATGCACAAATGATGCTACTTCCAGGCTGAAACTGCAAAAAGCTTTGTGTGGTTCAACAGACGTCTTCTCTTACTGCTGCCACCCAGGAGGCCATGTGTCCTAGATGGTGCTGTCATAAAACGGTTTCTATAGCCCAAGTCCCTGAGGGACTGTGCAGCACAGACTCCCACAGACCTGCACTAGACATGCGGGGTGAAAAAGAAAGGAACTTCTGCTGGGTTAAGCCATTAAGATGCTGGCTGGGACTGTTATCATCACACAAGCTACTCTACTCTAAAACAAGTGCATCAAAAATATACTATTCATCATCTTAAAATTATATACTCTCTCAGTATGTCCAACTTTTGTGACTATCAAGTCTTTCAGATCAGGGCAGTATCTCCATCATTAAATAAACCTACTTCATTCCTAAAAGTGAGAAGCAGAGAGAAGCCAACTTTCAATAAGCTGTAGAAATTTCCTAGTCTACAGACTAGAAAACTAATTCGAGATTAGCAGTCACTTAGGAGTCCACTCCAAAGTTCATAAACAGCAACTGTGCAACTTTATCTAGGAACGATTCCAATTAACCAAGTGCTGGCCAAAAGCCAATTCAGAGGTGGGCTCTCTCATGCAGTATTATAAGCAAGTAAGAGAGAAATACAAAGGATCAACACTGCTAAGGGAAACCACAAAACTCTGGCCTACTAGACCTCCCAATTTAGCCCCCCACCTTCTTCCCTTCCCAAACATTAAAAGTTAAATCACACCTCTCAAGAATTCCAACTACTCCTTGGGACCTCCCAAATACACAAGCCCTGTTTCTCAAAAATAAAATGTAGCCTTTCTGGTTTGGGGCCAACTATTTCAAGCTTCTTTAGGATAACCACAAGAGCTCCTAGAGACTGAGAACCATCACAACACAGTAAGACTGAAAACATGACTTAAAAAATACACTTATCTGTTTAAAATTTTTAATTACACACACACACAAAACAACTTACAAACAAAATCCATAGCTAATGTCCTGATGCCCACTGCTTACATAACTTCTGACTTATATAACATGGACTTTTAAGCAGCTAGACCAATTTCAACAGGAAATGGGTTACACAACATCCAGCAGTTTGGAGGAAGGCAGCAGACAACACAGAAATGAAATTGTTCCTATTTCTGCATCTACAACAAACCTCTTGTCCACTCTTTCCCTAGTCTCACTGCTTTCAGTCTCTCACTATCTTTAGCCCCCTTCCTGTCACTGCTATCAAATCCATTCTTTAAGATGACTCCGATGATACTTTAAGTGACTCTCATCAGTCACTTCCTGATCAAAATTCTTTAAAGGTGCCTACTGCCAATAGTAGAATCAGATTTCTTCCCCTGTGAAGACTTTCCAATCTATCTTCCCACACTTTTCCCAAAACACTAGTATGTGCTTCTGCCTCCATGTCTTTGCTCACCAAGCCATTTCCTCTACCCAGAATGTCTTTTCAGAGCATGGTTCGATGCCATCCCCTCCATAAAGCCTTTCTTAAACTGCTAAGCGTGAGCTGTCAATATGATAGCTGCTAGCAACTAATTAATATCCCATATTTAAATCACAGTATTTTGTATATATGCTGTTAAATTTTTTTAAATTAAGTTCACTTGTTTATTTCCTTAATGTAGCTACCAGAAAAAATTAAATTACACATGGCTCACATTCTATCAAACAGTGCTGTTCTAAGTCAAAAATATTCTCACAAAGCATTTCACCTATACCTTTCTTAATGTCTCATCACATTTCTTCAGTACTAAAATTATTTGTATATATTCCTTAAGTCCCTCACTGCATTATGCTCTCCTTTAGGATGTATTTCCCACAGCACTTTGCACATAGCGGGGATGAACAGGTACTGCTGAAGGAGTGAACAGATCCCCAAATGAAAGAATAAAACTGCAAATAATGGTAGAGTTCTCTCTCTTCTCAAATACTTCAAAGCACCTGTTCTTCACAAGCACATTAAATCCTCATTACATGTAGGCCTCATTCCTTATACTTCTGTACCCTACATCAAAATCACTCTTAGCCAGCCTCCACCCTTACACTCAATAACTGTAAATGACTCTCTTTGGGCTACTCCCTCAAATATAAACTCAACCCAGCTTTCAAAGTCCATAATTTGGCTCCTCTGTTGCCTGTCAGACTTTTTCACCATTTTCTAACATGTCCTTTCTTTCTCTCAGGCTGGACATCACTGAAGACCCACAAATGTCAGGCTTAAACATGTAACTACTTTTGTAGTTCCCTTCATCTAGAATGCTCTCCTATTTACTTCCTGCCTATGCAAAGTCCATCCATCCGTCTAGGGCAAGAAAGTACCTCCTAACCACCCAGCCCCCACAGATCAGCTGACCCACCCTGCCTATGAATTCAAATACACTTACAGCCTATTACACAGTCTGGAACTTCTTTATGCCTACATTCTACATGTTCTATCGTACAAATGATGAGAAGTATACCATTTACAGTTTCACGTGCATTAGGTCCTCAAAGGAAAACTTCACATTTTTCATTTAATGCCTAAAACTGTGCCAAGCACAAAATTAGTGCTCAAATAAGTTATCTGTAAGGTTTTTCAATATATCATTACTGGGAGAGTAGAAAAAACAGAGGCTACCTATTTGTGGTATGGCAACAAGGCAACAGAACTATGTATAAGGGTGGGATGTGTTTTACAAAGCCACTTGGCTCATTCAATCTCAGTCTTCCAATCTATGAACTGAAGGTAACAGCATCTACCTCAGGAGAGGTGCTGGGAAGAGGAGGGGCAGGGAATTAAAGAACAGTAAATGTGGACATCTTTTTTAAAGAATGCAGTGCAAAACACACTGGAAGTACTTCTATTCAGTACCTACACATCACTGTTTTAGCCCACGATGTGAGCTTCGGTTTTAAGTCTACAACCCATGAGAAGGAAAAGCAAATCTAGATTAATCTTGTACAGGAAGTGAATATGTTACAATGTTAACATTCCGAGATAAAACTCCACACCCTCAACCCTCAAAATGGACACACGTTAACTTCGACACTTTCAGTCATCAGTTTCTAGTCGAATTTGCTAGAGATGCCAAGTAGTGATGGTTTATAATCAGGATCATTTTTCTTCTGAGACTTTGAACCAAGGCCTGTCAAGAAAGATATCAGCAAGAGAGACTTTGTCACCTCCTAAAAAGCCTTAAAGGACTGCAGTCTCATCAACAGGGCAAGCATTAACAGCAGTCGAGATGCAAGCACAGCCAAACTTAGTAGAGGCCTCAAGAGGACTGACCCTGCCGTGGACCAAGAGATTTCTGTGTTTAGGGTGTAGGTCAGGACAGTATGGACGTGGCTCAGAAGGACTTCTCAAGCACAGCCACACTATAATGATGGATATTTGTCTGTTCTAAGCCATTAGACGCAGCATTTCAGAGGACTGGGTAGCATTTGCTGATTAAATCACCAACAGCTTAGTGAAGATTTGGAAACCATCTAAATATTCAACAGGGAAGTGGTTAAAAAGATGGTTTGTCAAGATTACAGGGCCATCAAAAGAAAGGATTTAATGTCATAGACGATTAAAGAGATACATATAATGGGGGGCGGGGCGGGAAAGCTGCACAGCAGTATTCCACTTTTGTAAAATATACCCTAAAGAATATTACGAATAATTCTAAAGGTGCCCGTGAAATAATAGGACTTCCTTCAGAAAAATGAAAGCCTATATCAGACAGTAACTGCTGAAGCAAAGAGAATCTGTGAAACCCCTTCCAACTCAATTCTTTGCCTAAGGGCTATTCTTCTGGCCAGGGTAAGAATACTGAGAGGTCATTTCCCTGTGGCCACAAGCAGACATTGAAGGACAAGGAGGGAAAAAATTAAAGTATCAATCCACTGCTAATCCGTATTTTTTAAAAAAGCAAAGGAAGGATCAAAATATGAAATGTGGCCTTTATAAGTATTAACTTTCAGCTGTTTTGTTTACAAGGAAAAGAACACGCTCAATTATAAAATACAGAGCTTCAATTGAGTTTAATAACTTGCTAGAAATTTTAAATGAGGATTCCATGATTTACCTTGTGTCAGGATTATGGCAGCTCTAATATTAAACATATATAAAAGGGAGCTGTTTTTAGGCAAGCCCTATATACAACATATCTGGACTTCTAAAGAGAAATTAAGATGATTTTTAAAATAATTTCTCTGAATCTCAGTTTCTTTAAACGTTAAGAGGAGACATTAATAGCTACCAATAAGATGATGTACACACAGAGCCTGAAGGATGCTAGCTAGAGCAAAACGCTCAATAATGCACATATTCTTACTCTTCAGCTACTTCACAAAGATGTATGCATATAATTGAATGTGTGTTGAAATAACTGCAATGATAAAGCAACTAGCACTCTAAGAACTCTTTTCCTGGAGTTCCAAAGAAACGCAATTAGAATAGGTGATCCTCCCTTCAGAGAGCTGAAACTCCCACAATAGGAACCTGAGGAGAAAGCACACATTTAAGGTTACAAAGCTTTTCCTAGAAGCAACAACCAGCTAGAATTAGAGGGAAGAGGTTTAATTTATAAGTGGTTGGGTCCTGATTGGTTTTTTGAGTTAGAGAGGTTCTGTATCAGAGCAAAAAAGGGAACTCCAGGTAGGGACAGGAAGCACAGTTGTATGAATAAAGTTCATATATGTTTTTCTAAATGAAATAGAAATCAAAGGCCAAAGTAGATAAAGAAATGAGAACAGTTATGAATCTGGAGAAAGGAAATTGACAGGAGAATCTTAAAAATCTAGCTCAAGTTTCCATGGGGCAAGAACTGATAGTAAATTCTGAACAGTATCCACAGATGTACCATTCCACAGAGAGCTCTCACAGCACCATAAAGTCAAAGTCACAATTCTGGAGTCATTCTGCTCAAGGAAAGACAGACACTATGCTACTTCGGGAGGGACTGAGAAAGTCAGGGGGATCAGGTGGTTAGGGGGTGTAACCCAGAAAGCGTTAAGAACTCGGCTATTAAAGAAAACTATTCACTGAAAAACACCCACTCTAAAAATGTCTGCGTGCCACTCTACACACAAATTCAGAGCCCTGTAGTAAACTTAATTCCACTCAAACATTCACAGGCTCTTTGCTAGAAAATGAAATACAGCATGTCTGAAATACAGTCACTGGCATTGATGTCCAGCAACACTGAATTGTGGAAGGAAAGAAACTGCCCTTCTATTTCAAAATCCCTCCCTCTTTCATTTCAGTTATTGAGTATCATTGTTAATTTTGTCCCATTAGCCAAAATTAAACCTCAGAAATGGAGGTGTTGAATGACATGCCCAAGGTCACACCATGTAACTCCAAGGCAGATATGACAAATTGATCTCTAGGCTCTAAGTAATCAATCCAAAAAGATAATATGCTAATTCGACCCATAAAGACAGCCCAACTGGTCAATCTTGTGAACAAGGTTCAAAAGCTTTGTGCCCAACGACAAAATGGAGTGACCCAGTCCAATTTACCAGTGCCACACACCAACTCCATAGGTTACCCAGCCTCTTTTAGTATCAGTTTTCTTGTGCCCAAGACAGGCAAATTTACTTATTTAATAAAGTTCTTGCAAGGAGTAAATTAGTTCATGATGCAACACATTTAGCACAGTTCTGCACACTGTAAGCACTCAAATGGCAGGCACGCTATATTCCATACAAGCCTAACAAATGGGCAGAAAGTCAAGGGACACTTACTACATACATCATTTCTTTTAAATCCAGGTGGCTTTCTTCAAAGGCTGTTAAAAGAAAGGCACATGTTAACTCACCTAAGTCTATTTCTAAAGTAACACTAATCATAGTTTGCCATAATGTCTTCATTGGCTCCCACACTGGATTGTGAGCTTAAGGTAGGAAGCTAGACTTTCATCTCTGGCACCCAATGTGTAGCACACCTGCTATGTTGAACAGGAAACTATCTGATCAACTGATGCACTTTTAAAGTGAACAAGGCTGTTACTTCCTATGTGAACAGAGGTAAGTAGACTACATGTGACCTATAAAACATGGATTATATTTATACTTTGTCTTAACTACTTTTTGAAAAGAGTCATCTCAGCTCCAATCAGGAGATAATACCATACTTTCTAATGTTTTTCAGCTACCAATTGTTATATACTCATAAATTCAAACTGAGTTTCAACAAGCCCTTGGTATACTTTCTGTCCACCACCTCTATTCAGAAATCCAATCGGTTAGCTACACAAAAAGTCATACTAGCTAGCTGGTTTATGGTTTAGTAAATAACAACCAAACTACCCATCATTATGGTCTGCCTAAATGTGCAAAGCACTTCAGGGTTCATATCAACTTACTTTAATCCTAAGTATCCTATGAGGTTAAGTGTCATTGTCCCATTTTATAGATACCAAGAGTAACTTACCCAGGTCACGCTGGTATATCCAGTACATGCTCTCTCCTCTATGCTTCACTATCTCATAGAAACCAGTTATGATTCTCATTAGGAAAATATAGATTAAGGAAGATAGAAGGGACAAATTTTCAAAGAATCATACAAAGTTATTACAGTGAGCTTTAGAATTGGCCTCAGGGTAGTTTTAAGAATAAAAATAAAACTAAGAAATTAAAAACAGCATTATGCCAAAAACTCATTAGACCGTCAAATAAGCTTTAAGGTGAGGTTTGTGGAAAAACAAAAACAATGGCCAGGGCTCTTTATCTACCTTCTTGTCGCCTCCAACCTCTGTCCTGGTCAAGGCCATTCAGAAGCAACTCTTAGGGAAAACAATGAAATAAACTAACCAGTATAGGGGACTGGCCAGATTTAAAAAAAAAAAGCCATCTCACTAGTCTGCTGGGAATGACCTGTTCTCTTAAGGCCATCAATCCATCTCACCCCACTGTAAGTACATATCAGAAATACATAACTATGCCTATATTAGAAGATCTTTGAGCAGAGAAAGCAGGAAGATGATTGGCTTTTAGCACACATATCCCGAAATAGAAAGTACTACATCAGTCTATTTTTCCTAAGCATTCCCCTTAGAAAAATTCCCTCCAAATCCAGCTCCAACTGTTAAAAGTTTCTCCATTCCGACATATTAGATGACTACTAGAATATCATATGTAGAGCCCAAGAAATTCTAATTATGTAACTACTTTGTAACTAATCTTTTGCCCCCAGTATCAACTGTCACCTCTCCTTAGAAAAAATGTAGGAACCAAAGAATTAAAAATCCCTTTACAATTACATTCTCTAGCTTATCTTCATTTAAAGGAAAACTGCTTAGTTTGATGCCACTAACTGTGCTACTTAACTATCACTGGTTGTTACGAACACTTCTTAATATGAGTGAAGTGCTTAGAACTATGCCTGGCACATGGTAAGCAATGGTAGTAGTAACTTACGACTCTAGACTAACTGCCTGCTGCTACCTGCTCGGGTGGTGATTAAATCACAAAAGGGCAGATTCTGTATGTCTATGCTATATGGCATATATGCTATGTTTCATCTATATAATCTGTATATCCATGAATTTGATAAAATAACATTTATTCAATACCTATATATCCATGATGTGTATTTTAATTATTTTGTCATAGCAACACAACACAGACTATTACCATTTGCACTGTACAGATGAGAAAACAGGCTCAGAAAGACCAGAGATGCTATATACAAAAAGTTCTGTAATGATAAATCACTTCTTTTACAGTAACATGCATACAAAACAGAGATTAGTCTCATCAGAATGGAACTGAAGATAAAAAGAAAGCCGTTACTAGTGAACACTGATTAAAAAACAAAACCAAAGCATATATTTAATAATTTACAGTTTATAAAAAGGCCTCACTGTGCAGATAAACTAAGAACCAGAGGTTAACACACTGAAGATCACACAGCTAAAAATGCTCCAAGACCTGAGTCAAATTTATCTGACTCCCAAATCCAGTGCTCTTTCTGATTCTGTATCCACAGCCAAATGGGCAAAATGCACTTTTTGCAATGGCCCAAATCTCTGGAGATGCTGCCTTGGGAACTAGCATCACGGGAATTTGCTCAGCTTGGTTTTATGGAGGTTGCCTCCCTCAACTGTTCAGCTCCAAATCTAAAATGGCTTCAATATAACACAGGCACTGCATGATGGGAACGCTGACAGGCCATAAACATTTGCTTCTGATGAATGAAGATATTCGATCTAAAAACATAGGTGTATGGTCTAGGCCAAATCACTTCATTTCATATAAAGACTTCATCTGTAATATGGGTGAATGGTTTGTAATCTCACTGAGAGGAGAAGCTAGGAAAATAATTCAGCAGCTACTACTGGATTATTAGCCTTCCATTTTGAAGACCAGATCTAAAATTTCAACTTGGGTGCAGTAAAACTGAGTTTTCAACCTCACCATCCTGTGTGCTGCTAAGGACATAGACCCAAGAAAAATGAGGGCTCAGACAACAGAGGTATTCCTAAATAAGAAATGGAGTGCACTGGAAGCAGTACAGAAGAAAATCACTAGGAACCAAGTAATATTCATACATATAAGTTTCTACCAAGAAAATGCAAAAAGCTGACCAGCCACATGTCCAGTTGTATTATTTGCACACATGTGTGGATGCCTATGAACAACTGAGACAGAGAGAAATGCAGACAATTTTCATATTCTTGAAAGGGCTTTGTCTTTCTGTTTTGGGTCCTATGGCCACCTGATTTTGTATGTTCAATAACATCACCTTGCCAAATTCCATCTCCCACACAAAGGAGGTAAAAATCAGAGCCTGATGCTGTCTAGACTTACCGAAGAGAAAAAAGCAGTGAGACAAGGACAGGAGACATGCATTTTTAGGAAGGTTGGTGAATTGTCTCACCAATACTGCCGCCTTTGAAAACCCCATGACATGTGAGTTCTCCATTTGCAATAGACAGATGTACTCATCTCTAGAAAAGGGGCCCAAATCATTCCCTCCTGTTCCCCACCGTAAGGGAGGCCACTAGGCAAATTTCAGTCCTAAAAACGTGCTAACACAGTATGGGGAAATTTGGGGTGGGAACACAAAAGACTCTGGCATTAAATGACGGTAAATACCGTACGAAAACACTCCGATTATAAGCCTCAGACATTTCTTTCCTGGGGATCCGGCCTGACTCATCAACCCGTTCCAACAAATGCATTTTCTTGATTCAAACCTCAACCCTGTGCTTCCCAGGGAACGTCGGGTCCTGCCAGGCTCCCAAATCAGCGAATGATGAAACGGCTTTACTGCAAAGTGGGAGGGGGTTTTCCCTCTGCTCTCTTCCAAGGTTAAACTCCTTACCTATCCAGGGGGAGTCAAGCCGCAGCACTGGGTCTCGAGAACTCGCTCGCGTCTGATTAAGTTACAATATTTATAAACCGGAAAGCAAGGAGCAGGGAAGACAGGGCTGAAGGGGTCGGTTCTCGCCGCCCAAAGCGCAGGGAGGGGAGAGGTCAGGCGAGGATCAAAGCTGGGTAGTGAGGGAGGGTCCGCGCTCCGCAGCTGGACGTCCCTTCGGGCCGGGTACCGAGCCGCACCCCGTCTGCCCGCAGAGCCGAAGGAAGCTAAGGCGGCCCGGGCCTCTCCCAGAGGTAAGGGCCCGGCCCCGGAAGCAGGGAGGGGCCGCGGCGAGGCCAGGCCCGCGTCGCAGGCGGCCGCGCGTAGCCCAGGAAGCCGTGCGCCCCCACCTCCCGGGGCCCACCCACCGGGTGTTCCGCGTCGTCGCTGCCGCCGCCGGTGGGAAGCTTCGAGCTTGGGCCCCTGGGGGCCCCGGGCGAACCCTGCGCCGCACTCACCGTGAGAGGGCTGCAGGAGGCGAAGACTGTTGCGAGCGAAGCTCCGAGCACAGACGGCTTCCTTCCCAAGCCCACTCCTCAGGCGGCGGCGGCGGCGGCTGCACTGACGGTGGAGGGACCAGCTACCCCGGCTCCGGAATCCGCGGCAGCGGTGGCGGCGGCAACTCCACTTCCGCTCCGGTCACCACTTCCGCTCCGGCCCGAGCCCCGCCCCGCCCCAGCGCCGTCTCCTCATTGGGCGAGCAGGGCACGGGGTTGCCGCGGCCACTCGGGAGGGGCGCTGACCGAGCGAGGAGGAGGAGCGGCGGGCCGGGGTGCCACAGACCGGAGGGCTGAGGGTCCCGGCGGGGAACGAGCGGAGGCGCGTGGAGGGACGGAAATGGGGGCGGGGAGAGGTGGAAGAGGAGAGGGCGAACCTGCGGCGGTCAAGAAAAGGGACGTGGGGGACCCGGGAGGACAGAGCGAAGGTTGGGGTTGGGCGGGCCAGCTACCCGGTTGCTGCGTTCTCAGCTTAGGCTCCGAACCCGCCCGCGCCAGGCCCAGACTACGAGGTCATCGGTTCCCTCCCCACCCAAAAAGGAATCGTCGCGGGCTGGAGGTTGAGGTCAATCCCCTCTTGCTGTGTGCTTTGAGAATACTGGACCTAGGGACGGACGGAAATTCTTGTCCCTAAATTTTCCCTTAGTTTTTCCCTTGAATCCTTCAAGGTACTTGTCATTTTCTCCTTTGTGGACCGAAGAGGCTACGAGAAGAGCGAAGGTCTTTGTTTGAAGCCTGTGTCTGTGATCTCTTAATTGAGTACCCCATTACCAACACCCAGACTGCTCTCACCTTTAACTCTGCTCTACCGGAGCCAGTTGACTCTTAAACCCAGTTCTCCAAAGTACCTCTTACCTCTTCTCCCTCCCTTTCATTCATTCTTTAAACAAATGTTTATTCAGCCGGCTTTGTGCTTAATACTGGAGGCACAGCAAGAACCAGACAAATGGGGCCCTGCTATCTTGGAGTTTACAGTCTGGTAGGAGAAAGAACAAGTAGGCCTTTGTCGTCTTTACCCTTAGCTTAATGGTAGACTTCTAAGTCATCACCCTACCCTCAGCCCTGTCCCCATCAACTGACTGCCAAGGTGATCTTTTTAAAATGCCATTCTAATCTCGTCCATTTCTTTCTTAAAATCCTTTGGTGATTACTCAGACAGTAAAAGACAATTGGTAAGCTCCTTGAGTGTGAATCAAGGTTCTCATGAAGCAGCCCTTTACCCTTCAGCCTTTCCCTGTCATTTCTCCGGCATCATAAAATACCAGTTCAGTTGTATGATTCCTTATCCTCCCAATATGCCAGCTCCAGTATTTCTAAGCCATCTGTTTAGTTGCCATCATTTTTAAGGACAGAGATTTCTGTGTGAACAGAAATCTGTATCTGCCTTGTCTGGCAACACTGTGTCCGTAATTCTGTGCTGCAACAATTGGTTTACGTCAAGGAGCAGCCCACTCCAGATTAGGCATGGACTTCTCAAAGTCCCAGGGTCCCCTCCTGATCTGAATCTGCTTTCCTCATTTATGTTATCTGTCATATTGGCATTTGTGCAGGTGACCCCTGTACCACCTTTTAAATTGAGCAACATTGAAAGAGAGTGTTGTGTAATGTAAACAGCATGGACTTCACATCAAAATCACAGGATTTGAATGTTGGAAAAGTTTCGCAGTGCAAAAACTTCCCAATGGGGATCCATCTTTGGCAAACCAAAAGTCTGTAGTCTAGAGACTGCTCAGGTTGAAAATAAACCTTAATGTGATATGACTGTGCCTTATGCCCCCATCCAGAAAATACCCTAGTGGGTCATAGGGCTCATGATAATTACAGCACAAATGACATCATTTGCATTTAGGGGACAGAAGTGCCCTTTGCCAGCCATCCCTGGGAGCCTGCTTAAGTGTTGCATGGATTAGCTGCTTTCACCAGCTCTGCATTTTAGGCCAGGGGTCAGCAAATGGCAGCTATTAATTGACAAAGACGTTAAATGTTTACCATTGAACTGACAGACATTAAAATACAACGTGGCAGATATAGCCATAGGAACATACATGCCAGGATTTTATGGGAGCCTAGGAGAAGGGCCCTACACCATCCTGGGGGTGTGTTGGGAGAGCAGAAAAGACTTATTGAAAGAGGTGATCCTTGAGCCTTAGATTCCATATGATTTTTTTTTCAAATCATAGAGTTGATCTTTTAGAGCAGCTTTAGGTTCACAGAAAAATTAACCAAATAGTACAGAGAGTTCCCGTACACCCAGTCTCTCCCCACCCACGCTTACCCTATTACTAATATCTTACATTAGTGTGGTACATTAGTACAATTAATGTACCAATATTGATGACATTATTATTACCTAAAATCCAAAATTTACTTTAGGGTTCATTCATCCATAATTGACATTATTAGGGTTCAAACTTAGTTGTACCGTTTGATGGAGTTTGACAAATGCATAATACCAGGTATCTCCCATTACAGTCCACAGCAGCTCCACTGTCCTGAAAATCTGTATTTCAACTATTCAACCCACATCCCTTCTCTCCCCAACACTTGACAATCACTTCTCTTTTACACCCTCTTTAGTTTTGCCTTTTCCAGATGTCATACAGTTGGAATCAAAGAGCATATAGCCTTTACTGACTGGATGTTTTCATTAAGCAATATGACTTCAGGTTCCTCCATGTCTTTTTATGGCTTGACAGTGCATTTCTCTTTATCACTGAATAATAGTCCATTGCATGAAAGTGCCACAGTTTGTCCATTCACCTACTGTTACAGATTGACTCAAATCCTCCAAAAAGAATGAATGTGACCTTATTCGGAGAAGAATCTGTGCACATGTAATCAAGTTAAGATGAGGCCGTTAGGGTAGGCCCTAATGTAGTATGAGGGATAGCCTTATAAAAAAAAGGAGCAGACCATGTGAAGGCAGAGGCAGGGACTGGAGTGATGCAGCTACAAACCAAGGAATGCCAAGGATCTGTAACCACCACCAGACACTAGGAAGAGGCAAGAAAGGATTCTTCTACCCAGACTCCAAAGAACATGGTCCTGCTGGCACCTTCTGGCCTCCAGAACTGAAAGAATAAATTTGGTTGTTTTAAGCCACCCAGTTTGTGTTTACTTTGTTAGAGCAGCACTAGGAAGGACATCTTGTTTCAGCTTTTGACAATTATAAATAAAGACGCTGGCAACATCATTGTGCAGGTTTTTGTGTAGACATAAGTTTTCAACTCATTTTGGGTAAATACCTTAGGAGCATGATTGCTGGACTGTATTTAAGACTATGTTTAGTTTTATTAAAAAATGCCAAACTGTCTTTCAAAGCGGCTTACCATTTTACATTTCTATGAGTAACGGAAGAGATTTCTTGATGTTCCTCCATATTCATGCCAGCATTTGGTATTGTCAGGTTTTCTTTTGTTTTTGATTTCAACCATTCCTTTCTTCCTCTCTTTTACTTTTTATTATGACAGTTTTCAAACAAACCCAAAAGTAGAGAGAATAGGACAGCAAACTCTGCAAACCCATCACCCAGCTCTGTTTTCCTGTTCTACCTATCCTTCACACATTTTTTAGCAGCAGTATTTTACAGCATATCCCAGACATTATATCATTGTAGTTGTAAACACCTTAGTATGTAGCTCTAACAGATAGGAATTAAAAAAAAATAACATAACCACACTTTCTTGATCACACTTAAGGAAATTAACAACACTTCCTTACAATCTTACAATGCACAGCCCAGGTTTGATTTTTCCCTAGTTGTCTCAAAAGTGACTTTTTTTTGTCCCTTTTTTAAAATATAATTTATTTTATTATCATTAATCTACAATTACATGTGCAATATTATGGTTATTAAACTACCCCTTCATTAGGTCCCCCCCACCAACCCCATTACAGTCACTGTCCATCAGCGTAGTGAGATGCTATAGAATCACTACTTGTCTTCTCTGAGTTGTACTGCCCTCCCCGTGCCCCCCCAACATTACATCTGCTAATCGTAATGCCCCTTTTTCCCTCTTATCCCTCCCTTCCCGCCCATTTTCCCCAGTCCCTTTCCCTTTGGTAACTATTAGTCCGTTCTTGGGTTCTGTGAGTCTGCTGCTGTTTTGTTCCTTCAGTTTTTTTCTTTGTTCTTATACTCCACATATGAGTGAAATCATTTGATACTTGTCTTTTTCGGCTTGGCTTATTTCACTGAGCATAATACCCTCTAGCTCCATCCATGTTGTTGCAAATGGTAGGATTTGTTTTCTTCTTATGGCTGAATAATATTCCATTGTGTATATGTACCACATCTTCTTTATCCATTCATCTACTGATGGACACTTAGGATGCTTCCATTTCTTGGCTATTGTAAATAGTACTGCAATAAACATAGGGGTCCATCTGTCCTTTTCAAATTGGGCTGCTGCATTCTTAGGGTAAATTCCTAGGAGTGGAATTCCTGGGTAAAATGGTATTTCTATTTTGAGTTTTTTGAGGAACCTCCATACTGCTTTCCACAGTGGTTGAACTAATTTGCAGTCCCACCAGCAGTGTAGGAGGGTTCCCTGTTCTCCACATCCTCGCCAACATTTGTTGTTGTTTGTGTTTAGGATGTTGGCCATCCTCACTGGTGTGAGGTGATATCTCATGGTGGTTTTAATCTGCATTTCTCTGATGATTAGCGATGTGGAGCATCTTTTCATGTGCCTGTTGGCCATCTGAATTTCTTCTTTGGAGAAGTGTCTATGCATGTCCTCTGCCCATTTCTTAATTGGATTATTTGCTTTCTGTTTGTTAAGGTGCATGAGTTCTTTATATATTTTGGATGTCAACCCTTTATCAGATACGTTTTTTATGAATATATTCTCCCATACTGTAGGATGTCTTTTGTTCTACTGATGGTGTCCTTTGCTGTACAGAAGCTTTTCAGCTTGATATAGTCCCACTTGTTCATTTTTGCTTTTGTTTCCCTTGCCCGGGGAGATATGTTCATGAAGAAGTTGCTCATGTTTATGTCCAAGAGATTTTTGCCTATGTTTTTTTCTAAGAGTTTTATGGTTTCATGACTTACATTCAGGTCTTTGATCCACCTTGAGTTTACCTTTGTGTATGGGGCTAGACAGTAGTCCAGTTTCATTCTCTTACATGTAGCTGTCCAGTTTTTCCAACACCAGCTGCTGAAGAGGCTGTCATCTCCCCATTGTATATCCAAGGCACTTTTATCAAATATTAATTGACTGTATATGTTTGGGTTAATGTTTGATTTTCTATTCTGTTCCACTGGTCTGTGGGTCTGTTTTTGTGCCAATACCAAATTGTCTTGATTACTGTGGCTTTGTAGTAGAGCTTGAAGTCAGGGAGTGTAATTCCCCCTGTTTTATTCCTCCTTCTCAGGATTGATTTGGCTATTCGGGGTCCTTTGTGGTTCCATATGAATTTTAGAATTATTTGTTCCAGTTCATTGAAGAAAGCTGTTGGTAGTTTGATAGGGATTGCATTGAATCTGTAGATTGCTTTAGGTAGTATAGCCATTTTGACAATATTTATTCTTCCTAGCCAAGAGCATGGGATGCATTTCCATTTGTTAGTGTCCTCTTTAATTTCTCTTAGGAGTGTCTTGTAGTTTTCAGAGTACAGGTCTTTCACTTCCTTCGTTAGGTTTATTCCTAGGTATTTTATTCTTTTTGATGCAATTGTGAATGGAATTGTTTTTCTGATTTCTCTTTCTGTTAGTTCATCATTAGTGTATAGGAAAGCAACAGATTTCTGTGTGTTAATTTTGTATCCTGCAACTTTGCTGAATTCAGATATTAGTTCTAGTAGTTTTGGAATGGAGTCTTTAGGGTTTTTTATGTACAGTATCATGTCATCTGCAAATAGTGACAATTTGACTTCTTCTTTACCAATCTGGATGCCTTGTATGTCTTTGTTTTGTCTGATTGCCGTGGCTAGGACCTCCAGTACTATGTTGAATAACAGTGGAGAGAGTGGGCATCCCTGTCTTGTTCCCGATCTTAGATGAAAAGCTTTCAGCGTCTCGCCATAAGTATGATGTTAGCTGTGGGTTTGTCATATATAGCCTTTATGATGTTGAGGTACTTGCCGTCTATACCCATTTTGTTGAGAGTTTTAATCAGGAATGGATGCTGAATTTTGTCAAATGCTTTTTCAGCATCTATGGAGATGATCATGTGGTTTTTGTTCTTCTTTTTGTTGATGTGGTGGATGATGTTGATGGATTTTCGAATGTTGTACCATCCTTGCATCCCTGGGATGAATCCCACTTGATCATGGTGTATGATCCTCTTGATGTATTTTTGAATTCGGTTTGCTAATATTTTGTTGAGTATTTTTGCATCTACGTTCATCAGGGATATTGGTCTGTAATTTTCTTTTTTGGTGAGGTCTTTGCCCGGTTTTGGTATTAGAGTGATGCTGGCTTCATAGAATGAGTTTGGAAGTATTCCCTCCTCTTCTATTTTTTGGAAAACTTTAAGGAGAATGGTGTTATTTCTTCTCTATATGTCTGGTAGAATTCAGAGGTGAATCCATCAGGCCCAGGGGTTTTGTTCTTGGGTAGTTTTTTGATTACCAATTCGATTTCGTCACTGGTGATTGGTCTGTTTAGTTTTTCTGTTTCTTGCTTGGTCAGTCTTGGAAGGTTGTATTTTTCTAAGAAGTTGTCCATTTCTTCTATGTTTTCCAGCTTGTTAGCATATAGATTCTCATAATATTCTCTTATGATTCTTTGTATTTCTGTGGGGTCCGTCGTGATTTTTCCTTTCTCATTTCTGATTGTGTTTATGTGTGTAGATTCTCTTTTTCTCTTAATGAGTCTGGCTAGGGGTTTATCTATTTTGTTTATTTTTTCAAAGAACCAGCTCTTGGTTTTATTGATTTTTTCTATTGTTTTATTCTTCTCAATTTTATTTATTTCTTCTCTAATCTTTATTATGTCCCTCCTTCTGGTGACTTTGGGCCTCATTTGTTCTTCTTTTTCCAATTTCAGTAATTGTGTCTTTAGACTATTCATTTGGGAATGTTCTTCCTTCTTTAAATAGGCCTGGATTGCAATATACTTTCCTCTTAGAACTGCCTTTGCTGCGTCCCACAGAAGTTGTGGCTTTGTGTTGTTGTTGTCATTAGTCTCCATATATTCTTTGATTTCTGTTTTGATTTGGTCGTTAACCCATTGATTAATTAGGAGAGTGTTGTTAAGTCTCCATGTATTTGTGAGCCTTTTTGATTTCTTTCTAAAATTTATTTCTAGTTTTATACCTTGGTGATCTGAGAAGTTGGTTGGTAGGATTTCAATATTTTTGAAATTACTGAGGTTCTTTTTGTGGCCTAGTATGTGGTCTATTCTGGAAAATGTTCCATGTGCACTTGAGAAGAATGTGTATCCTGTTGCTTTTGGGTGTAGAGTTCTGTAGATGTCTGTTAGGTCCATCTGTTCTAGTGTGTTGTTCAGTGCCTCTGTGTCTTTACTTATTTTCTGTCTGGTTGATCTGTCCTCTGGAGTGAGTGGTGTGTTGAAGTCTCCTAAGATGAATGCATTGCTGTCTATTTCCTCCTTTAATTCTGTTAGTATTTGTCTCACATATGCTGGCGCTCCTGTGTTGGGTGCATATATATTTATAATGGTTATATCTTCTTGTTGGACTGACCCCTTTATCATTATGTAATGTCCTTCTTTATCTTTTGCTACTTTCTTCGTTTTGAAGTCTATTTTGTCTGATACAAGTACTGCAACACCTGCTTTTTTCTCTTTGTTGTTTGCATGAAATATCTTTTTCCATCCCTTCACTTTTAGTCTGTGTATATCTTTGGGTTTGAGGTGAGTCTCTTGTAAGCAGCATATAGATGGGTCTTGCTTTTTTATCCATTCTGTTACTCTGTGTCTTTTGATTGGTGCATTCAGTCCATTTACATTTAGGGTGATTATTGATAGATATGTACTTATTGCCATTGCTGGCTTTAGATTCGTGGTTACCAAGGGTTCAAGGGTTGCTTCTTTACTATCTAACAATCTAACTTAACTTTCTTGTTAAGTTATTGTAAACACAGTCTGATGTTTCTTTATTTCTCTCCCTTCTTATTCTTCCTCCTCCATTCTTTATATACTAGGTGTTTTATTCTTTGCCTTTAGTTAGTATTTGGATGGTCTGCTTTCTTTGCTATGATTTTATTTTCTCTGGTGACATCTTTTTAGCCTTAGGTGTGCTTCCATCTAGAGCAGTCCATTTAAGATATCCTGTAGTGGGGGTTTATGAGAGGCAAACTCTCAACTTTCGTTTGTCTGGAAATTGTTTAATCCCTCCATCATATTTAAATGATAATCGTGCTGGATACAATATTCTTGGTTCGAGGCCCTTCTGTTTCATAACGTTAAATATATCATGCCATTCTCTTCTGGCCTGTAAGGTTTCTGTTGAGAAGTCTGATGATAGTCTGATGGGTTTTCCTTTGTAGGTGATCTTTTTTCTCTCTCTAGCTGCCTTTAATACCCTGTCTTTATCTTTGATCTTTGCCATCTTAATTATTATGTGTCTTGGTGTTGTCTTCCTTGGGTCCCTTGTGTTGGGAGATCTATGAGCTTCGGTGGACTGCGAGACTACTTCCTTCCCCAGCGAGGGAAAGTTTTCAGCAATTATTTCTTCAAAGACACTTTCTATCCCTTTTTCTCTCTCTTCTTCCTCTGGTACTCCTATAATGCGAATATTGTTCCGTTTGGATTGGTCACACAGTTCTCTTAATATTCTTTCATTCCTAGAAATCCTTTTATCTCTCTCTGCCTCAGCTGCTCTGTACTCCTGTTCTCTGTTTTCTATTCCATTAACAGTCTCTTGCATCTCATCCATTCTGCTGTTAAGCCCGTCGATCGCTTGTCTGATTTCTGCATTGTCTTTCCTCAGTTCCCTCACTGCCTCCCTCAGCTCTTGCACATTTCTCTGTAGGTCCATCAGCATGGTTATGACTTTTATTCTGAATTCTTTTTCAGGAAGACTGTGCATTTCCATCCCTTCAGACTCCCTCTCTGGGGTTGTCTGGTTGATTTTGGTCTGAACCATATTCCTCTGTCTTTTCATGGCTATAGAATTGGTCACTGATAGTTGCCACGTATGTCAGTTGCCACTTTAAGACCGCCTCTTGGGGTGCCGAGTCCTCTCGGGTGTAGCTGCACGCTGTACGCTTTCCTGTGTATTCTCGTCTCTCTTTTAGGAATAGATGTATTTGCTGTGTTTTCGTAGATAAATATAGTGTTGGGAGGAGATATCTGCTGCCCTGCTCACACCGCCATCTTCCCGGAAGTCCAACAGTGACTTTTTTTTTAACATTGGTTTATTTAAATCAGAATCCAGGCAAAGTCTACACATTGCATTTAGTTACTAGGTCTCTTAAATCTCCTTTAATCTGTAGCAGTTACTCCTACTCCTTTTTTTTAACTTGTTGAAGAAACTGGGTAAATTATCCTATAGTGTTTCTCATAGTCTGAATTTGGCTGATGAGATCCTTACGGTGTTTCTTAAATGTGACACCATCCCATGACTATCCTGAACACTGGTAGTTATACCTAGAGGCTTCATTAGATTTCAGTTCAATTTTTGGCAAGAATATTTTACAGGTGGGACTGTGTATTTCCTATTGCATCCTGTCAGGAGGCACATAATATCCAATTGTTTCTCAATGATCCCTTTCAACCTGAAACCCATTTCTTTCAGTTCTGGGATATTTTTGTGAATTGTTTCTTTGAAGACGTCCTTCTCTCTCCCTATTTCCTATGTTTTCACTTTCTGTAACTCCGATTATTCAGATATGTGAGCTCCTGGAATGATTTTCTGATTTTATTGTTTTTTTTTTTCTCTCTCTCTCTCTTATCTGTCATAGTGTTGTGTTTGGGTCTACTTTCTGAATATTATCTTCCAAACTGGATTTAGCCAGAGTTAAAAGATAGAAGCAGAAACCACTCTAGGTATTTTAAGGGGAAAGGGATTTAATACAGGATCTTATATATATTATATAATAAAGATGATTGCAAACTCATTGGAGGAACCGGGCTTACCAAAGTCAGAGACAACTTTTGCTTCAAAGTTACGACAGCTGTGATTGAGAGGTGAGGGTCACTACTGCTCCTCTGAGTGCTGCCCCCATAACTTCCTGGCCACATGAATCTGGGACTGGGCACTGGATCAAGGTGCCTGGCCACTGACATTTGGCTCAAAAGTAAAGTTCAAAGACAAGACGACTGCTTGGCTTGAACAAGAAATTGAAATTACAGGGTAGTCTATGACATGTCAACTCATAGGAAGTCTTTGATATCCATCCAACCAATTTTAGTTGTTCGTTTTAATATAACAAAGGCTGAAATCCTGACTCAGACCTATAGGTGTAATCAGAAACAGAGTTTTCGCAACTCGAACTTTGCCAGACAAGAGTAGGCTGTGTAAAGGAGACCAAAATTCTCCAAACCTGATGCATTGAATTTTGGTCCTATAATCACCTTTGCACTCATATAAATGAGGTAACTGGAAAGATAGGCATCATTGATGTTGAAAAAAAAGATTATGAATCTATATTTCAATTATATGATACCAGAAATAAGTTTCACAGTGTATGTATCTAAAGTTTGCAGATTTCTACCCGCAGAGAGAGTAGCATGATGTTGTGCTCCAGGACTTCCTCTAGCCTTGGAAAGTTCACAGAGCTATCCGCCTCCGGTTTCTTTCTTCAGAATGCCAGCTGGGAAAAAAGAACCATTAATTTATTGGGTGTTTGTGTGTGTATCTTAAGAATGATATTTTTTAGCATTTAATTTTAAGTAAGAAAACACCTGCTGTATTCATTATACATTCCATCATGTATTTTTATTACACAGTGATGCATGAACACATTTTCATTGTAAGAAAATCAAATGTCAAAGATTAAAACTAAAGTTGCCTGTGATCACTATTACCCAATGCCATTTCTCCTCCCCAGAAAGTAACCCAGTATCAGTTATGTAGCAGCGTGCATTAGCTGTGGTGGGTGAGGTTATGCCGCAGTAACAGCCATCCTCAAAATTTTGGTGCCTTACAACAGCAAAGGTTTATTTTTTGATCCTTACATGCTTATTGTGGGTGTGAATCAGCTGCATTTCTGGACACAGGTTGAAGCGGCAGCTGCGATATACTAATCTCGTGGCAGAAGGAAAAGAAAGAATGGGAGAATCTCTTAAAGCTTCTGCTTGAAAGTCTCAACCCTTTCACTCACATTTCCTTCATCAAAGCAAATCTTGTGGCCAAGCCTGACTTCAGCGGGGTAGGGAGAGACAATGCTTCCCTAGGGAGGGACAGTGAAAATTTCCCCACACTTTTTATAGAGTACATAAAACTGTAGAAATAGGTATCATTTTTACATAATTTGTGTCATTTTTACATTATTTATTGTGTAATATCTAATACACTGAACCTTACTTTCTTCATGTAAAAATAAGTCTTAGAAGTGTTTCTGTGTTATACATACAGATCCTCTCCTATTTTAAACAGCTGCATCATATGCGGTAAGGTGGATGTGCTATAGTTTGTTTAGCTATTTCCTTATTTGAAGACATTTAAATTGTTTCTAATTTTTATTATTGCCATCAAGGGTGTAGCAAACATCCTTGTACTTGCCCCTTGGGCATAAGTACAAGTGTTTCTTTGGGGTGGGTACACAGAAGGGGACTTGCTAATGAATAGCTCTCCAAAGGGACTGTGCCAATTTTCTCTCTGTGTTCTCAGGTGGCACACTCATTAGGAGAATTTCAAAGGGAGTTTAATAAAAGGACTGTTGACAAAGAACAGTGCCACACCCCAGAGCTGGCAGCAGTGGGGCTATTCCTACTCCTAGGCCTGAAGGAGCGAGGAGCAAGAGCAGTTGGTAGAACAGGGAAGAGGAGAGTCAAGTGGAAAGCGATGGTGAAGCCAGCCCCACCTGGCCTCATAGGGAAGGAACCCCGGGGAATAAATGCCTCAAGTCACTCTTTTCTCTCTGGTCTCCTCCTAAGCTGACCTCAATGAGATGACTGAGGGCCAGGGAGTCTGTTGATGTAGTCCAGGCAGGCCCGCCTCCTGGGACACAGAGGATGTGGAGAGGATAAAGATCCAACCTGGAGGAGCAAATAGAAGATATCTACCCTACTCTCCCACCCACAGTATGGGAGATGACTTAATTGTTTACCAATATCATAAGTGAAAATGGTACTTAAAAGTACATTTTTAATTTGCATTGCACTAATTATTAGCAAGGACTTCTACTGATAAAGCAGGGACACAGATTGTCTGCTCTTCCCCTAGGCTCGGTGATGGGAAGATGTAAAGCCATATACTGCTTCAGCCCATGTGCAATCATCAAGGACCAGTGGAGAGGAACAGCCAAAAAAATCAATCTGGTGGTATCTTTTGAGATACCTGGATCAAGCCTTACCTGAGATTACCCAGGACTATTTGGTAACATGACCAATGAATTCCCTTTTGTTGTCAGCGGGGATGTGTGTGTGTGTGTGTGTGTGTGTGTGTGTGTGTGTGTGTGTGTGTGTTGGTCATTCATAACTGATAGACCTCCAACTGGTCTGGGATTTGAACCTCATTTTTTATATTGCACTATGCTTTGTATGTTTTGTACATAAAAATTTAGGGCTGGAAGAGACCTTAGATCATTCTATTCCAACTCTCACTTCTTTTATCTATTCAAAAGTTTAAACATACAAAAACATAAGAGAGTAACATAACAAATCTCTTGTCATCTTGCTTCTAATTTTAAATAGTAAAGAAATAGAACATTGTAAATAAAGTTGAAATCACTTTCATATCCCTCTCCAGTTTATTCCCCCAGGGAGAGGCACCATCATGAACTGGTTATACATCTTTCCCTACAATATTTTAGTATTTTTACCACACACATGTATATCCATGAATAATACACAGAATTGTTTTCTGGGTTTAAATTTTTTTAAAGGAACTTGTGGAGTTCTAACTTTTTTTCTTATTTTGCTATCATTAATGTACAATTATATGAACAGCAATATGGTTACTAGACTCCCCCCATTATCAAGTCCCCACCACCTACCCCATTACAGTCACTGTCCATCAGCATAGTAAGATGCTATAGAATCACTACTTGTCTTCTCTGTGTTATACTGCCTTCCCCGTATACCCCTACCCCAACCCCACCCCCGCTACATTATGTGTGCTAATTGTAATAGCCCTTTTTCCCCCTTAACCCTCCTTTCCCACCCACCTTCCCCAGTCCCTTTCCCTTTGGTAACTGATAGTACATTCTTGGGTTCTGTGAATCTGCTGATGTTTTCTTCCTTCAGTTTTGTTCTTTGTTCTTATACTCCACATATGAGTGAAATCATTTGGTACTTGTCTTTCTCCGCCTGGCTTATTTCACAGAGCATAATATCCTCTAGCTCCATCCATGTTGTTGCAAAAGGTAGAATTTGTTTTCTTCTTATGGCTGAATAATATTTCATTGTGTATATATACCACATCTTCTTTATCCATTTATCTACTGATGCACTTAGGTTGCTTCATTTCTTGGCTATTGTAAATAGTGCTGTGATAAACATAGGGGTGCATATATCTTTCTCAAACTGGGCTGCTACATTCTTAGGGTAAATTCCTAGGAGTGGAATTCCTGGGTCAAATGGTATTTCTATTTTGAGATTTTTGAGGAACCTCCATACTGCTTTCCACAATGGTTGAACTAATTTACATTCCCACCAGCAGTGTAGGAGGGTTCCCCTTTCTCCACATCCTCGCCAACATTTCTTGTTGTTTGTCTTTTGGATGTTGGCCATCCTTACTGGTGTGAGGTGATATTTCACTGTGGTTTAAATTTGCATTGCTCTGATGACTAGTGATGTGGAGCATCTTTTCATGTGCCTGTTGGCCATCTGAATTTCTTCTTTGGAGAAATGTCTGTTTAGCTCCTCTGCCCATTTTTTAATTGGCTTATTTGCTTTTTGTTTGTTGAGGTGCATGAGCTCTTTATATAATTTGGATGTCAACCCCTTATCGCATATGTCATTTATGAATATATTCTCCCATACTGTAGGATATCTTTTAGTTCTACTGATGATATCCCTTGCTGTACAGAAGCTTTTTAGTTTGATATAGTCCCATTCATTCATTTTTGCTTTTGTTTCCTGTGCCTGGGGCGACATGTTCATGAAGAAGTTGGTCATAATTATGTCCAAGAGATTTTTGCCTATGTTTTTTTCTAATAGTTTTATGGTTTCATGACTTACATTCAGGTCTTTGATCTATCTTGAGTTTACTTTTGTGTATGGGGTTAGACAGTAGTCCAGTTTCATTCCCTTACATGTAGCTGTCCAGTTTTGCCAACACCAGCTGTTGAAGAGGCTGTCATTTCCCCATTGTATATTGGCTCCTTCATGGTATATTAATTGACCATATATGCTTGGGTTTCTATCAGAGCTCTCTAGTCTGTTCCATTGGCCTATGGATCTGTTCTTGTGCCAGTACCAAACTGTCTTGATTACGGTGGCTTTATAGTAGAGCTTGAAGTCAGGGAGAGTAATTCCCCCTGCTTTATTCTTCCTTCTCAGGACTGCTTTGGCTATTTGGGGTCTTTTGTGGTTCCATATGAATTTTAGAACTATTTGCTGTAGTTCATTGAAGAATGCTGTTGGTATTTTGATAGGGATTGCATTGAATCTGTAGATAGCTTTAGGCAGGATAGCCATTTTGACAATATTAATTCTTCTTATCTATGAGCATGGGATGAATTTCCATTTATTGGTTTCTTCTTTTTTTGTTTGTTTTTTTTAGTTTATTTTGATATCATTAATCTACAATTAAATGAGTAATATTATGGTGATTACACTACCCCCTTCATCATGTTTCCCCCACTCCAACCCGATTGCAGCCACTGTCCATCAGCGTAGTGAGATGCCATAGAATCACTACTTGTCCTCTTTGGGTTGTACAGGCCTCCCCGTGCCCCCCGAACATTACATCTGCTAATCGTAATGTCCCTTCTTCCCCCTTGCCCCTCCCTTCCCACCCATCCTCCCCAGTCCCTTTCCCTTTGGTAACTATTAGTCCGTTCTTGGGTTCTGTGAGTCTCCTGCTGTTTTGTTCCTTCAGTTTTTTTTTTCCTTAGTTCTTATACTCCACATATGATTGAAATCATTTGATACTTGTCATTTTCAGCTTGACTTATTTCACTGAACATAATACCCTCTAGCTCCATCCATGTTGTTGCAAATGGTAGGATTTGTTTTCTTCCTATGTCTGAATAATATTCCATTGTGTATATGTACCACATCTTCTTTATCCATTCATCTACTGATGAACCCTTAGGTTGCTTCCATTTCTTGGCTATTGTAAATAGTGCTGTGATAAACATAGGGGTGCATCTGTCTTTTTCAAACTGGGCTGCTGCATTCTTAGGGGAAATTCCTAGGAGTGGAATTCCTGGGTCAAATGGTATTTCTATTTTGAGTTTTTTGAGGAAACTCCATACTGCTTTCCACAATGGCTGAACTAATTTGCAGTCCCACCAGCAGTGTAGGAGGGTTCCCCTTTCTCCACATCCTCGCCAACATTTCTTGTTGTTTGTGTTGAGGATGTTGGCCATCCTCACTGGTGTGAGGTGATATTTCATTGTGGTTTTAATCTGCATTTCTCTGATGATTAGTGATGTGGAGCATCTTTTCATGTGCCTTTTGGCCATCTGAATTTCTTCTTTGGGGAAGTGTCTATTCATGTCCTCTGCCCATTTCTTAAATGGATTATTTGCTTTTTGTTTGTTGAGGTGCATGAGTTCTTTATATATTTTGGATGTCAACCCCTTATGGGATACGACATTTATGAATATTTTCTCCCATACTGTAGGATGTCTTTTTGTTCTACTGATGGTGTCCTTTGCTGTACAGAAGCTTTTCAGCTTGATATAGTCCCACTTGTTCATTTTTGCTTTTGTTTCCCTTGCCCGGGGAGATATGTTCATGAAGAAGTCGCTCATGTTTATGTCCAAGAGCTTTTTGCCTATATTTTTTTCTAAGAGTTTTATAGTTTCATGACTTACATTCAGGTCTTTGATCCACCTTGAGTTTACCTTTGTGTATGGGGTTAGACAGTAGTCCAATTTCATTCTCTTACATGTAACTGTCCAGTTTTTCCAACACCAGCTGCTGAAGAGGCCGTCATCTCCCCAATGTATATCTAAGGCTCCTTTATCAAATATTAATTGACTGTATGTGTTTGGGTTGATGTTTGGATTTTCTATTCTATTCCACTGATCTGTGATTCTGTTTTTGTGCCATTACCAAATTGTCTTGATTACTGTGGCTTTGTAGTAGAGCTTGAAGTCAGGGAGTGTAATTCCCCGTTTTATTCCTCCTTCTCAGGATTGCTTTGGCTATTCGGGGTCTTTTGTGGTTCCATATGAATTTTAGAATTATTTGTTCCAGTTCATTGAAGAAAGCTGTTGGTAGTTTGATAGGGATTGTGTTGAATCTGTAGATTGCTTTGGGTAGAATAGCCATTTTGACAATATTTATTCTTCCTAGCCAAGAGCATGGGAAGCATTTCCATTTGTTAGTGTCCTCTTTAATTTCTCTTAGGAATGTCTTGTAGTTTTCAGGGTACAGGTCTTTCACTTCCTTCGTTAGGTTTATTCCTAGGTACTTTATTCTTTTTGATGCAATTGTGAATGGAATTGTTTTTCTGATTTCTCTTTCTGTTAGTTTATCGTTAGTGTATAGGAAAGCAACAGATTTCTGTGTGTTAATTTTGTATCCTGCAACTTTGCTGAATTCAGATATTAGTTTTAGTAGTTTTGGAGTGGAGTCTTTAGGGTTTTTTATGTACAATATCATGTCATCTGCAAATAGTGACAATTTGACATCTTCTTTACCAATCTGGATGCCTTGTATGGCTTTGTTTTGTCTGATTGCCATGGCTAGGACCTCCAGCACTATGTTGAATAACAGTGGAGAGAGTGGGCATCCCTGTCTTATTCCCAATCTTAGATGAAAAGCTTTCAGCTTCTCGCCGTTAAGTATGATGTTAGCTGTGGGTTTGTCATATATGGCCTTTATGATGTTGAGGTACTTGCCCTCTATACCCATTTTCTTGAGAGTTTTAATCATGAATGGATGCTGAATTTTGTCAAATGCTTTTTCAGCATCTATGGAGATGATCATGTGTTTTTGTTCTTCTTTTTATTGATGTGGTGGATGATGTTGATGGATTTTCGAATGTTGTACCATCCTTGCATCCCTGGGATGAATCCCACTTAATCATGGTGTATAATCCTCTTGATGTATTTTTGAATTCGGTTTGCTAATATTTTGTTGAGTATTTTTGCATCCACGTTCATCAGGGATATTGGTCTATAGTTTTCTTTTTTGGTGAGGTCTTTGCCGGTTTTGGTATTAGAGTGATGCTGGCTTCATAGAATGAGTTTGGAAGTATTCCCTCCTCTTCTATTTTTTGGAAAACTTTAAGGAGAATGGGTGATATTTCCTCTCTATATGTCTGGTAGAACTCAGAGGTGAATTCATCTGGTCCGGGGGTTTTGTTCTTGGGTAGTTTTTTGATTACCGCTTCTATTTCGTTGCTGGTGATTGGTCTGTTTAGTTTTTCTGTTTCTTGCTTGGTCAGTCTTGGAAGGTTGTATTTTTCTAAAAAGTTGTCCATTTCTTCTGTTTTCCAGCTTGTTAGCATATAGATTCTCATAATATTCTCTTATAATTCTTTGTATTTCTGTGGGATCCGTCGTGATTTTTCCTTTCTCATTTCTGATTCTGTTTATGTGTGTAGATTCTCTTTTTCTCTTAATGAGTCTGGCTAGGGGTTTATCTATTTTGTTTATTTTTTCAAAGAACCAGCTCTTGGTTTCATTGATTTTTTCTATTGTTTTGTTCTTCTCAATTTTATTTATTTCTTCTCTGATCTTTATTATGTCCCTCCTTCTGGTGACTTTGGGCTTCATTTGTTCTTCTTTTTCCAGTTTCAGTAATTGTGTCTTTAGACTATTCATTTGGGAATGTTCTTCTTTCCTTAGATAAGCCTGGATTGCAATATACTTTCCTCTTAGAACTGCTTTTGCGGCGTCCCACAGAACCTGTGGCTTTGTGTTGTTGTTGTTGTCATTTGTCTCCATATACTCTTTGATTTCTGTTTTGATTTGGTCATTGACCCATTGATTAATTAGGAGAATGTTGTTAAGTCTCCATGTATTTGTGAGTCTTTTTGTTTTCTTTCTAAAGTTTAATTCTAGTTTAATACCTTTATGATCAGAGAAGTTGGTTGATAGAATTTCAATATTTTCGATTTTACTGAGGTTCTTTTTGTGGCCTAGTATGTGGTCTATTCTGGAAAATGTTCCATGTGCACTTGAGAAGAATGTGTATCCTGTTGCTTTTGGGTGTAGAGTTCTGTAGATGTCTGTTAGGTCCATCTGTTCTAGTGTGTTGTTGAGTGCCTCTGTGTCTTTACTTATTTTCTGTCTGGTTGATCTGTCCCTTGGAGTGAGTGGTGTGTTGAAGTCACCTAAGATGAATGCATTGCTGTCTATTTCCTCCTTTAATTCTGTTAGTATTTGTTTCACAAATGCCGGCGCCCCTGTGTTGGGTGCATATATATTTAAAATGGTTATATCTTCTTGTTGGATTGACCCCTTTATCATTATGTAATGTCCTTCTTTATCTTTTGCTACTTTTTTTGTTTTGAAGTCTATTTTGTCTGATACAAGTACTGCAACACCTGCTTTTTTCTCCTTGTTATTTGCATGAAATATCTTTTTCCATCCCTTCACTTTTAATCTGGGGATATCTTTGCGTTTGAGGTGACTTTCTTGTAGGCAGCATATAGATGGGTCTTGCTTTTTTATCCATTCTGTTATTCTGTGTCTTTTGATTGGTACATTCAGTCCATTTACGTTTAGGGTGATTATCGAAAGATATGTACTTATTGCCATTGCTGGCTTTAGATTCCTGGTTACCAAAGGTTCAAGGGTTGCTTCTTTACTATCTAACAATCTAACTTAACTTTCTTGTTAAGTTATTGTAAACACAGTCTGATGTTTCTTTCTTTCTCTCCCTTCTTATTCTTCCTCCTCCATTCTTTATATACTAGGTGTTTATTCTTTGCCTTTAGTTAGTTTTGGATGGTCTGCTTTCTTTGCTATGATTTTATTTTCTCTGGTGACAGCTTTTTAGCCTTAGGAGTGCTTCCCTCTAGAGCAGTTCCTTTAAGATGTCCTGTAGAGGTGGTTTATGGGAGGCAAATTCTCTCAGCTTTTGCTTGTCTGGAAATGTTTTATCCCACCGTCATATTTAAATGATAATCGTGCTGGATACAGTATTCTTGGTTCGAGGCCCTTCTGTTTCATTGCGTTAAATATATCATGCCATTCTCTTCTAACCTGTAAGGTTTCTGTTGAGAAGTCTGATGTTAGTCTGATGGGTTTTCCTTTGAAGGTGATCTTTTTCTTTCTCTAGCTGCCTTTAATACTCTGTCCTTATCTTTGATCTTTGCCATTTTAATTATTATGTGTCTTGGTGTTGTCTTCCTGGGGTCCCTTGTGTTAGGAGATCTGTGGGCTTCCATGGACTGTGAGACTATTTCCTTCCCCAGCATGGGGAAGTTTTTAGCAATTATTTCTTCAAAGACGCTTTCTATCCCTTTTTCTCTCTCTTCTTCCTCTGGTACTCCTATAATGCGAATATTGTTCCTTTTGGATTGGTCACACAGTTCTCTCAATATTCTTTCATTCCTAGAGATCCTTTTATCTCTCTCTGCCTCAGCTGCTCTGTATTCCTGTTCTCTGCTTTCTATTGCATTACAGTGTCTTGCATCTCGTCCAGTCTGCTGCTGAGCCTGTCGATGGCTTGTCTCATTTCTGCATTATCTTTCTTGACTTCCCTCACTTCCTCCCTTAGCTCTTGCATATTTCTCTGTAGATCCATCAACATGGTTATGACTTTTATTCTGAATTCTTTTTCAGGAAGATGCTGCATTTCCATCTTTTCAGATTCCTTCTCAGAGGGGCTCTGAATCTTGGTGAGCTTTGTCTATATCATATTCTTCTGTCTTGTCATGTTGGCAGGAGTGGTCGCTGGTAGGTGCCACGTATGTCAGCTGGGCTCTTTAAGGTTTAAGAAGAAAAGAGAAAAAAAAAGAAAGAAAGAAAAAAAGAAAAAAAGCACCACCAATAAAAAAAACAAGCAAGCAAAAAAAAAAAGGAAGAGAAAGAAAAGAGAGAAAGAAATGAAAGAAAAGGAAGGTGAAAAAAGGAAAAAATGGCAAGAAATAAAACAGACAAAAAAAAAAAAAACAAGAAATATCACAAACAAGAAAAGAAAAAAAAAAAGAGCCCTGCTGGAGTGGATTCTCTACGCGTGCTGTAGGTGTTGCTGTTGCTCCACTAATTCGCAGCAGCAGCAGCGCCGCTTTTTTTGTAGGTAGGAATGAATGGGATGCTATTGTTTTCTGTATAAAGTTCCAGCGTGGTTGCTCCCTTCTTTCTGTCACTAACGAAGAGGACCGAAGTTCCCCAGGACTTCCAGCCTGCAGGGCTGAGCCCACCGGGGCGATGGTGTTCCCTTGCTGGGCCCCCCGCCTCTCCGAGACCGCTACAAATGGCGCGCGCTTTTCTCTTGTCCCTGGGCGCTGGCTGCACTAGTGAAGGGGACCAAAGTTCCCCAGGACTTCCAACCTGCAGGGCTGAGCCCGCTGGGGCGATGGTGTTCCCTCGCTGGGTCCCCCACCTCTCCAAGACCGGTACAAATGGCACACCCTTTTCTCTTATCCCTGGGCGCTGGCTGCATGGTCCCGGCGCCTTCCCGGCTCAAAACCTGCACCTTCTGCCTCTCCAATGTCTGATGCACCGCGCGATGTGTGTCAGCACTCCCGGTGCTCCGGCGCAGCCCACCGGGGCTGGTTATTTCGCGGACCTGCTCTTCCACTCCCTCCCGGCTCCGAATCCTCTCCTCCCGCTGGCACGCTGGGCTGGGTGAGTGTTCGGGTGCCGCCGGGTCGTGGCTCTGTATCTTACCCACCTCGCGGGGTGCTGAGTCCTCCCAGGTGTGGCTGCACGCTGTGCACTTTCCTGTGTGCTCTGATTTCTCTTTTAGGAATAGTTGTATTTGCTGTGTTCTCATAGATTAATATAGTTTTGGGAGGAGATTTCTGCCGCCCTGCTCACACCGCTATCTTCCCGGAACTGTATTGGTTTCTTCTTTAATTTCTCTCATGAGTGTCTTGTAGTTTTCAGAGTATAAGTCTTTCACTTCCTTCATTAGGTTTATTCCTAGGTATTTTATTCTTTTTGTTGCAATTGTGAATGGAATTGTTTTCCTGATTTCTCTTTCTGCTAGTTCATAATCAGTGTATAGGAATGCAATAGATTTCTGTGTATTAATTTTGTATCCTGCAACTTTACTGAATTCAGATACTAGATCTAGTAGTTTTGAAGTGGATTCTTTAGGGTTTTTTATGTAAAATATCGTGTCATATGCAAACAGGGACAGTTTGACTTCTTCTTTGCCAATCTGGATGCCTTTTATTTCTTTGTGTTGTCTGATTGCCATGGCTAGGACCTCCAGAACTATGTTGGAAAAAAGTGGGGAAAGTGGGCATCCTTGTCTTGTTCCCTATCTTAAAGGAAAAGCTTTCAGCTTCTCGCTTTTAAGTATAATGTTGGCTGTGGGTTTGTCATATGTGGCCTTTATTATGTTGAGGTACTTGCCCTCTATACCCTTTTTGTTGAGAGTTTTTATCATGAATGAATGTTGAATTTTGTCGAATGCCTTTTCAGCAGCTATGGAGATGATCGTGTGGTTTTGTCCTTCTTTTTGTTGATGTGGTGGATGATGTTGATGGATTTTCAAATGTTGTACCATCCTTGCTTCCCTGGGATGAATCCCACTTGATCATGATGGATGACCTTTTTGATGTATTTTTGAATTCGGTTTGCTAATATTTTGTTGAGTATTTTTGCATCTATGTTCATCAGGGATATTGGTCTGTAATTTTCTTTTCTTTGTGGTGCCTTTGCCTGGTTTTGGTATTAGAGTGATCTTGGCCTTGTAGAATGAGTTTGGGAGTATTCCCTCCTCTTCTACTTTTTGGAAAACTTTAATGAGGGTGGGTATTAGGTCTTCACTAAATGTTTGATAAAATTCAGCAGTGAAACTATCTGCTCCAGGGGTTTTGTTCTTAGGTAGTTTTTTAATTACCAATTCAATTTCTTTGCTGGTAATTGGTCTATTCAGATTTTCTGTTTCTTCCTGCATCAGCCTTGGAAGGTTGTATTTTTCTAGAAAGTTGTCCATTTCTTCTAGATTATCCAGTTTGTTAGGATATAATTTTTCATAGTATTCTCTAATAGTTCTTTGTATTTCTGTGGTGTTCATAGTGATTTTTCCTTTCTCATTTCTGATTCTGTTTATGTGTGTAGACTCTCTTTTTTTCTTGATAAGTCTGGCTAGGGGTTTATCTATTTTGATTATT
Organism: Smutsia gigantea; assembly: GCA_032199065.1. Taxonomy (NCBI): domain Eukaryota; kingdom Metazoa; phylum Chordata; class Mammalia; order Pholidota; family Manidae; genus Smutsia; species Smutsia gigantea. The sequence goes on along the minus strand of JAVSCE010021614.1, from coordinate 9,757 downwards.
TTCTTGAAGAACCAGCTCCTGCTTTCATTGATTCTTTCTACTGTTTTATTCTTCTCAATTTTCTTTATTTCTGCTTTAATCTTTATTATGTCCCCTCCTTCTACTGACTTTGGGCCACATTTGTTCTTCCTTTTCTAGTTACATTAATTGTGAGTTTAGGCTGTTCATTTGGGATTGTTCTTCTTTCCTGAGGTAGACCTGTATTGCAACATATTTCCCTCTTAGCATGGCCCTCGCTGTGTCCCACAGATCTTGCAGTGTTGAATTAATGTTGTCATTTGTTTCCATATATTGTTTGATCTCTGTTTTTATTTGGTCATTGATCCATTGATTATTTAGGAGCATGTTATTAAACCTCCGTGTGTTTGTGGGCTTTTTATTTTCCTTGTGTAATTTATTTCTAGTTTCATACCTTTGTGATCTGAGAAGCTGGTTGGTAAAATTTCAATGTTTTTAAATTTACTGAGGTTCTTTTTGTGGCCTAGTATATGATCTATTCTTGAAAATGTTCCATGTGTACTTGAGAAGAATGTGTATCCTGTTGCTTTTGGATGAAGTGTTCTGTAGAGGTCTGTTAGGTCCACCTGTTCTAATATGTTGTTGAGTGCCTCTGTCTCTTTACTTATTTTCTGTCTGGTTCATTTGTCCTTTGGAGTGAGTGGTGTGTTGAAGTCTTCTCCTAAAATGAATGCATTGCATTCTATTTCCCCCTTTAATTCTGTTAGTATTTGCATCTGTTAGTATTAAGCATCACATATGTAGGTGATCCTGTGTTGGGTGCATAGATATTTATAATAGTTATATCCTCTTGTTGGACTGACTCCTTTATCATTATGTAATGTCCTTCTTTGTGTCTTGTGACTTTCTTTGTTTTGAAGTCTACTTTGTCTGATACAAGTACTGCAACTCCTGCTTTTTTCTCACTATTAGTTGCATGAAATATCTTTTTCCATCCCTTTACTTTCTGTCTGTGTATGTCTTTGGGTTTGAAGTGAGTCTCTTGTAGGCAGCATATAGTTTGGTCTTGTTTTTTTATCCATTCAGTGACTCTTTGTCTTTTGATTGGGGCGTTTAGACCATTTACATTTAGGGGGATTATCAATAGGTATGTACTTATTGCCATTGCAGGCTTTAGATTCGTGGTTACCAAAGGTTCAAGGGTAATTCCCTTACTATCTAACAGTCAAATTTAACTCACTTCCTATGCTATTACAAACACAACCTAAAGATTCTTTTTTTCTTTTTTCCTCCATTTTCTTTTTCTTCCTCCTCCATTCTTTGTGTGTTATGAATCATATTCTGTACTCTTTGTCTATCCTTTGAGTGACATCTATTTAGCCTTAGGAATACTTCCATCTATAGGAGTCCCTCCAAAATGCACTGTAGAGGTGGTTTGTAGGAGGTAAATTCTCTCAGCTTTTGCTTATCTAAAATTTGTTTAATCCCTCCTTCAAATTTAAAAGATAACTTTGCCCAGTAGAGTATTCTTGGTTCGAGGCCCTTCTGTTTCATTGCATTAAATATATCATGCCACTCCCTTCTGGCCTGTAAGGTTTCTGTTGAGAAATCTGATGATAGTCTGATGGTTTTCATTTGTATGTCATCTTTTTTCTCTCTCTGGCTGATTTTAAAAGTCTGTCTTTATCCTGGACCTTTGCCATTTTAATTATTATATGTCTTGATGTTGTCTTCCTTGGGTCCCTTGTGTTGGGAGATCTTGCACCTCCAGGGCTTGAGAGACTATCTCCTTCTCCAGATTGGGGAAGTTTTCAGCGATTACCTCCTCAATGACACTTTCTATCCCTTTTTCTCTCTCTTCTTCTTCTGGTACCCCTATAATGCTAATATTGTTCCGTTTGGATTGGTCACACAGTTCTCTCAATATTCTTTCATTCTTAGAGATTCTTTTTTCTCTCTGTGCCTCAGCTTCTTTGTATTCCTCTTCTCTAATTTCTATTCCATTTTTCGTCTCTTCTACTACATGTAATGTGCTTTTAAATCTCCCCATTGTATGTTTCATTTCAGATATGGAATTTCTTAATGATTGAATCTCTGTTCTAAATTTGTTCCTGAGTTCTTGAATATTTTTCTGTACCTCCAGAAGCATGTTCATGATTTTTATTTTGAACTCTCTTTCAGGAAAATTGGTGAATTCAGTTTCATTTGGCCCTTTTTCTGGGGTTTGTGAGATTTTGGTCTGAACCATGTTCTTTTTGACGTTTCATATTTCTATGTGGTGCCCTCTGTTGCTCAGAAGCTCCAGTCTCTGGAGCTGCCCAGCCCCTAGAGAGAGATTGCGGGTCGTAGGGGAGCAGAGCTGGTGCCTCGGGGGAGGAAAGATCTGTTTCCTGTTTCCTGTCTGTGGTGCCTGTCTCCAGTATCAGAGCCAGTGGGCCGAGCACACAGGTGTAAGCCTTTGTGCTCAGTGGCATCTCTAGCTGATGTAGGCGGGCCTCCCTCTGGCTGGCCTGATGCCCGTGCACAGTTTTCGAGCCAGTGCTGTCAGGCCAGGAGGAAGGCTCGGCAGGCTGCATGTCACAGTGGGGGGCCTCGGAGCTGAGTAGGCAGTCAGGGGGATGGAGCACCTGAAGCTCCCCAAAGTTCCCAACCTGCTGGGCAGAGCGCGCCCTGACAACCTTGTCCAGGTCTCCCTTCTCCCCGACAGCAAGCTCCGTGCAACCCCTGCTCCCTCAGCAGCCTCTCGCTGCTAGGAAGCCTCTCAGACTGCCTGCCTTCCCTCTATCACAGAGCAGCCAGATGTGTTTCCCATCCTCCACAAACAGCCAGAATGTCAGTCTCTCAGGCACTCCACCTGTCCCCGCTCCCCAACCTCCAGAGCACCACACAGAGTATGTTTCTGCTTGCAAAGCACATCTCCAGGGCTAGGGGTTCAGTAGTCCCAGGCTTTCACCCCCTCCCCACTCAATTTCTCTTTCTCCTGCTGGTAAGCTGGAGTGGGGGAAGGGTTTGGTTCCCGCTGGATCAAGGCTTTCCTACGTTACCCTTTTTCGTGACATCTGCTCTGTTCATTAGGTCTGTATGCAGTCTGGTTCAGCCTTCCTTCCTGTTGCTGTTTTAGGGTTAGTTGTATTAATTAACTATATTTTCGTACTATTTGTGGTTTTGGGAACTCCTCTGTCTCACCTCTCATGCCGCCATCTTGAATCCTCTCCTCTGGGTTTAAAATTTTTTGTATGAATGCCATGTTGTATGTATCATTGTGTGCTTTAATACTTTCATGCAGCATTGAGTTCTCAAGACCAAAACATGTTCATACCCACAGATAGACATTAATGTCAACCTTTTTGTGAATCACAGATTTTCTAGCAATGTTTCCTGATGGTTTGGAGATCCTGGAATTTCTTGTTGCTTTGTAAAAGAAACAGAGACATTTAAGGGACATTTAGTGGCCTTTGCCACATATGCTGAGAAAAATGCCTGGACCAATTTTTTTCTTGTTTAAGCACAGGAGTTACTTCCTATATGGGGCTTAAAATCTAAAGATGGTTCTTAAGGAAAAATCATACATAGCCAAAATTATTCTTGACACATTCATGTGCTTTATCTTCTCTAACTCTGTAAATGTGCATCAGTCAGCTATTGCTGTATAACAAGCCATCCCAAAACTCAGTGGTATATAACAATAATCATTTATTTTCACGTACACTTCGGCAGGTTGGCTGATCTAGGCTGAGCTCAGCAGGGCTTGGCTAGGCTTGGCTCCACTCTGTAGGCTGGGTTAAGAGCTGCTCTATGTGTCTCTCATCTTCCTTATATTAACAGGCTAGCAGTTTCTGGGATAGTAGAAGCACAAAGAGGGCAAGGTGAACCATGGAAGCATATGTCAAGCTTTTGCTTGTGTCAAAACTTCTAACATTCCATTTGGAAAAGCAATTCACATGGTCACGTCTAATGTTCATGGGTGGGAGAGTATATATTGCTCTCCTGAGGGTAAAGAAGTCTCACAACCAAGCCCAACATCCCCAAACACTAAAAATTCCCTCCTTCTATGGAGGTGGTGAGGGGGATAGAATGAGATGTTTTTGAACAATTTAATTTACCACAAAGTGATTTTTATAACCAGTTGCTCAGTAATAGTTAATTTGTGGCCCTCAATTCTTCCATTTCTTATCTGAGGATGTCAAGGAATCCATCACCCACCACTTGGTGACACTGTGTGTACTGTTTTTCTCCCACTGTTAGTTGTGAGCATTTTTCAAATATGTATTTTGATGTGCTAACTGTCCTTAAAGAGAACCATGTGACAGTTTAGTTATCTTAAGCAGCTCCAGCCCCACTCCCCTTAATCTCCCTGGTGAGGGGGACAAATGGCCCAGGGGGCCAGTCTTGGCTAGGGTGGGGAAGAGGATGGTGACAGTCCCACCCTGGAATAAATAGGGGACAGAGAGGCTGTCAGTTCTTGGAGGCTAAGCCCTGGAGCATCCCCCCTCCACACTTGGGGAGGGAATTTCTTATTTCCTTCAAGAAAAACAAGAACATTGGTGCTAAGGCAGAGAAGGAGGCCAGGAGCTGTGAGATATCTGCCCAAGTCTCTTGACTCTTCAGCTAGTTGGACATTGCATCTTATTTCTTTCTTAATGCTTGGAACCTATTAAATAATCTATATATTTCTGTATGAACTGGTCAAAATTCATTGGTTATTGCAACTAGATTGCACACCTGGCCTGAGTCACAGGTTCACTGAGTGGATGGTGGGCAGAACTAGTCTCATTCTTTAAATTCTGCCTCCCACTATTACACTGGCATTGCTTACATACCGGCCATGACCTTTATTTGAGCAGCAGTGCAGATGGGATAGGTCACAAGCTCTGTAGAGGATACTGTGGCATGCCACCCAGGTGCTCTACATCCAGACCAAAGTACCTATTCGCCCATCGTCTGGCATCATTGGCTGCTGCCAGCTGCCAGCTGAGTTCTACTTGAGGACTTGCCCTTGGCTGAAGAGAGCAAGTTAGCCAAATTCTGTACCCAGTGACTGAGTGAAGTAGGAGGCCCAAGGTCCAGCCTACTCGCATCCCACCTCCATACTTTCCCCTGGCCTCATCTGAGGCCTCCATTGAGGCGGAATTGCAGTTTGACTTTTCCCTCTCAGCTGTGATCCTGAGAGCACTGCACTAACCTTCCTCCATGCACATTTCCATGTTGGAGTCTGATCCCTGGGCAACCCAACCCTCAACAGCCACTGGAGCTGGGTTTGAGTCTCATCCCAAATACCCGCCAGCTATGTGGCCTTAGACATTATAAATCTAGTGTAAAGCTATACAAGCCTCAGATTTTTAATCTTTAAAGATACAATAATAGTATCTTCCTCTTTTAGTTTCAGTGTAGATAAAGATAAATAATGAATGTATAGCACTTGGCACCATATCTGGCACATGTTAGATTTTGCTGGAATGCATTGTCCCCTTTTCATTCAGCTACTTGTCATTATTTCCAGAAACCAGGGTCCTCATGCCCCACTAAAGCAAAAGCCAGAACTGTGTGCTACCTTATTTCCAGCAGATGGCGCCTGTGGATAAGGCTGCACCCTGTCCTGCTCAGTCAGTTTTCGCTATTGACAGATAACCTTCAGTTTCACATGCATCATATCATTTGATTCTCAATTAACCATTTTCCAAGTGCTATTTTATCATGTATTCTTTCATCCCGTCCTCAGCAAATGCTTACTGAGCACTTACTCCAGCCAAAGAGCAGTTTTAAATCCCTTCTACGTGATGGTGACTAAGAAACAAAAACAAAGAACATAAATAGATTTCCAAGCCCCTTCTGGAAGGATTTTGAGATGAAAAGACAAGTTTTTGCCACTGGTCCTGGGTTGGTGTCAGCTCATGTTCTTGAAGGAGGCCACTTTAATAGAGCAGAAGAAGCTTAATTTGACTAAACTGAGTCAGGGAGGAAACAATTGCTCTGCAAGAGCAGCTTCCCCAGAGACTGGCTGCCATCCTTCCCAAAGGTTATTGATCTAGGGGCAAGGCAATTGGTCCCTGGACTGGTTAAAACTGCCAATTAGGAAAAACAAGAAAAAAATCCATAAGGGAAGTGCTGAAGGGTCTGGGGGGAGGGATGTTAGTTGGCCTGGATTCAGGAGCTCCAGACAGAAGTCACTTGGCAGGTCCTCAGGTTTGCAGACAGGCTGGCAGGCATTCATGGAAGCCACAAACCCAGGCCCCTGTTTCTAAGCTGGGGACAGAGGGTGCCCACCTCAATCTTCTCACAGCCACTCCAGAACTATGTGGGAATGAGCTTGTCTGAAGGTCACCTCAGCTGTGCAATTTTGGAGATACCAAGAAGGGCTCCCTTCATGGGTGAAATCCCTCTCTCAACTCTCAATCTTTGGTGCCTCAAATGTCACCATTAGTGATGCATTGTCCCTTATATTGAATATTGGTGGGAGCTAAGAGAAGGATTTCTATAGAGGTGTGTGTGTGTGTGTGTGTGTGTGTGTGTGTGTGTGTGTGTGTGATATTGACTTGGAGAAAAGTCTACACATACACACATCAGTTGTTAACATGGGTTATCTTGAGCCAGAAGGTAAGGGGTGAGTTAGAGCGCTTAAGGGAAGATGGGAAAGGAGAGAGAAAAGAGAGTAAGAAAAAAATTCATATTAACAAAGGGTGTCCATGTTTAAAAGGATGGTAATGATGATAATGATAATGATGAAGATCTTACATTACAACCAATATGACTTTATTCCAGGAATTTAAAGTTGGTTTAACATTGGAAAATGAGTTCACATAATTTACCACTGCAACAGATTAAGGAGAAATTTCCTACAATTGTCTTAATAGATACAAAGCATTGGATGATATTCAACAGAAGTTTGTGATTCTTAAAAAATCTTAAGAAATTAGGACTAGACAGAGCTCTATTTTCACTGGAGGTATTTGGGTAAGTTTGAAATTATCTGGGCCATGAATGTTTGGTGACATCCCCTATAAAACTAACTGGGCTTGGTGGAATTTTTGTTGGTAGGTTTTAATTACCAATTCATTTGCCACCATGATCATAGGATTATTCTTTTTCTTTTCTCTTTAATTCTATACATTTTTCTGGAAACATTTTCTTTTTCAAGAAATTAGGAGTAGAAGGGAACTTCCTTAATATGATAAAGATTTTCTTCAAAGAACATGTACCAGCCATTGTATTTAATGGGAAAATATTGAAAGCATTTTCATTGAGATCAAGAAAAAAACAGAAATTCCTGATATGTCCATTTCTATTTGTCATTGTATTTGAGAACTTAACCAGTGCAAAAATAAAAGCTTTGAAAGGAAGAAATTGGCCAACCTCCTTATATATGAGGAAAATAATAAAAAATCTCCAAATAAACTATGAAAATCAAAAGTAAATTTAGCAATGTCATCATATACAAGGTCAGTATACAAAAACAAGTGGTGCTTCTATTTTCCATAAAAAATTAACAAATTTTGTTGAACAATAACAACAAAATAGTACCATTTACTTGGTAATCCAAAACCTAAATATCTAGGAATAAAGCTAGAAAGGTACACACAAGATCTGTAAACTGGAAAACTTAAAACATCACTGGGGGAAATGAAAGAAGATCTAAGTAGATATTCCACATTCTCGGGTCAGAAGACTTCATATGCTAAAGATGCTGATTCTCTCCAAACTGGTCCATAGATTCAGTGCAATCTTTTTCTTTCTTTGAAAAGGTAAAGGATATTTATTATTTGTTTTCATTTATATAAAAGCTTCCTTCTGGTGCCCATGCACATAAAGACACATGCATGAAAGATGCCCACTAAAACGTCACAGTAATCATATGGTGGTGAGATGTCAAGGAATTTTACTTTCTTCCTTATAACTTTATATATTTAAACTTTTTAATAGAGAGCGCTTAAATCAGGAAAATGGGAAAAAGACAAAACCAAGAAAATTATCGCAAGCCAAATAGGAAAAGCAATGAAAAGCCTGGGCCATTAGTGTCAGGATTCCAATTCCAATTCCTCCATTCTCTAGCTGTGTGACTCAAAGCAAATTACTTAACCTCTTTGAACCTCAGTTTCTTCCCTTTGGAAAGCAGGGATTTAGTAGGAAGCTCATTTTTGCCTGCTTGGCATCCTTTCTCCAGATTTCCTTTTGGGGAATCACCCCACCCAACTGCCAACTCAATCAAATTTGAGTGAGGACAACTCTGGGGACAGGGTTGGACCTGTGACCTAGACCTAGCCAATCAGTTTGTTTCACTGCCCTCTGTAACCACAGTAATTGAGTAAATGCCCATAACTCCTTATGGACCAATAAGAGTCAGGTGTAGGACTTGCTGGAAACATTGGAGAGAGAGAAGCTCTTTCTTCTGCTAGGGTTCTGCGATGGTGGGAAGGTTAGCCTGAACTTGCTGGTGGCCATCTTTCCTCTATTAAGAGAGAGTATTACTAAAAAAAATGGAGTCAACGCACAAGAAAGAAGAGCTGGGAGAAAAAGATGGGGGAACCAATGATCTCACTTAAGGCTCTAGATCTAACTGTACCTGAAGCTGAAAGATACTTCTAGAAATAACATAGCATACTGGTTAAAAGTGTAAACTCTAGTTGGGAGAGTGCTTGGTTCAAATTGGGCTTTGCTGGTATAATCAGTAAAGAGAAGATAACTGACTGAGTTGGGCATAAAAGAATTTGTTGAAAGCCTGCACTGCAGATCATAGAACATTGAGAAGGCTGGGGAACCAAGCTCAGAGGCTGGGCAGCCAAGAACGGCATCCACATTCACCTCAACACAGCAGGGTTGGCCTGGGAGGACCCTGCTGACCCTGTGACTCTGGACACGGGCGCTGCTCCAAACCACACTGCCTCATGGTCACAGGACCTTAACCTCACTGCCCCCACCACATCTGCCAGAGAACATTCTCCACAATAGTTCCCAAATCACAGTCCATGGCAAATGCTCCTGATTGGCAGGGCCTATGCCACATGCCTGTGTCCTAGGTTCAAAGGAAGCTGGGAAGCCAGTATTTGGCATTTCTGTCTCCTCAGTGGGAATTGAACCCTGGGTTCCATGAAGTCTAATAAAGTAGGCAATTCCCTTTAAGCACAGGAATGGGGTTCAGATGCTGGGAGAGGAAAAAAGAATGACTTATTAGCTGGATAACTGTAGTACAATTGCTGAAATCTCATTTCCCAAGGTTCCCCATTGTAAAATGGAAGTCATTTTGGTTCCTTTCTCAAGGTCTTGTTTAGAAAATTGAAGGAATCAATACATGTGAAATCCTTAGAACCGTGTTGGTCACATAATGTTTAATGAATGCTAGTCCTGACTGATATGAGTACTAATGACATCTCACAGTGTTGTTGAAAAGCTTGGATGAGGAAATGTATGCAAAAATGTACATGGGAAGCTCTCAATAAATGATAACTGCTTATTACTGATAATACCACTACCACTACTGATCAATGGTTCTTTATGACCTTCTCTAATGTAATTGCTAAGAACAAGATTTTATAAGAGGTACCTGCGATGGCCATCTAGGGAGAGGTTTTGATTATTTGGGGGTTACAAGAGCATCCAGGACTCCACAGATTAAAAGAACACCAATTCAGGGACACGGACCACCAGATGAACTCAGTAAATATTTGTAAATGGATGACTAAAGGGATGAAAGAATGTAGAAAGAGCTTCTCTTCTAATAGCAAGAGTTACATTCATGATTCTAACACGTATTTACGGGGGAACTCCTCTGAGCCAGGCACTGGGCTTGCTGTAGGAGCCACAGAGA